>VXAU01003849.1:920067-937171 GCA_013399695.1 Formicarius rufipectus | reverse complement strand
CAGTGCGGGGTGCCGGGGTGTTTCGCGTGTTGCGAGGCGATGGGTCCCACACACGGGCCTCGAGGGTCAGCGGCGCCGCCGCCATCGGCCAGCACAGCCCCGTGTGCGGGCGAGGACGGGAGGCGAACGCCGGCGTGCGGCGCTTCATCCCCCGCGGTCCGTGCCGGCACTGCTCCCCCGGGCTGAGAGGCCGCCCTGAAGGCTTTTTGAAGCACGGAGTACTGATCCTTCGGCACCAGGGAAATGGTCACGGCTGTGAACAGTGAAAATTGCCATAGACCCCACCTTGATGCAAAAGAGGAAATACTGGATAAATTACATTGCCATCTGCGTAGGTTGAGCAGGGACTGAAGGTCCCTTACTCCCTCACGTGAAATGTAAAGTTTGAAAGAACTGTAACTGCAGTCAGCTGAGCTGTGAGATTGTTGTATCAGGCACATCCAGGGCAAAAAGGGTTGCCTTTTTTTATCTGCCATTAATTTCTGTCTGTTGATGAGCACCGCAGAGTGAAAGATACGATTAAAAATTAAGATCAAAAGAGTCTTGTCCAACAAGGAATAGAAACTTTATTGCGTGGGAGTACCAGTACTACCAGTCTAAAAATTTGATTTCTAAGTCTAGAAATAGTTCCGTTGTTCTGTTGGCCTGCTGTAGCCTTCAGCACAGGTGAGGATCTTATGCCAGGAAGAACAGAACTCTTTACAGATGGTAAGTTTGAAAGAGGACTATTGGCAGCAGTCACGTTTTGCATATTCAAAGGATTTAAAACAAAATATAAGTCTCTGGACATTTGCTGTATTCAAGCAAAGACAAAATGGCTCAGAGGCTCAAAGTAAAACTTAAAGTGTGTCAGAGAGGTGGGTATCTGCTTTGGTTTAATTCTGACTGAGCATCGTGCACTGATATGGAAATTGAAGTAAAGAAAAAGTAGGTTGGTCAAAAGTACATGAAAACGAATGGAGTGTTTTCCTATTAAATGGATTATTTTCAGCGAATGACAGGTTTTTCTGTACAAGACCAGTGAAATAAGTGATGATACAAATTTTGCTTTCTGTGTCGCCAGAAAAACTGCAGTGCTATTTGATACCAAACCAGCGCAGTCAATCACAAAAAAAACCCAACAAAGAACCTTCTTAGGAGGCCTCTCCCTTTGTTACAAAGAGATGAATTTCCTTCAGTTTCTGCCAAAAATGTCCCAAATGGAATACCAGGCCACATCTTCACTTCTCTTCTTGTAGGTGGGGAACTACTTGCGCATGTTTCGGGGTTCCCTGTACAAGAGATACCCCTCGCTCTGGAGGCGACTGGCCACGGTGGAAGAAAGGAAGAAGATAGTGGCCTCTTCACATGGTGAGAAGATGCGTAAACATTCCCAATGTTTATCCAAAATTTTCCCTGTCCCTGATGATTCAGAAGCTTGTGTGTCTTGAGGGCTGTGGGAATTGCTTCAGGTCGCCTCAGTGGTGGAACACCCTGCAGTGGTCGCACTGGTGGCTACTGGTTCAGCCTGGAAACAAATGTCACCTGATCAAAAACATTCTGAAATGGAAACACTCATCATGGCATTCCTGGGGCTGGCTGTGTTTGTCACAAAGCAAAAGCCACATCTTTAGTGATGCTATGTAATAATAATATAATGATACTTTATTTCAGGAGAGTTTTATAGACAGAGGGGTGTTGTTATCTCTTTTTGTCAAATAGGCAGGAGTGTTGCAAGGATGCCCCATTGAAAGTGTGCATCTTTACTTAACTTTGCTTCCTTCAGGGACTGAATATTTATGCCTGCCAGAGCTTGTGGTGCATTGCTACTGATGTGACTGCTACAGGCAGATTATTGGTATTATTTTTCTTAGCAGACTAATAACAAGCAGTTCCATTTCTTACCTATATGACATGGTGTATGCTCTGTAGACTAAAACATAATAAAAATAATGGTTTACTCTGGACTTATGTCTCCTTCCCCCAACTATCCTGATGATCTCTTGCTTTCTTTTTTTTTCCCCCCAACAGAAAATCAGCGGTCTCACAGTCCCCGAAGATGTAAGTTTTATCTGTGTTATTCTTAGCTGTGCAAGAGGAAGAATGTCCACAGTGATCTTTGGTGCTATTACAATAATATTAATGTCTAGCCTTCTTCCTCTGATCTCTCCCTGTGGTCTCCTTAATTATGCATCCTGATCCCATGCCCAGCTCCTCTTTCTTAGAACCTTAGCAGGACTCTCCAGTACAGATGGTCTCTGTCATTCAGCAAGAGCTGCCCTGAGGGGTCTTCCCCCTTTCTTAACAGCTTTTCTATCAACCATTGCCTCTCTATTTCCAACCTTTAAGTCCACTGAGGATTTGTGTTTTGGGATTTGCAAAGGTCTATGAGAGGAAGCCCAAAGGATACTTGTACCACTTGGTAACCTATTTTAGTTCCTCCTGCAGTGTAAGAGAGGGCTTGTCACTATGTAGCCTATTAATGTTACAGTGCTATGTAGCCCTTCTCTGTTCTAATTATTGGCATCTTTCCTGGTGATAGATCATGGCTACACAACATTAGCCACTAGCGTGACTCTGTTAAAGGCCTCTGAAGTTGAAGAGATCTTGGATGGAAACGATGAGAAGTATAAGGCAGTGTCTATCAGCACAGAACCTCCTACCTACCTCAGGTAACCAGGATCGGTGAGAGCCAAGCTCAGAACAGAGCTGTTTGGAAGATTGCAGCCTGGGCAGGAAGCACAAGGAATTGCATAAGCCCTGGCCATTGTGCAGGGTTTGTTTGCCAGTCTGCATCAACAGTTTGCAGTGTTGGGCAAATGGAGATCTCCAGAGCATAAGGATTGGGTTACTGCCTGCATACAACAGGAAGAAAAACATAAGTGTTTGATGATACATTTTTTTTTGCAATTATCTCATTCCATCTGTAACAGATGTTTTGCAGAACACACTCCTTGCACATACTGCCTTCTGGAGACCTTGCATTTCTCAGCAGTCCTTTTATAAAGTATAGACAGAAAATCCAAATATGAACCTAGTATTTATAATGGTGCACCTGGATCTGTATCTGGTGAATAATTGTGAGCTGGAGAATGGGCTTCCCAGAGGCTGCTGTGGAACATGAGTGCTTGGTAGAACAGTAATGTTTTTGGTTCCAGAATAAAATAGCAGGAATTCATAATAGGACTTAAGGTTTAAAATTATGCTGTTCCTTAAGTAGCAGCAGCAGTAGTGCTCAGGGTCTACAGTTTAACATGCACTCTCCTTCAGAGAACAGAAGGCAAAGAGGAACAACCAGTGGGTGCCGACCCTGCCCAACAGCTCTCATCACCTGGACGCAGTGCCCTGCTCAACGACCATTAACAGGAATCGCATGGGCAGGGACAAGAAGAGAACATTCCCTCTGTGGTAAGACAGCTTCCTGCTTCTAAAAGGGAAACAGTTGCCAAAATTACACCCTGCTAGAGTAGTGCTGATGAGTTAAGGTAACACTGTGATTCATTTCTTAACTGACAAAAGACCTACAGGTCACTAGCTTGGGGCTTCTAAGGTACTTGTATGCCTTGAGGCTCTTCCCTTACAGCAGCCTGCCAGGGCTCAGAGAGGAGGCTTTCCTTTTGCCAGGAAAATTGTTCATTCTTTTCCTGATGAGTTCCTTCTACTTCCTGCTGATTTACTGAGCACTGGTCATCTGAGGAGCCTGCAGACCCTCTCCCTGAAGGATAGGCTTCCTCTCACCACCATGTTCCAGTAACTTTGATCTACTTTATTCAGTGGAGAATGCTGCTGTGGCTCATGACTAATTTTTTTCCATTATAAAAGTTGAGGCAACCAAGATAAATGTAGTGCAGGAAAGCTTCCCTTTTTTATTTGCAGGAATGTGTTATGATGTAATAAAAGGTGATAAACTGGTATTGGTTACTTTTAGCCCTGTCTATAGACTGATCAGGGAGTTGGAGTGTGGGGATTCCTTCCAACAAACATTGCCTTTCCTCTATGGATGCCAGATGTGTCATATTCTAGTTGCATATACTGTGTTGTTGCTCTTCCTTTCAGCTTTGATGACCATGACCCAGCAGTGATCCATGAGAATGCGTCCCAGCCGGAGGTTCTGGTTCCAATCAGGCTTGATATGGAAATCGATGGGCAGAAACTCCGAGATGCGTTTACGTGGAACATGAATGGTATGTAGCAAGGAGGGTTCCCTGAAGTGGGAGAGATATGGTTGTATCCATCACCAAATGTGAAGGGAGAACAAGCACGAGTGTGCATGTCTTTGTCCCATATAGACAAAGCTTTAGAACTCTCCCAGGTTGGACTGTATGCAGTGCTCATGTGTCTTAGCATAAGCTCTGCCATGGGTTGCAGTCATTCCTGGGCTTATGTAGTCTGCAGAGTGTAACTGGCATATTCTCGTGAGCCAGTTCATCAGCTCAGTGGTCTGAGACTACTCTGTTAGCTGAGGTTAATGAGTGTGGCTTCTTTATGTGTACAGCTTGTTAGACCACAGTCACACTGTCTGCATGCAGGTAAAGAAGTCTGTAAGTCCCTGTGCCAGTGTGCATGTCCTTAAAACCTGATACAAAACACCCTTTCAAAAGCAAGAAGGTGATGTGTTTGGGATTGCCTTTGTCACACTGTGGGATTAATTTTGCGTATTCTGTGTCAGACACTGATATATAAGAAGATTAACAGTGTTAATTCTTGTTCTGTATCAGAAAAGCTAATGACCCCAGAAATGTTCTCTGAGATTCTTTGTGATGACCTGGATTTGAATCCTCTGACCTTTGTCCCTGCTATTGCATCTGCCATCCGACAGCAGATTGAGTCCTACCCAACTGACAGTATCCTGGAAGATCAGTCAGACCAACGAGTTATTATTAAGGTAATTCAGAAAGGCAGTAGCATGAGAGCTGAACCATTTGGATTTCTCTGGCTATGGGGAAGTAAGAGTGCAGGGGAAGTAAGAGTGCAGGGGAGCTCTTAATTACAGTCCTGCAATCTGATTGTGTTTTGTCCCTTGTGTTAACAACAGAACCAAGGTAGTAGATTATTAAAACATTCATGTGCCAGCCCCTGATTTGATAAAATAGTTCAGTTAAGGCATTGTCATTTTTTGGAAGAACTGAACCTTGGTGAGCGAAGCTGAGTTGTCTTTCTGCTACTGGAATTAAGAATTCTGTTGAGGAGCTCTGCAGATGAATGAACTGGAAGTTACTGCTCTGCTTCTCCTCTCCAGCCTCTGCCTCCTCAGTTCAATTACTTTGTCAAATCGTTGTGACAGTGGAAAAAAATAACCTGTTTCTTCCTATATCTCCAGCTGAACATCCACGTAGGAAATATCTCCCTTGTAGACCAGTTCGAGTGGGACATGTCAGAGAAGGAGAATTCACCAGAGAAGTTTGCCTTGAAGCTGTGCTCAGAGCTTGGTCTGGGTGGGGAGTTTGTCACTACTATTGCCTACAGCATCCGGGGCCAGCTGAGCTGGCATCAGAAGACATATGCCTTCAGGTACTGAACTGTCACCTTCCTCCTACAGCTTTGGGAGTGTGTTTGTACTTCATGGGAATCTGCATCAGTGGGTCTTAAAACAGCTGACCTGATTCAGGTGATTTTGGTTGTAATTGGTCCTTATGGATTGTACCCATTCTGTCCTCTTAAAATTGTTTGTGCTTATGCCCAGGCATCTTTTCCTGCTGGGTCTAATACATTTCAGGTCCAAATATTGATGAACTTGAAGCAGATTGCTTTTGCTGCAGAATGGAAGGCTGCTGTAGTTAACAGGGACTGAATACCTAGTGTCTTCCTCTTTTAGTCTAAGCTTATGGTGAGCCCTGGGCACATTTCTGTTTTGTTGGCTTTGCCATCCACTGTCTCAAGCTTTGGTGTTTGGAACTCCAACTGATGGAAGCTGTAGCTCTGTGCCCTGGTTGATATTAGAGTTGGCCCTTCTCACAGCTGGAATGCAGCAGTGTCAGGTTTGATTAGTCAGCTTTGTAACTTGTCTCCTACTGATAATGGTTTCCAGTTGTGCTCCGCAGTGTTCTGTGGTGAGTTCCTGTACTGATGTTATCCACAGCAGGGTGCTGAGTCTGCAGGCTGTAACCATCCCTTTATGTGCACTCTGAGGTTTTTTGACCTTGGGTCATGGTGATAGTCAAGGAAGTTTAAGAGTTCAGTGAGTGCTGTATTTGCAGAGGTGAGGGAATGGTACTGTTGACACCAGTTTTGCGTGGCAGCAGAGGAAAATGTGCTCAGCCCTGTCCTACCTCAGGGAAAGGGCAGTGAGTAGCTGGAGAAGGGAACCAGGAGGAGCTGGAGGCTGTGGGGCAGCTGGTTGCTGCCATGAGCTCTGCTCCTTCCTCCTCCTCTGTCTAAAGGTTTCCTGTCTGGTCAGCCTTCTGTGGAAAACAGGCATTGATCTGCTCTGGGCTAGTTGCTCTTCCACTCTGCTTCCTCTGGATGTAATTTTTATCCTGATAATCTTCCACAGCAACTGCTTGGTTCTAAAGTGATACCCGGAGTGGTCCATATTACTAAATGGAAAGGGACTGTTTAGCACATGTGAATTAAACCCTTCTATTGAAACTCTTCAGATTGTGTGTCCATCTGCTGACGTGCCTTCTCACAGAGGTGGTGAGGTGGCTTTTACCTTTCCATCCACATCAGCTGACTGATATTTGCAGTTCCAGCTTGGGACTACATCCAGCAACAGCAACAGAGCAGTGGCTGTGCATTCCTGAGAAATGATGGGAACTTGGAGAGTGGTAGATGGGAACCTGCTACCTGTTGTACTGCCAGCACTGTTCACATTGTGGCCTGCAGAGGCAGAGAGTGTAGTGTCTGTCCCTCCTTCCTGTGCCTCTCCAGGTACTGCAGATGTTCAAGTTAAGAAATTAATTTGTGTATGTGTTACTGTTACTGAGGGTGGTCATTTCTCCCTTTGCTTCCTATCAGTCTCTGGAACTTGTAGCAAGTAAAATTTTAGTCAGTGCTGCCCAGGCTCTCTTAGATACATCATGTTAGTGCCAACTTCAAACTATTGTCTGTAAAAACATGGCTGTGGTTACTGAAGAGCACTTCCTTTTGGTGGTAGTTCAAACAGGCAGATTTCAGACCTCCTTTAGACTGTGCCAGTATTGCAAGGGGGAGAATAAAAAAGTAAGAGAAGAACCCCAGCAGAACAAAGTAAATAGACATGAGCTATTTCAGAGGGAAAAAGCATCTAATTGAAACCTTGTTTTTTGTCATAGTACAAGCACGTCCTCCTCTTCCCTTTTTTCTTCCAGCAAAGTAGTACTTTTGAAACCTTGCAGTGATTAATGATATTTGGGTTCTGTGGTTGGTTAGTTCCTGAATTCCCAAACCACAGAAGTGGTGGTTGCTCCAACATCATTCCATTGATGTAAGGATAGGTTCTGCTTTAGATGTATCAAAAGAACCTTAATATCTCAAGGGACTGGGGGTTTGAGAAGTCATGTGCCTCTTAATCATCTGAGGGAGAGGTGAAACTGTCTTTTATTTGATGAAAGCCAGGGCAGTTCTTCCAGCTGGCCTGCTCTGTGCAAAACAAGGAGAGCCCAAAAGCACAGTGGAAGGGCAGGACTAGGGGCAGACAGGTAACTGCTGCCTGTGGGATTTTTGGAAGGATGGTGTGTTATGATCCTGACCCAGTTCTGAGTGTTTCTGATGGCAGCACATGGCCCCTCATAGCCTTTGGGACCTGAATGATGGCACAGGTTCTCTCAGACACCAAACCCAGGTGTCTGAGGAGTCACCTTTCCAAAAAATGATGTTTCCATGCCAGAGGCCAGGACCCCGAGCAGAGGGAGTGCCTTGCTCTCCTCAGACTCCTGCCTTTCAACCATTCTGCCAGCAGCACTGTTCTCTTCATCAGGAAATAACAGAAGGAGCTGTCTTACTGTGGAGGTTGGGAGATGAGAGAGGATTTTTCAGTTTATCTCTAATTCTTTGCTAAAGAAATGTGGTATCTAAGTTGCTTTGCAATTAGGTTATGGACATGAAGCCAGCTTTCCACCCCCCCTGTTTAATTCTAGTGGGTGCTCAGCATTAAGCATAGTAAGTGAGAGACTTACATGACAGAGATCATGTTATCAAGTAGAAAAAATATCCCAGTTAATATCTATCATTTTGCCTGGAATGTGTGGCAGCCTGGGGCTAAAATGAAATTCCTGTGTTTGAGTGTTGTTTAGTGGATGTCAGCAGTACTGAAAGTAGATTTGACTAAAGCTTCCTCCCTAGATCAGATGCCAAAGGTTCTGGATGAATTTTTCATTGTAGCATCCCTTTGAAGAGTTGTTATTTTAGATTATTAGCTTTGATGCAGATGTTGTGTGTTCCCATGACAATTAGCATTTGAGTTCCTTCCTGGGGGAATGAGAAGGCTGCCCATGAGTGCTGAGATCCTGTGTAGGGAGGCATGTCCCTGGGGAGGGGGCCGGATGTGTGTGCACACCTGTCCCAGGGCTCCTCTCACACACACACTTCTGCTGCTCAGGCTGAGCCACTTTCGAGAATTCAAAGCAAACATTTACATTCCAAGGCTCCTTTATATTTATGCTGGGCTTCAGCTCCACTGTCAATATTTGGGAAGCTACTCCTGGTCAGTTCCTGTTGACTTTTACTGAAAAGCAGCTAGTGAAGCAGTAAATACTTTTGTGCATGTGATAATACAGCTGGTCAGGTCAGAGAGATCTCTGAGGAGCCGATCTTGCGATCTGGGACACACCCTAGTGTTTCATAGCTTGTATAGGGAGTCCTCACTGCCTCTGGTTAACAGCAGGTCCTAAAAGACTCCCCTTTCCATGGCAACTGGGAGAACAATGCTTGCTCCACTATCAGGCTCCTGAAAAGCTAGACTTTTGCCAGGCATGAGCTGTTGGGTGTGTTAGGCAATCTGGAGCTAGGAAGTCAGAATTGCTGAACAGCAAGGCTAGACAAGAAGCCCAGTGAACCCTGCTACTGTGGTGGGAGAAGTGCTCCCAGCACCAGTGACCTGCTATGACCTGTGCCTGTTGGGATTGGATGCTGCCAACCGTTGTGGGAGAGAATTGCATCAGCTGCAGTTCCAGCACAAACCCCACGAAGATGGGTGTAAATGCTCTCCCAGACACTTCCGGCTCCACGGGGTTGTAACCGTGAGCTTGCAGTGAACTCCAGGGAGCCAGGCTGTACTAAGGAAACTAAGAATGAATGCTGAATCCTGAAACACTGTAAATGAGGCTCTGCTGTCCCTGTGCTTGTGTCTGGGCTGGTAACCCTGAGGAGTGCTCTGATGGATGTTGCTTTGTTGCCCTTTGCCCTGCCCTGCAGTGAGAACCCTTTGCCGACTGTGGAGATCGCTATTCGCAACACGGGGGATGCTGACCAGTGGTGCCCTCTCCTGGAAACCCTCACAGATGCCGAGATGGAGAAGAAGATCAGAGACCAGGACAGAAACACAAGGTGCTGCCACTACTTCAGACAGTTCTCTTGGCTTGTCCCTAAGACAGAAGTTAAAAGCTTTGATGTTTGTCTTTCTCTACTGAGAGCCAACTGGCAGGATGTCAGACATGCACACCACAACAGAAATTCATATCCCTTTAGCTTCAGGGTATTTAAACTTCTTATCTTACTCCACAAATGCCAAAATATCTACTTTAACCATCTCCTGCTTGAAGCAGAGTTTCCTTTTTTTTTTTCCCCTCTTCCCTCGACTCTGCTTGTCCAGGGGTGTTTGTTTCTATAGGAAGGCATTTAATCAAAAATATTGGAGTTTCGTGCACTGTCACGCAACCTAGAATCCTGCCACAAGGCTCTCTTTAATGTCAGCTAAAGTGCTGTTTGATGTAGGAATGGGCAAGGTCCCAGCTCCAGCCTGAGTGATGCCAACCTGTTTGGCAGTGCTGGAGCACTGTGTGATTCCAGGAGGAGTTCTGCCCACCAGAGACCCGCTAAGTGATGAAGCAGCTGAGAGCACTTTGCTCCTACTTGGTGAAACTGCTCAGGGCAGATACAACAGAATGGCTAGCATCTCTCCAAAACATACACTGTGGAAACAGTGAATATACTGGCTCACCTCTTTCATAGAACATTATGATTAACAGTAGCATAGTCATTTTGCTTATCAGCTATGGCTGACTGCATAGTCTACAGTAGCAATTGGTTCAATCCAAGGTAATAAGCAAAAGTGCTCTAAAAGCTGTTACCGAAAGTAGTGTCTTAGCCTTATCAACAGGCACTTTCAGGGGAATGAGGAATTCTGTCTAGGCAATAAACCTCTCTGCAGACTTCACAAAGCTATGACAACCTCCCCAAAAACGTTGGTTTTGGTCAGAGCTCACATGGCTATAACACAGCGCTTACTGTACCTCTCTCTCTCCCACAGGCGCATGAGGCGTTTGGCCAATACTGCTCCAGCCTGGTAACCTTCCTGTCGTGACACTGGTGCTCTTCCTACAGACTTTATCCCTATTCCTGTCCCCAAATGGATCTAGGATTGGCAGGGGTCTTTCTGTCCCTGAAAGGGACACACATTCCACTTGCCACGAGTTCCCAGTACTGCTGACTTCTGCCCCCACCCCCTCCACCCAAATGCCACGTACCAAGAATGCTGTGTTATCAGTGATGGAGCTGTGGCAGGTGTTGGAGCCCTTATATTACCTGTGTGTGGACAGTGCAAAGATTCTTTTGTATAGGTGCAACATGCACTATTAGGACAACTTTTTAAATAAAAGGAATGCATATTACTTAGGTTGAGTTCACTCTCACCATGTTTTGTGCTATTCTGGTAACTGATCAGCCCCAGGACCTAATAATGCTTTTGGCTATAATGCTGAACACTCATATGTATTCAGTTTTCCCAGGTGCTTTATTTAACAGGTAAAACAGCCCAAAACATTTTGCTGCAGAGGAAGACAAGAATGAGACTTAAAACCAGAAGCAGCCAACAACTCTAAAGGACAGGTCTGTTACCACACTTGGCACAGTCTGTAATGTACTCTGTGTGGTGTTCAGTTGGTTTGCTTGACATGGTAGAACAGTCTAACTGGAACCACAGACAGTCATTTCTGTCAGATATCCACCTGGTGTGTGGTGAACCCTGCTTTCTGTAAAGACTACAGCTTCTCTGCAACCAAGGGCTTTGCTGTGGGCACTGTCAGCACACAGAGCACCTACAGTAAAGTGGGTGTCTTCAACACCCTTAGCACTGCAGTGTCAGGATTTTGCAACCCTAGAAACAATCTGTCTTTCCTTAGGGAGTTTAAAAAAAAAAAAAAAAATCAACTGAAGTCAAATTTAAAAAATCCAAGCTTACTTAAAAACTAATTGGAATCTATCTTGCTGTTGAGGTACACCAGCTCTTTGATGGAGTTCCTACCATTCATTACCAGAATTGATGACTGTTGCAAGCAGAGCAGATTTTGCTGGCAGCCTAACAGTTATGTTCAGGCCTTTATGATAAAGCCATAGGTTTTATGATCCTTGCTGATCCACCCACACTGCTAGCACAGTCAAAAAAACACTTTCTGGCCTTAATTTATCATGTTGAGACTTGAGTAATAACAGCCAGTTCTGATTCCTGGGTGGGAGGCAACTTTTTCCAGATGTTAGTCTGCAGAAACAAAAAACTTGCAATTTAGCAATCACATTAGTCAGTCTTATCATAGGCTCCTGTGCCAGAGTGGTACTCTCTCCATTACTCCTTATTAGAAAGGTTGAAAGGTTATTTGAGCAAGTGAGACAAAACCTGAGACTCCTGGTGCATCTTAGCCTCCCTTAGAGAACACCTTTTGGCTCATGCACATAAGAACTCCCAAGTCTTCCTGAGAACACTTCCTTTTATTATATGACCAGGACTTCTGCCAGCAGTGTCTTCAGGGAATTTGACTAACGTGTGAAACTGCTGTAGCCTTAAATTAGCATCTGTGATACAGTTGTTTTAATTGCTGTGAAGCTTGTGATTACCTATTCCTAAAGCTCACAATAAGGAATGAGCACACAATGACCACAGCACCTCCCGCTTCTCAAGTCCCAGAGAGGCTGTAGGAATTGTCTGTCCAAACAGCCAGGGGCAACATGAGCTGTCCCAAGATATATTTGCATTTACTCTGCAGGGTTTAGGTCTGGTACAAGGACAGTGTGCACTGCATTAGCAAGAATGATCAAATCCATTTAACACAGCTGTCAGGGTAGGGACTACTTTGTTTACTTTTCCACTGAAACTCAGATGTTTAAGTCTCAGAACTAAAAAAATTCAACAAGACTGGAATTACATTGCCAGTGCAGAGAGTATTACCAGTGTCAAACGCTGCTTCCAGTCACTGTCTGGATCAAGTGTCCAGCTCAGTCCCCTGTCCTCTCCCAGGCACCCCTTTCTCCCATTAGGCACTCCCCACACCCCTTATCATACTCTGCAGCCCAGCTGACAGGGGAAGGCCATCTTCCAGCTAGACTGAACCTTGCACTGCCCATCAGAAAAGCCCAAGCAGCCCCACAGTTTTGAGCAAATTCCTGATGAACTGCTGCCTCTGCCCCTGGCAGAAAAGGACACACAACTGAAAAATAAAGACTTTAATGTAAAGACTCTTTGGAAACAACCACCAAAAAAGGAGTAGGGGTACATAAAGGAAAGGAAGAGGCTGAACTGCATTCTACCATTGTACAGTACTACATCATTGAAAGCCCACAAAGAGGTCTCACAACAGTGAGGGCCAGGTGCATTAGTCTTTGTACAGAGGGCAAGAGTGACCTGACATACAGCAAGTCATTAACAGAAAGAGAAGGAGTAACTGGTTTAACACCCCATTTGATACTTACTCCCCAGAGTGGCTGAGGAGCCACCACAGGTTCAGTCCCTGTCCCTGGAACACCTCCATAAGCATCCATCAGATCTCGTGTGCAAAGCTCTGTGGATCTGCTTGGTCCAGGGGAAGATGGGTTACATATACAGACAGTGACACACCAGAATGGCAGGTGGTGTTATTCCAGAAGGATCTCTGGGCCACAGCGTAAGTCCAGCCGGAAGAGAGGAATCTGGCCACGTGAAGAAGTCCCCTGTGTTACTGTGGATGCTGCTGCTCGTTCTGGTCTTGGCCTCTGGGTTGGTGTCCTGCGCGATCCTCAGGCAGAGGGTTATAGTTGGGGTCCTCTTCGGGTGTGTCAAATACCATCTTCCTGGCAGGGGACATGCCCATCCCACCAAGCAGACAGGTTAGGAAAGTGAGCTGAGGATGGCAAACCCCTCAGCCCTTCTAGGAACACCCTGACCCTCCATGGGGTTTGGCTGTGAGCCACAGCCACCATCAACCATTGTTTTGCTCAGGTCAATACACAATGAAGACAGTACCTCCTTCCTTGATCTCTGGGTCAGATTTGATCCTCAGTGCACAAAGCAGAACATATTCTGCTTTCTTGAACTATAAAAATACATCAGAAAAAGTCCTACCTGCTTCTAGCATTTCCACAAGCAGTAAGAACAGTTCTACTAGCAAAGCTGAAGGTATCAGCAGCTGCTGTATGGGCCCTGTGTACACATGTATACAAAGTGCAAATAATGCAGCAGAGGCATGAACTGTGGGAGCTGAGGTGCTGCCAGCATGCAGTTGTGTCCTATGGTCACCCCAAACTGTCATAGACCACAGTTTGCTATGGAAGTGACCCAGGTTGGGAAGCAACACAGCAAAACCCAGAAAGAATCAGCTTTACTTACAGAAAGCCAGGGGTTAACAGCAACTTCTTTCCTCCAGGCTGGTTGGGGAAAACGTCTTCCAAGAAATAATAGATGTGACCCACTGCAATCCCTGTGGAGAGACGCCATCAAGGTCAGGCACAGCTGTGGCTCCTTTGCCAGCTGAACCAGAGCTGCTGGCAGCAAGAATCCCTTAGCTGTGTACCCATACCCAGCTCCCACCAGAGCCATGGGTGCTGCAGTTTGCTGTGCTCAGCACACAAGCAGGCAGGGAGCCCATCAGCCTGAAGGCAGCACCAGACACAGCAGAGTAGCAGGCAGAGATCACCATACCCAACTTTTCCCTGTCTAGGGAAGGCACATCAAAAAGCAGGTCACAAGCAAGAGGCCAGGTTTGAGCCAGGACACCCAGCAACCCCAATGAGCTCACTTTAGGAAACCCACTATCTTAACTAAGGTGAAACCAAGAGAAGGTGCCAGTGCCCCAGTAGCACCTATGAGAACAGAGCACTGTGGCTGCAAAGGGCCCTTGTTCCCAGCACACACCAGTTCTGACTTACCCAGTAGGTCAATGATGATAGAGTTACCCAGGAGCAGAGAGAATCCCATCAGGACCCAGGGCAAGAAGGGGGCCTGGAAGTTAAGAAGCCCAAAAAAGTTCATGCGGATATAAGGGTTTCTGCGACTCCACACATACACCAGCATGATGGTGAAAGCCTGGCCCAGGAAAAACAGGCTGGCAAAGAGTCCAAATAGCTAGGAACTACAGAGTCAAGGAAAAACCTACCCACCCTATATACCACCTCCAGGCAGCACAGGGTGCCTTGTCACTAGGAAACCCAAACTAGGGGCAGCTCATCACTGCCCATGCCACCAAACCCTTTCTGAGCTGCTTGAGATGTACAGACCACTACCCTCACTTGCCAAAACAAGTCATTCTGGAGTGGCACAAACATTGCTCGCTCCATAAATTGATGTCTATAACCAGGGAGCTCATACAGTCACCTTTTCAAAGCAAACATCAAAATGACCTTGAAAGAAGGGCCTTCATAGTCTTACAGCACTTGAGACAGAGGCACATATTGACAACTAGCTCACGTCCAGTATCTGCCTTTTACAGAAGAATTTCAGCAGTGAGGTGGCTCTTGCAATTTGCAGTCCTCGAGAGCAGATGGAGACAGACAGAGGCAAAAAAGTCCCCTGCCCTTGTAGCTGGACTCCAAATCCACCTATGGCCAAGCACGTAGGTGCTGGAGGCACCTGGACACTGACTGGCCAAGTGCCAGAGGGTGGCTGAGAGCCATGAGAGCTCACACAGCTTCACACAGAGCTCTGCAAGTAGAGCAGTGCTTTGAGTCATCTGCATAAGACAGCAGAAGACATTCAGAAAGGGCTTACTGCTTGGCAGTGAGATACTTCTTCCCATCAGACTACTCTGTCCTGAAAAGAGCTTCTTAAGATGCATGACGATGTCTCCAGCCACCGACAGCTTGCAAGGACAGAGCGCTGGGCTCACACTGCCCGACATGTTGACAAGAGTATGGCAACACTCCTTGTCCTCATGACTCTGTGTTCTTGATGTCAGCTGCACTTGCTTTCCTCGGCCAGCCTCATGCAATTGCAGCCATGCTCCACTCACCAGAGCTCAGACAGTGCCCTGTCACAGATGGACAGGTTCTCAGAGCATAGCACACAGCTTCAGGCTGAGCTTCCCAAGCACAGTGCCACATGTCCTCTTTGGGGATGAGGCAGCCCAGCCCCTTGCCAGGTGCATCAGCACTTCTGCAGACACCCACAATCACAGGCAGCATTTCCTGCATTTTGCTTCTGCTCTAAGAACACTGGGGGAGGCACAGGCCAAGACAAGGGCAGGCAAGACGAGGAGCATAAGCTGTGCCATACGGCCAGAAGCTGCCCCTCCACCACATGCTCAGCTCTGCCACATCACAGGGCACGAGCCTGGCAGGCCTGGGGCACCACAAGGCCCTCTGCCCCAAGGCACCAGGAAGGTTCACAAAGCAGCTGTGCCACTCAGCAGGCAGGTACCTGCTCCAGACCATACAACACACCAGGATGCAGAGGGGCAGCAGAGCAGCCCTACACTACCCACAGCATCTCAGAAGACACCAAAGAGTCTCAACCAACTCAAAAGGATACTGTCATGAGAAACCCTCCAAAGAGGAACATGAAGACAAAGTCAGCCGTCCTTCCGCGGAACGAGCCTTCTTCGAGCATGCGGCAGTACCTGTACCTGGGAGCAGGACAGAAGGGAGGAGTTGCAGTAAAGGAAATTAACAGCTGGCCACTCTGTGTCCCCACAGTGTGACTTTCTGGGCAATAAGCCACTGCCAGCTATTTCACCACAGGAAGCTGTCAGCCACGTGTCCAACCCCAGAGCAGAGCAGTGCAAGCTTCACCTCATACCACTGACCCCAGGAAAAGAAAGAAGCACCTGCTGTGCTATAGAGCTCGCCCCAGGAACAGGCACTGCCCTCCAGCATGAGCACCAGCAGCACAGACAGCTTCCCCAGCCTTTTGGCAAGGGCTGCCCCACAGCAAGCAGAGATGGGGGGGCAGGAGGGGGCCACAGTTGACAGGGGGAATGGCTTCAACTCAGGCCAAGGGCAGAACCCACAGCCCTAGACTGCTGCCAAGGCAAATCAGCCTGGGGAAGAAGATGGTGGGGAGGAAACACATCTAAGTCAAAATGGGAGCAGAGAGCTTCACTGAGTCCAAAGGATACAGAAATATCATGTTGAAAAAGAAACTGAATCCCAGGGGCCCAAAAAAGAGGAAGTTGGTGATCAGCCTCCATATCTGAAAGAGAAGAGAGACGAGAGAGAAAAGGAGGTGGACAGAGAGGTTTCTCCCCACCACACGAAGAGGAGCCCACTGCCCTGTCCATGGGGGATGCACCTGCACACTCACACCCCAGACAGCTCCGCCCCACCCTCGTAGGGACCTCCCGTCGCTGCCCACAGCAGCGCCGCGCCTTTCCAGGTGTAGGAAAGGATGACAAAGTACGATTGAGCACGCAGCGCCGCAGTGCATCACTGCTCATGCCCGCCTGCAATAAAACCTTCCCCTCGCAGCCTGCCAGCCGCTCCCGCAGCCCGCGGGATCCCGGCTCGGAGGGAAGGCAGAGGAAGGCGCCGCCGGGATGGTGTGCGGGAGGGACCGGCTGGAGGGAGCTGCTCGCACCCAGGTGCGTGTGCCGGGAGCGGGCCCTGCGCTCGGGGAAGGGATCCCGGGATGGCACAGCACAGCCCACACCACCCCCCACCCAGCGCCGCGCAAGGCCTCACCTGGAGCTTCCTGAAGATGAGGTCGGGGTTGAAGTACAGCTGGAAGGGCGTGATGAACTCCAGCTGCTGTAGGAGACAGGCAGAGGCGCTGCCATCACCCGCCGCCCCCGGATCCCCCTCCCGGCCGTCC
>VXAU01003849.1:811888-919925 GCA_013399695.1 Formicarius rufipectus | reverse complement strand
AGAGAGAGAGAGAGAGAGAGAGAGAGATTGATTGATCGATTGATTGATTGATTGATTGATTGATTTTGATTGATTGATTGATTGAGATTAGATAGATAGATATGATAGATATGATAGATAGATATGATAGAGATAAGAGATAGAGATACATAGAGAGAGATGAGAGGTAAGAGGTAGAGATGAGAGAGATAATAGATGAGATGAGAGATGAGAGAGATGGAAGCAGAGAGAGAGAGAAGATATAGAGATGAGAGAGAGAGATGGAAATAGAGATGAAAGAGAGATGGAGATAGATGGATAGATGGATAGATAGATAGATAGATAGATAGATGATAGATAGATAGATAGATAGATAGATAGATAGATAGATAGATAGATAGATAGATAGATAGATAGATAGATAGATAGATAGATAGCCCCGTGTGCAGCTCTGGTGGGTGGGGAGAGAGGGACTGAGACAGACCTCCGCGTGTCCCCGCAGTGGGTGGGACGAGCTTCGTGTTCCGCCCCTACGGGTGGGACGAGCCCCCGTGCACCGCCCCCCGTGCCCGGGGCCGAGGAGTGGGGCGGGGGAGAGACCGGCGGGGCAGGACCGGGCTGTGCCGGGGCCGGGCTGGGCTGGGGCTGGGCTGTCCCGGGACGGGACTGTCCCAGGGCAGGGCTGGGCTGTGCCGGGGCTGGGCTGTGCCCCGGCCGGGCTGTGCCGGGGCCGGGCCGGGCTGTGCTGGGGCTGGGCGGTCCCGGGACGGGACTGTCCCACGGCAGGGCAGGGCTGTGCTGGGGCTGGGCGGTCCCGGGGCTGGGCGGAGCAGCCCCGGGGCCGGGTGGGCTGGGGCTGCTGTGTGTGCCGGGCTGAGCCCCCGGAACCGGCACAGGCAGCTGCCCGGCGGCCGGAGCCTCCGCCCGCTGCCCGCGGGAGTGTCGTGGGTGTCCGGGAGAGCAGGATGGGTTGCTGAACACCCCAGGCACTGCAGCGCTGGGAGCCACCTCTGCTGTGGCTGTGCTGGGGGAAGGAGAAACTCGTTCAGGTCAGAGCTGCATTATAGGGATCTTGGGAGTGGAGTTGAACGTGGAACTTGGAACTGCAGCATTGTCATGAGCTTGGCTGTGTTGTTACAGGCTTTTGGTGGGAGCTGGGATGGCTGTGAGAGCTCTGAACTGGTGAGGAGAGCTGAGCTTGCAGGGAAACTCCAGGAGCCAGAAGCTCTGCAAAGGGCTGCCCATATTCATGTGGCTGCGTCAGCCCAAATGCCCTGCCACTGCAGCTCAGCCCTCCAGCATGGCACAGAGCTCCCAGCCCAGTAGGATGGGCAAGAGAGTTGAAGAACTGCAAATCAATAAATGAATGAGTGAAATAAATTAATAAATATGCTGTTCCTTTGGGTGGGTAATTGGAGGTTCCCTATTTGCTGTTGCTACATGTGAACACCAGACAGAAGCTGAATTCAAGCACTGTGATTCCTGCTCCTTCCTTGATTGAATCAGGGCTGGAGATGAATACTGGGAGCCTGTCTGCTGGAAGGAGGTCTTCATCCTAGAGCTCAGTCTCACTAGCTCCACAGAGATGAGAATCCAGATGAACAATCCCACTTACCATGCAGGGCTATATGCAAATCAGACATTGCATAAAATGTAAAAAAAAGTAATCAGTTTCTCGATTTTCTGCTTTTCCCTTACTTGCCAACCAAAACTGGAAAACTCTACTTATCCAGGCTTCTACTTAAGGCCTCTTTTCTAAGGCTCATGGGGAAGAGGGAAGGAGTGATGAAAAGAATTGGGAAGCTCATGAGCTCCTGCTGGAAGAGGCCAAACAAATTTCAGTGTCACCCTCAGTTCCCAGGCTGTTTTCTGCCCATGATCTCACTCCCTTCGGAGCTCAGCCAAGCTGACTTCATGCATTACAGTACTCCCAGGGCAGCTTTAGTCTTTATTACAATCCATGTCACATTTTATGGGTTTTTGGAATTATGTCCTTTCACAAGTCTCATCAGCCCAGCCTTGTGTTTGAGTTCATGTTACACACATTTGTAGTGATGCTGACATACTGCCTTCTGTAGAATCATGGAATCTGATTAAACCCCAAAAAAAGCAAAGCCAAACTCTTTGTCTCAGCTGCAAGAAGGTACGAGGGGCTGCTGGTATGAAAATACTGCCCACAGGTTTCTTTGCTACTTTCCTTCCCCGCTGTGCTCCCCCTGCCCAGTGACCCAAAGCAGATGTGGCACAGGTCTGAGCAGCACTGGTGTACTGCTGCTGGGTTCCCCTTCCTTTTCAGTGCTGTTCCATTTTTGTCCATCTGCAGCAGCAGTTTCAAAACAGAAGGCACCAGAAACTCAAGAGTTTCCATAAAAATATATGTTATGCCCAGACTTTGGCCCATTTTGGATGGTCTTTGAAAAAGGTTTCTGTCTGCAGTTCTTGGAGCTGCCCAAGGAGCTAGTTAGAAGGATTCCCAGCTGTAACCTTTGCACAAGTCATTCACAGGACGAACTGAAACATGATGGCACCAGAGGCAGCTCTTTTCCAGACAAAATCTACAGGTTTAGTGACAGTAATCTGTCATACTGTAAACATTTACAACCCACAAACCAACTCACAAGAAAACATTCCTGAAAAAGAACTAGTATGTTGCACACTCACCACTGTGGTTTCATTTGGACTTCAATTTAAATATATATATATATTCTGAAAGGGAATGGTTTTGCATACACACAGTGACAGACCAGTACTGGACCCTCCTGTTACCTCTGGGTTTGTTTCCCTGATTTCTGGGGTGATTTTTACAAACATGCAAGCATGTGCATGGAGTTGCAGGTAAACTGAGCCCTGCAACAGAAACTCAACAGCTTCCTGTCTCAGTTTATGCAAACCAAAATAGCAGAGAGTTAGAAAACAAAGAAAAAAGCTATTATCTCTCCCCATGAGTTAAACAGGACATGAACCTCAAGAAGGCACATGAGCAAAGATAAATGGGCTGTTGCAGTGTTCATCTCTTTTGTTTGTAGTAAATTATTGTGTGTAATTCATGTTTCCTGTCCATAAATACCAGAGGAACTTTGAGACATGGAATCCATTCTAACGCACTAAAGACAAAAACAACTCCTTTTGAGCCCATCTGGAACTTGTTTTTGTCATAATTGCTTTGGGCTCAGTAACGAGTTCAAGATCTAACTGCCATCACTAATTGTTTCAAGAATAAACAGATTGTGGTGGTTTGCTTTGTGTGGAGGTGGCAGCTCCCATTTTGCCCCGCACAGCACTCTCTGGGGTTGCAGGATGAGCGGAGCCGTGTGCCGTGTCAGCACAGTCCCCAGCGAGCACCGGCGCCCTTGCCCCGCACTCAGCCCCACCAGCAGCTGGAACAGCAGCCCCCACCATGCCCTTGGAGTGCCCAGCCAGTACGTGTGCCCTCTGCTCTTCAACACCACAGGCATTTGGTTTGTAACTTCATCCCATGGCACTTTGCAATGTGTCATGCTGCCACAAGTCATACCTGATCTGATGGTGCATAGGCAACTCTTCCAGCTGGGCTTTAGGACACTCAGTGGAGAGGGTTTGTTCCCTGACCACATAACCCCAAGCCCCTTGCCTGGAGTAATGTTCCACCCCTTGCTTGGAGCTCTGGTTCTTTTCTTCGTTTCAAAACAAACCCACTCTGAGAGACTCCCCCCACCAGGATAGTGACCATGCCACTCTGTTCAAGGTCTCACCCACAGTGCTCCTCAGGACATACCACTGCCCGAGACCACTGATAGCCCTGGCGCAGAAGAGGTCATTGCATGGTTTGATGCCCTGGCACTAGGAACAGATTGAGAAAGAGTAGCACAGCTCCCCTACGGGTGAGCCACACCAGCCAGGGGGACCTCAGTGGAAGGTTATTGCAGCTCTCAGACTCAGTCCTCAGTGGCACAGACAGCAGGTGCCAAGACCTCCAGGTCCACCGTGGAGGAGTCACTAAGAGTTTCTGCTTCAGTTCAGGAAACAAGGCTCCATGAACCCACTGTGCATAGATAAGCTGTGTAGTCATAACTGCCTGAGGCACTTGAAACGTTTACTTTTCCATGTTTGGAGGCCATATATAAATTCTCCTTCACTGAAGGATTTCTTGTCCCAGATCAGCTAACTCTAGAGTGTGGTGGCTAAAGTCAGGAGAAAGTGAATCATACAGAAATGGATAGAATTTAAAATTTGTTTGTTTGTTAGAAAGAAACTAAAGATAGTGCTTAGACCTCAGCCCTCCAAGGACATGTGGTTTGCACAGGGTTTGCTGTAAATCACAGTTTATGTTATTTCCTATGGTTTTTAGTGCAGAAATACAGCTTTGCATTTGGCATATCATGAAAAAGATCTCACTGAAATCTCCTTAGGCAGAGCCTGATCATGTATCCAAATAAAGCACCTCTTCCAAAACAACTTCTGATCATGAGTTGAAGACATCAAACAAGAAAATGTCTGTATTTTTGCACAGTTATTTTTTTTTTCCAGTGTTTAATCATTCTTATTAAATTCTTTAGCCTTGTGATCTGTCCCCTACACCATAGGTCATGTCCCACAGCTGTCAGTAGGGAATATCCTTCAAGAGCCTTTATTTTGTAACATCTATTTCATAAGCACTGTGGCCAAATCAACAAAAGAACTGAAAAATAATTCTTGATTCTTATAAAAAGAGGTCTATGTTCTGCTCACAATAGCAGCACATCAACTGAGCATGCTGTCAGCTGCTGAAGAGGAGTCAGGAGTGGTATTTGTACTTTGGGTTTCACCACAGGCAGGACTGTGTGTCCCAGTCCAGGTGCCTCTCAATAAGCCAGGGCACAGCTCTAATCAGAAGCTCTGAAGTGAGTGATAAATAAGAAAGCAGGATGGGTCTGACACTGACACTGCTGCACACATTTACCTCTCATCTGATGGGAACATTCAGCAACGTTTGCTGCTATTTGGCAGAGCCTAAATGCTCTTCTCTTGCACACAGAAACAGAGGTTTTGTTCAGCCCAGCAGTTTGTCTCTCTGGCCTACAGGTCACCCAGTGTCAACTAACTGCCTGCATCAGTGACTGATACAAAGAAGAAAAGAAAAGAAATAGATCAGCCACAGCATGACCTACAGCTCACAATGTACTGAAACAAGGTTATTTCAATTATTTTTAGTATTTTGGGCTTTCTCACTTTTCCCAGAGAAGCTCTACTGCTTATCAGGAGGATGAAAATGCAGATTGCTGACCCAGCATATAGAACATACAGCCATTCTGACAGCCAAACGTCCTCGCTGGCAAGGAAAAGCAGTGAGTTCCCTTGGCTGCATCAGCCCTGGTGTCCTCAGAGGACTCAGCTCCCATGTATCCCCTCTGCTCTGGAAGGCATCCCAGTGACTCTATGTGGTAGCAGAAGCTCTGTCAGCATTAGGTCCCTGCCCTGAGAAACCTCTGTGATGAAACCCATTTCCTGGAGTTCTTATACAGTGTCTTGCACTGACATAAATTGTGGGTTTTTTATAAAGAACACCGGTGAACTGCTGGAACTGGGAATAATGATGTCACAGCAGGGCACTCATTTCCTACAAAGAAAATCAATTTTAACAACCCAGTTCCATAAACATTGCTGTCATCATAAAACCAGCAAATTCTCTGCATGTTTCTTGAGAAAGCTCCTTGTTTGTGGATCATGGTATTGATTTTCTTTATTCTGAGCAGTCCCGAGAGAGTCAGGACAAGCAGACAGAGGTATATGGTATCTCACAGTGATGGTCCTTACAGGAAAGTGAGAAGGGTTTATAGAAGTATCCATGCTAGAGTTTGGGAGATAACCAGCAAACAACCAGGGAGCAGCTCCAATCTGTTCTGCAATTTTACAGTGCAGCGTTTGTAGGAAGAATTCATCCTGTAGATCACAGATGGAAATGGGGCCCCTTTTCTCCTCTTGCAGTGTAATTGCAGTTGGTTCAGACGATTCTGGAGTAAAAAGACTCTAAAACATCAGAACCTCTCAGTGCATGAGAGATCAAAGAGCATGTGTTGATGGTCTTTCCTAATGGCCGGATTACCACTTACTCCTGCAGTCAGATAATTACAGGCAGAGCCTGCCATCACATTCTCCAAATAACTACTCTCCCATGCTCATGGCATCATATTTCATCTTGATTATGACAGGTTGGAGTTAATTGAAAAAGCATTTGAGGGAAGAGGGCGGTAGATCCCCGCAGTACTGCTGGAAACCTGCCGGCTTTGTGTGAAGGTTTCCAGAGCCAGGAGTTTGAGTAACTACAGTGTGGTGGATGTACCCTGGTGACAGACCCTGAGACTGCAGGTTTCTCATAGACATCAGCTGCTACTCTGAAATTTTGAGGACAAGGACTGAACATTGGGAATGATGTTTTTATTTTATGGCATCCTCTGAGAGCACCTGCCTTTGTTGTGTCCAATGTCTCTAAGGATTTCCTTTGGACTGTTGCAAACACTGCCTTCCCCTTCTTCTAAAACAGAAGAATATGCACATATTTGTATGGAAAAATAGGACAATGCAATGGTCTAAGCAGGCAGTCCTTCACCAGGTCATAGCAGAAAGATGTTTCTATGTTTGACTGCAACAGAAATGAACAGATGAATCAGGTTCATGGTACTCAGGCCCAGGGAGTGGATAGAGATCAGACTGCCTGGGTGAGCTGCACTCCTTCACCTCTTATCCAGCTAGACACACATGTCCTTTGAAGGAGCTAAAAGTGGAATAATTCCCATCTACCTCAAAGGTTCCTATGACACATCTCAGTGACTAGAACAACCAGGGGCACTCCATCTGGAAGCAGCAAGCTGAAACTCCTGTACACCATCACTTGAAGGAGCAAAGACCTGCCTATAAAATGATGGGGAAAAGGAGAAAGGCTTTTGCCTAATACAGAATATGCGTTTTTCTTTCTGGAAGAGATATGCCCAAACCTGGTCTCCCTCAGAGTAGGCAACATGAAGAAACTAGAGCTTTTCTTTTTGAATTATTACTGTTCTTGATACCTGCTGCCTAAACTATATGTTGGCTTGCACAGTTAGGTAAAGTCACATTTGTTTCCCAGTGAACAAGTTATTGTTTGGGAAGCTGTTGGAAGTATTCCTCTAACCCCTGCCACATGCCACAGGCAGTAAAGTGCTGGCATGTTGGATTCAGAGCCTAATACAGTAAATTTTGTACTTCTCCTGCCACTTAGTGGCTGCAGCTGATGCAGCACCACATCCCCACCTACACAATCGAGAAAATACTTCTGTGATGTGGAACAGGTTTATATTTCTGTTCAGGTGTAGTAAAACTGCAGTAGGGCCACAGAGGCATTAAAAAAAAAGTTTCACTTATTTTGAATACTTTGAAATCTGTCAGGGTCCTCACAAATCACTCTTTGCAGGATGAAAGGATGTTAAAATACCATGATTATTCCTAAAGGTCAGGCATTTGTGAAGCAGTAGCTTTGATGTTACTGCTGGCACCGCATTGTGCATCCATCTCCACTAGACCCATCTCTAGGAATCATAAGGTGACACCATTTCTCACTGCCAGGGAGTACCCTTCTATTGTACAGAGAGAAGCAAGGTTGTCATTGCTGTTACTGCTGCCTTGCTGTCTTCTGTACATGACAGGGTCTTGTGCTGTGTGTCTGTTTGCTCTATGCCAGGCTATGGGGAGGGGACAGCACTGCAGCTTCTGTGCATCAGTTACAGCCTTGTCAGCAACCCCCGGATTGACTCTGTGGCACCAGGACAGAGGCAATAGAGTGAAAGGCCATGAATAATGAGGGATTTGAAAAGTTTGGGCTTTGTTTATTCCTGTCACTGCCAGGACCAAGGGAAGTAGGCTGTTTTGTCTTTCAGATCCTAGATAGTGCTCCAGGGCAAGTACAGTCAGAAAAAGAAACATTGTAGTTCACTTCTGCTTTGATCACACTTAATCAGACAAGTGATACTGGGCAACTGTGCCAAACACTCTGAGAGGGAATCTATGTTGCTAACCACCCTGGCCTTCAAGAGGATTTAGACAGCTCTGGATCTTGGAGAATCATTTCCCCAAATTGTCTTTCAACAGTTCTTTCTTTTACCCAAAATGTGCTTTGAACAAAATTAATCAAACTGTCTTGCTAATGAACATGCAGCCTGTTTTGAGAATGTAAATGAGCTGGCAAAGCACCTGCCAAATCAAGTGTCTTATCCTAACGTAATGGGTGACTAAATACACATTCCTATGCTGGAGATTTAAATAATCCTTTAGAGCACTGCTGAGAGTACCAGAGGCTTTGGCAGACACAGGGAAAGCTACGAAAGAGGATGAACAAGCTGCAGAGACTGGTAAAACATCTATTTTACTATTATTGTTGACTGATTTTTTTTTTTAATTTGAATTTTTATAAGGCTGTGTAAGTACTATCAGGTTCTTGTAGAACTATGTTTTCAACTCGTCACAGTCCTTGGGATAAAGCTGACAGAGTAATGGCTCTCCTGGCAGCTGCACACCATCGCTGTGGCTGGGCAAACAGAGCAGGAGCCAGGCATTAAGGAAGGCTTGAGAAGGTCACTCTATAAATACTGCTCAGCTCTGAGCACAGAACTGTTTGTGGGTCCTGGAGGAAGAAACGAACTATTTTCCTTTAGCTGATGGTCACAAAATACCACTGTGGTGCAGGACTGTAGGGGATGTACTCTGTGATGGAAGCAGGGAGATGAGCAGAAGGAGTGGCAGATTCCCAGGCATTGTGAGTTAAAAAAGGAAACGTGCTATTGTAGGGAGAGGAAACCTCTCTCACCTGCGGAACTGGAACGGCTAGAAGAGCAGAGATGAGGTGCACAATCTTAGCTCAGGTCTCAGTGACAAGACAGGGAAGTGGTGCAGACATGAAAAGTGCAAACGAAATGTTGCTGCTTCTAACCAGGACAGGAGAACTCAGCCTCTGCTTGCTGCAGGGCTGGAACAGTCTGGCTTCATTTCTGTCCTGGGAGAATGTCCTGTCTCAGGCTGGTTATTTACAAGAAAAGGCTTTGAGGAAAGGAAAAATCTAAGATTATTTGAATTTGTATTTTAGAGCTGTTGTGAAACTAGACACTAGACCAAACCTTTTTTTTTTTTTTTTTTTTTTCTTTTTAATAAAGGTCTCTGTAAGAAGAAAACAAGCAGATAGAGCAGAAAGAGCTCCACAGCTTTGGGTTATCCAAGTTCTCGGGGTCAATGGGGTCATATTCATGTAGCAAAACACAATCTGGCCTGAGGTGCCCTGCACTGACTGGCAAACAGCCGAACCGAGCGTGGCTCTTCGTGTTACACTGGAGCCTTCCCAGTGGGAGGGGTTTTTTAGCAGGGGGCTGGCAAAGGCCATCCTGGTCCTGGGCGACCCAAACGTCGTGCAGGGGATGTCAGGCTAAAGGCCAGCGGCCCCCATCGTGCTCAGAGTGATCTTGAGACATGGGACAGTGCCCCCAGTGCAAGGACACTCCCAGGGCACAGCTTGCCTGTCACAGGATTTCGCCTACAGATGGAGAAACCAAGGGCACAGGCACAAAATAGGGGGAAAAAGACCAGAACATGGCATAAGACCCACTGTCTGCCACATCTTTCACTGATGTCATGATACTGAATACACAATTAGGGACTGATAAGCACAACAATGTGTAGAAATAACTGTGCAATAAGAAAGTTCAGCTGAGGGACAGCCTGCTCTGTACAACATCTGCAGCATCATAAGAGAGGCATTCTAGTTTAATATAAAATATGTGCTATGAAAAGCTGGAGAACTAGTGTGCCAATTAATCACAAATGTAGTGTATATATATGGCCATGAGAAAGTCCCCCAGCTCAGAGTGTGAATGGTCCAAATGTCTGTCAAGTCATTTTATTCTGTGCAAGGAAGTCATTCAATTTTTATCCCTCTTCTTCAGCTTCAGAACAAGATCCTGATCCTGACAATATGTGCTGCTGGGATTGGAGGCACTTTCCAATATGGTTACAACATCTCCATCATCAATGCTCCGGCTTCAGTAAGTACTGCCAGTCCCAAAGTACCCCTGCCCAGGGGCCTTCTCCTGAGACAGACCCTTCCTTGGTGGCTCCATTGGCCCATGAACAGTAATATGTCACTGAAATCCTGCAGGGAAGGACATGTTGGTCCCTCTGTGTAATTCACATCTGAGGTACAGGACTTTGTTGTCAAGACCCAACCTTGAGTAGGATCCAGTGTCACAAGAATTTATTCAAAATCTGTGTTTCAACTGCTTTAGCAAATATAATTGTAAAATTTTCTAACCTACATCCTTTGAAACTGATTTTTGCCCGTATATTCAAAGTCGGACCCATAAAATTAAATTCTAAATTATTCAAGATAGCTACATACAGATGGAAACCAACCACAACTTTTCAACAGCAAGAGTTGTACATTCTAAACATTCTATTAAAATCCTACCTAAGAACTGGGGGAGTGGGAGGCATAAATAGAATAAATAAATACATTAATAAGGGAGGCTTTACATTTCTGAGCGTCCTTCCCCCCCGTGCCGTGGCTGTGCAGCACTGCCCAGTACATCACTCTCTCGCAGTACATCCAGGCGTTCATGAACACGACGTGGTTGGAGCGCACGGGCGCGCCCCTGGAGGGCACCGTCATCCTCTTGCTCTGGTCCTTCACGGTCTCTGCGTATCCCCTGGGCGGCCTCACCGGGGCTGTGGTTGCGGGTCCCATGGCCATCATGCTGGGAAGGTAAGAGGGTGCTGGAGTTTCCTTTAAGCTTCCATTCCGAGAGGAATCAGAGACCTACAGCACGGTGCTCGCTGTAGTTAAAAATAATGGAAGGATGTTTTCTCTCACAGACCAGTCTGCCATAAACATTGTGAGTTGGCAGGGAGAAACTACCCGATGTGACAGTATTTCATATCTCAAAACCCAGTGGGGAACAGGTTTTTTTTCCCCTGTATCACCTTCTCATCAAATTCCAGCCCAGCTGAGGTGCTAGATGGGTTTCAGCTCACCTCCATACCACAGTAACCACCTACATAACCACCATCATTTTTGTGCCCAGTTTTCTGCCATCCTTTTAACCAGGAAATCATAATGGACCAGACCAGATATTTTTCTTCAAAATAAACTGTGGGGATTGGTAGGAATGACACTGAAAAAAAACAGAGTCTGCTTATGCATCCCAGGTGCTCATATCTCACAGGTCACCTTTTTGTCTAAAATATTTGGGGAAATATTCATTAAACCTCAACAGCTGGAGTTGTGTTGGTTATTTTTCCCTGTGCTGGAGTCTTTAAAAATTATATGTCTTACCTCATTTATCTTTCATACACAGCTCTATCCCCGGTCCTCTTCAGAAAAACAAAACCAGTTAGTGCTGCTCACATAAACTAACAAGAACTCAGATTTTCCCTCCCTGTCTCAGCCTCAAAATTTTCTATGTGCTGTGACTTTGCTTTGTTCCTCTGGTATGAAGGAGCAGACACCATTGTGAAGGACCATCTCCCATGGCTTGTTTCATGGTTCTTAATATCTGGGAAAGATGTGGCTTCTTTATCCCATTAAAATTTTAGAGATTTCACCCTGTACTACTTTGGAATAAAATCATATCCCATCAGAAATTAGATTTAAAAAGATTGATAGGCAAGGCAGTGAGCTGGGACAAGAGAGAATTACTGGTTATTATGGGTCAATAGAACTCTTTTTTTTCACCCTGACTTTCAGCAGAAATTTCTCCTGGGACACATGGAAACTTTCTGACAAACTTTCACAACGATCACACTATAATATGAAAAATGCCTGTTTCAACAAGTTAGCATTTTCAGCCCAAAATGCACATGGCTTCCTGAAGGAATACCCCTCTCCATTCAGTGGAAACTGCATGTGAGCACTGCAGGAGCCTGAATTTGGGCACCCTCCTGGAGCCCTCAGCGTGCCCGAAGGCAGCACTGCAGGGACACCTCGAGGCACAGAGACACCTCATGAGGGGCTTTGGGTAGTCAGGATGTTCTGTGGTGGGGCTGAGCCCACCTCGAGCTTCCAGGCATGGCAGGTGGGATCTGCAGTGTGAAATATTTCGTTTGGTAACTAAAGCTGACACTCAGGAGCTCACAATTGTCTTTTCTCTCGGAAGGAAGATGTCCCTGCTGCTGAACAACATCTTTGTGATCATAGCTGCAGCCTTGTCAGGATTCAGCCGAATGGCAAAATCCTTTGAAATGATTATGCTCAGCAGATTTTTTACTGGAGTGAATGCAGGTATGGCAACATGAAAAACAGAGCAGGGCGAAGGGGATAACAGGTCACAATCAGAAGATATTTAAATAGGAATTAAGCAAGGTATGAAACCAATTAATCCTCTAGGCTGACCAGACAGCATGTATGTGAAATAAAGAATTGTATATACAGATTTTATACTTTGCTTCTGAGGGCTTCTTTTTTTTTAAAAAAAAGAGTGTACACAGGCAGAGGTTTTGTGTAATACATTTATCTGTGTCCACAGGGAGAACCTGAGCTTAAAATCAATCCCTATCTGCTTGTAAGAATATCAATCACTCACCAGCATGAGCACCAACATTAAAGCACTTGTAGAAGTTCATCAAAGGGAATAATTATTAAGTGACTTAAAATATGATATTCCCCTCAAAATGGGAAGCATTGCTTGTGACCTTGGATTTGGTGCTGAAAAGACCATAGGGCTGAGGTCCTGACAGGTTGTAGTTTCATTATCTGCTACTACTGATGAGTACAGACATGTGTTTAGTAGCTTATGGAAAGAATAGCAATGAAATTGAAGGTTTGGGTAAATAATGAGCACTGGTAGATCGGACATTGCATAGCCTGCAGCAGAAAAGTGCAGAGGTGGCTGACTGCATTTGTCCTTGTCTCCTCTACCCACAAGCTGAGCTCAGTGTTTGTCTACCTTGCCCAGGTGTGAGCATGAACATTCAGCCCATGTACCTGGCAGAAAGTGCCCCAAAGAAGCTCAGAGGAGCTGTGGCCTTGACCTCTGCATCGTTTACAGCCCTGGGATTGATGCTGGGGCAGGTTGTTGGACTCAGGTAATGTAAAGAAAAAGGCCCAGAAATTAAATTTTTCTTTTTTTCCCCCCTCTTTACTACTCCTTTATTTTCATTCTTTCCCAGGGCCCATGTGCAGCAGAGGATGCTGGGCTCTTGCCAGGTTGTTAAACGTGCTGTTTTAGTTTACTTTGTTTGGCTTATTCTTTTCTTTAGGGAGCTCCTAGGAGGGGAGGAGAGCTGGCCACTCCTTTTAGCAAGCAATGTGGTGCCTGCCCTGATCCAGCTCACAGCCCTGCCTTGGTTCCCTGAAAGTCCCAGGTACCTCTTGATTGACCGTGGGGACAAAGAATCCTGCATTTCTGGTGAGTTTGGGGTGACTGTTGGCTCCTCAATGAGCATTTGAAATCTACTGACTGGGCAGACTAACAGCGAGAAGGTTGATTGCATATCCTTAACATACACCCAGCATGCTCAGTCCAAGACAGATTGAAATGTAGACTTGTTTCCCATGCAAGGATTGTTTGGTGACCCTTCCAGCCTTCTTAGATGAACATAAAAGCTTCAAGCCCATACCACAGCTATGTCACTCCTTCCATGGATAATGTTTTTCTAAACCAGAGGATCATATTTGGTGCCATGAGCTTTCAGAATTGCATTAGCTGCTGCACCCTCAAACAGTGCCCAGGCTGGATGTGTGTTTGTGTGAACAACCACAGTAATTCTGAACACAGAGGAATATACACATTTTTGCACCCTGCTTTTGTGCACAGACTTTGGCCCAAATGTTTTGAGAATGGTGCCACAAATTTTACATGTATATCAAGTTGTAAACATCACTGCCTCCTTTCAAAGTAAAGAACATCCTATAATCTTATATATATTTGATGTATTGAGGTAACAGAAAGAGATCTTTCTACAAAATGTTTTTTTGCTACAACAATAGGGTCAAAAGGTGAGGCTTATGTTCACAGTAGCAAATGTGTTTTGTAACTATGAAGAGAAATAAATGCTGTTTGAAGAGCTCGGGATCAAACCTGAAGCCAATTCATATTAGAGGATTTGCTTAGATTTGTGGCATACAAATCCTCATATGCAGAGTGGCTGGAATTATTTTCTGGGCAATATGTGGTGTACCAAGAACATCTTAATTGCCTGTGTTTCCCAGGGAAGGTACTTGAGATCTGAGTCAGAAGCACAGCTGCTGAAATGGCACTGGTGGGAAACATTGTGTTGTCAAATGGGGAGGGATTTGTGCTCCCTGTCCCCCAAATCTTTCAAGTGGCTACACCACAACTGGCCATCTCTGTGAAGGTAACAGCATGATCACAGACTGCAGAGTGGCAAACCAAAGGTGAAGCTCAGAGGTAAGGGGTTCCCTTGTCCTTACAGCTCTGCAGAAGCTCAGAGGCACCAGTGACCTGAGTGCAGAGCTGGAAGAGATGCTGGCTGAACAGGCTGCTGTTAAAGGTCAGAGAGCAAAGAACCCGTGGGAACTGTTCCAAAATCCATCCCTGAGGTGGCAGCTGGTGAGCATCATTGTGCTGAGCAGCGCCATGCAGCTCTGCGGGAACGACTCGGTAAGAGCCCAGCGCCGGAGCTGTGGGTGAGGGAACCACGGCGGGTGTGGGCAAGAGCTCCGGGCTTTGACATTCTGTCTGCAGCAAAGGAACCAGCAGCAGTCTTTCTGCCTGTAGAGATCTTCAAACCGCAGATGTTTGGTTCCCAAAGTACACCTGTGATTGTGGAAAGATTCAGAAGGGTGCTGTCAAAACAGCCTGTGTGACAGCACATTAGTCACCCTCTGCGTGGTCCTTTAGGAGGAACAACGGGATGCATTTACAGCTTTCTCCTCTCTTCTCTCCGCAGATGTATTTTTATGCAGCCTATGTGTTCAAAGAGGCTGGAATTCCTCAGGACAAAATCCCATATGTTGTAATCGGCACGGGAAGCTGTGAACTGATCGCGTCTGTCACCTGTGTGAGACTCTTAGTGCCCTCTGCTGACATGCAGCCCCTGTTGACACTGTGGAGGCTGTTGATGGCGAATTTTGAATTTACATTGCTTTTCATGCTAAGGAAGCCCTTTAAGCACAGCAGCCAGACCATCTCTCAGCACCCACAGACAGACAGGTTAACACAGGAGTGTTTGGTCAGACACTGCGTTGTCATCACTATCTGAAATCTCTAAAAAGTGTAACTCTGATGCTTTGTGTCCATACAGACATTGGCAGAGTTTAGGCAGCAGCTGGGACATTCTCAGCTCCACTGAACATCCCTCTTGCCTGACTCCTGCCACCAGACCTTTCCTTAGAATTTTCCTTTTTGTTTTCCTGAGAAGCAGACAACATCCTTAGAGTAATTGTAGAGTGAACTAGGCATGCAGTATTGAAATGGGAAGAGGGAGCAGGCAGGAAATATAATCACAGGTCAAGTACCTTGCTTTATTTCCCTGTGTTACTTTGTGCAGAACATGATTATAGACTACGCTGGTCGGCGGCCGCTGCTGCTGGGGGGATACATCTTCATGGCAGGATGGGCCATTGTCTTCATGGTCGCCCTGAGCCAGCAGGTAGCAAGTTTTACTTAATTATTCAAGTGGAGTGGAGTTGGGCTTTGCCTTTTTTCTGACTGGGGTGTTCAGTGGTGGCAAACAGGCGTAAGTGCCCTCACTGGTTTTCCATTGGTCTCTGTGGCTGTAGACTCAGATTAGCTGGATGCCTTATCTCAGCATGGCCTGCATTTTCGCCTATATCCTGAGCTTTGGAATCGGACCAGGTCAGTTCCCTCAGTGTTTTCACTGGAACTTTTGGGTACTGCAGGGGCTTGGAGATGTATGCAAGCAGCTTGTGGGAACTCTCAGGCCCCCTTTAGCCACAGCACGCTCAAAGGAATGAGGCAGTTCCTGCCAGCAGTGTTCAGTTGTTTCACAGGGGCTTGCACTGCTTGCCCCTGGAAGTCAGTGTTGTGCAGGATCATTCCGTGCCCTTCTCTGTGTTGTTCCTCCTCACAGTCATTTTGGCTGTAAGGCCAAGGCACTTGGGGAAGATTCTTGTGCTAAACAGATGACAAGGTTTTGATTTGGTGCCCAGTCCATTAGGGCTGCAAACTAGCATTTCCAATGCTTCACTTTAACCCAAGAGACTGGTGGTTATGTCATCTGATTATTTACTTGCAGATACCTGGAAGCACAACTTCCACATCTATTTGTTAGCCCACTAACATGAATTTCCCTGTCAGGATCCATTAGTTTCTGTGGTTGTGGGGTCAATACACAGACTGTCTGTGTGTGGATGTTTGTGGGGTGTGTGAATAGATGTCAAGCTCTGTTTGCTTACATGAGTTTGAAGGAAGGCAGGTAAGAATACAAACAAGCTGCCAGTGTCACAAGCCACACAAGCTGGCAATAATTTCTTGTCCCAGTCCCTACAGTGCCATGGGACTGAATTAATTATAAGCCTTTCTCACGGTTTGGTCCTGGTAAGAATAATGTGGATTACAAAACTTTTCCTGGCAGTTCATCCTAACATGCGAAAGTTTGAATAATTAGCCAGTCCTTAATATTTAAACTTAAAATTCCCCTCTGCAGTTAATCTCTATTACCACTTCTTCTGGCATTCTTGACTAGTAAGAATAATTTGCTGAATAACAATTTACTGTTCTCTTATACTTCGTGTTGTGTTTCCTTGTTAAGATGTGTTCTCTTGCTTTTACTGTAGTGTCAACAGTGTTATTAACTTTCTTGCCATTTCTTTTTCCAGCTGGTGTAACAGGAGTTCTGCCCACAGAGGTTTTTGATCAAATGTCCCGGCCAGCTGCTTACATGATCTGTGGCTCCCTGCTCTGGTTCAACCTGTTTCTGGTTGGAACAGCCTTTCCATTCATCGTGGTGCGTTCCAAAGGCAAAGCCATCACCTGCAGCTCTTTAGTGCTCTGTACAAGAAAGAAGCTCTGATAGTGACCATGAAAAGAGAATACTGCAAGCAGCAGGATAGCATTGCTGTGAAAAGTATCTTTCTGAGGACAGTGGCCAGAACTCCTCTGACCCAAACTTTCCACCATGTTCCCTATGGTGATTTCTGATTTGGGGCATGGATGACCAATAGCCCTCCTCTGTCCTCAGCTGTGAACAGCTGGGACTAAAGATGTGATGCCATTTCCTTTGGCTAGAACTTGGCACCATTCCCTGAGGTGATTCCTAAAGCAAAAGGGAGCAGAACTCCACAATATACATTCCTGTCTTATTTCCCACTGAGGGTTCCCATTCTATAAAATTAGATATAGAGAGAAAGTCAGAAAAAGGTATTTTGAAATATTATTCTTGCTATGCCAAATCTCCCCACCTGTGCTGGGGAGCTGCTGCTCCAGGCATGTAAGGCCCTCACCGAAATGCTCAGAAATACCTTCTGGGTGACCTTAGTCCATGCAGGAACAGGGACTAGTGGCCTGTTTGTCATCACACAGAATGTCACCAACACTGTCTTGTTTTTTCCCTTCTCCTCAGAAAAGTCTAGCACATTTCTGCTACATCCCATTCCTCGTGGTCTGTGTCTGCACTGCACTCTACGTTGGGTTTTTCCTTCCTGAGACAAAGGGAAAATCCTTCCTGGAAATCTCAGAGGAGTTCAAGAAACGGAACTTCAAAACTAAGACCCGTGCAGGCTTTTATAAAGGCCCTGAGGAGATCAAAACCACCACACTGTAGCAGAAGAAAGGAAGATGGCATCTGGAGGAATGTCACCGTGAATTCAGCAGTGGCTGTGATCCCTTGCAGGGACACCAGGAGAAAAGTAGGGTTAGGGACAATATATTCACCTTGAAAACGCATACTTGAACTGATAAATCCAAACAAACATTTAATAATCTGTTCTCAGTGTTTAACACTGAGTAACAGTATTTTAGAATCCATATTGGAGAGAGACAGAATGATGTCTTACTCTCCTATCATCAAACAACACCCTGCAATGCTTGAGCAGATTTCCTCAGAATTTCTCCTCTACCCAAGCAGTAACTTCCATCTCAGAAGCCTTTCATTCCTTGCCTCTGAGTCTGGACTCTCTGACACAGAAATTAATGCGCTTAAATTCTGTTTTCATACATCAGATGAAATATTCACTACCTTGTCTTGGTGCTCCTGTTGTTTCTGTTATTAAGTGATTTCAAATAGATCCCTACTTGTTGGGCAAGAGTGAGCAGTTAATTATTTTCAGCTATAAAAGCATGTGACAGATGGATTAAGAAGAAAGCTTCTAGTACTTGCTAAGTGGCTTATTATACAACAGACTTTTGGGCATTGTTTTGCAGAATATTTATTCTGAACTGGTTTTCTTCATGGCTTGTTTGTTGTCTTCCAGTCCTATGTTGTGAAGCACAAGTCCAGTTTGTGCTGCTCTCTCGGACACTGCTGATGCATCCTGCAGTTTTGCACCTATGCTCTGCTAAGGTTAAGTGTGATATGGAGCTTGTATGCAGCAGCTTTTTTTGGATGTGGAGATTTAGATCACACCAGAACATCCTCTGCAGTTCTTGTTGTCTCCATGGAACACATTGGAAAAGACCCAGATGTGATAGTGATTCTTTTTAGTTGTACAGAACCTGGTTCAGAATAGGGCAAAACTCATTTAACAGTGGACTGACTGGTGAAGTTTCTTCATTTCGTCTCAAAATTATCATCAAGCCATCTCTTTTATTTTGACTTTGTTTATATGAAAGTCACAGCACTGCTGATGGTTGCAGCCAAGAAGAACACATACACTTTCAAAAGAATTAGGTAAAGTTTCTTTGAGTGTATTTTTAACTACATTTTTCAGAAAAATGCAGCACTTTGAATGACAAGACTGTAAACATTTCCAGAGTGTATTACTGGGCAAGAATGGAGCAACTGATCTATTTCTCCGAAGTGGAGTCTGTGCAAGAACTCTCTTTCACTACCTAAAGTTTATAATACATGAAAAATAAAAAGTAAACTTTTGTTCCTTTGTGCTGTTTTAGAGGTCGTTATTATACAGACATGGGCAAGAGCAGGTATCTCTGCTCTTGGGAAACAATGAGGTTGTGAAGTATGCAGGATTCTTAGAGAAGACAATCCAGAACAGGACCCCATGGAGCTGGGAACTGAAGAGGTACTTTTCATCTCTGTAGTCTGAAGAGAGCAGTGAGGGGCAAATGGAAAGAGGAAAACTCAAGGCAGTAGTGAGGATGCAGGATAGGAAACAGGGATGAACTGAAGAGACTGCCTGGGCAGAGGGACAGGTCTGGCACACACTGATGGGGCATGAGGTCAGAGAAATTCTTCAGTGTCCAGAGGTGCTCACCTTGGCCACCTCTGTGGCTACTCCTGTGAGTCAGCACTGTGCTTTTCCCCAGAGCCCTGGAAGGACAGAGACTATCCGCACCTGCCAATATGAAACAGGCCTGTTCAGAAATGATACGCATTTAATTCACTTCCTGAGTTTCAGAGCCAGCCTTGTGAATACATGTGGCAGAAAACACTAGTTCAGACTTCCAGCAGTTTTTCCTGACTGGCTTGAAATCAGGAGTCTTTAGACTTATTAAGCAAATACAGACAGTGGTTACCTTTCAGTTGGTCTAATTTGTTAAATTTTAACGTAAGTATTTAGCAAGTTGGTTAATTGATACTGAAGTCAAACACTTTTGATTGAAAAAAATATATGGCACTTGTTCAGATTGTCTTATCATGTGAAATGTTACACAAAAACACATTCTGAAAAGTAATCCTCAGAGACTTCTAGTTCATATTGCTGCTTGCAAATCAAATAATTGTGCACGGTTTGGTTGATTAATAGCCAACAACGCCAAAGAAAAACAGTTACTGCTGCTGTCCTCAAACACTGCTCCTCTTCACAAGCCACCTCTCACTTCAAACACCATTGGGGTTGGGATTCTTCCAGGTACCAAAGACTTGCAGCATCCTAGCCTGTAGAACTGCCAAGTACAGNCCCCCCAAGCTGTTTGAATAACTTGTAAAAGCCTTTTAATAGAACCATCTTGGAGACTACTAGATAAAGAGGCCCTTTGAGAATTAGGGATAAAAGTAAAGATGTAATTTATTTATTTCAGAGTTAGGATTTAAAAGAGACATTCAAGTTCCTTAGTATCTGACATATATTATAGCGACACAGGCTTGAACTTTCAGGCAATGACCATTACTCTTACAGTAACTGATCCCATAATTCAAGAGCTCTGACAGGCAGAGTCAGGCTTGGCCAAGTCAGCCTTCAGAAGGCTTGGCTATATTGAGGCTCAAGGTAGTGGTCAGGAACTTTTCCTTTAAATGTGATAACTGATTACCCAGCCTATGATTTTGGGGAGTCCAAACCAGTCCATTCTAGTTCATGCCAGTCCCTGGACTTTAGCTTCCATCAGTGCTTTTTTTGTTTCCCTTTGCTCATCTCCTGCAGCTCTTTCTATCCACAAGAGCTGCCAGAGCATGTCCAGAGGCCTGGCAGGAATGCACAGCTCACCAAAACTACCCCCAGTTTCATCAGTAACCAACACAATAATGACAAACCAAACAGCAAGGACTTCATGACAAACCACAGGGAATGTTAACACTGAGAAAGAATGAAATGACGTGTTGAAATATTACCTCAGGCTCCTCTTTCTCTATATATAGAGTGACTTTTCCCAAAGCAACCAACAAAAGCATGAGGAAAGACCCAGCCTGCAAGTGGGAATGACTACCTTTCCATGAAAGCTGGTATATGTTTATCTTTCTTTTTCCCCCAAATAGAGTTTTTGCAGTACATAATTTTTTTCCTTTCTGCTATTCTAAAAGACCTGTTGCATAAATTCAGTACAGAAAGAAAAATAAATCTCAGTCAAATGTAGTTAAAATAATTGCATGAGGTCATATCTGAAAAATATCAAATATTGTGCCAGAAATTACCTTATAAGAAGTGGAGAAAATGGAATATAAGGGTACATTTGTATTTAATATCTGATACATAACAGGGGAAGACTAACAAAAGAGTTCAGAGCACAGCAACAAAGTAAAGTTTAATAGATGGAGGAGGGTTGGAAGACTGAAAAAGTCCTCCACAATAAAAAAGTTATGAATAACAAAGTATCTGAAGATATAAACACAAAATTATAGAGGACAATTCTTTCTAATCAAGGATAGGAACAGATAACTAGAAAAGATAACACAAAGATGTGTTTTTAAAAGCAACTCTAGGATGAATATTAAGTTTAAAAAGTCTTCCTGAATTTAAAATCTATTAGACTGGAAAGTCATCCAAGAGATGCAACAGAAAAATGAATCAGTGGTGTTACAATACAGTGTGGAGATGAGAATAAGAAATTTGCTGCAGGTGTGATACAAATCTTGCACTTAGAAGAGGGTGACAGATTTTATTGCTGATGGGAAGCTTCATGATGATGTGTGGCATTTTGTTGTAGCATGAAGAATAGTAGGGATATCCAGGAATAGAAACTGTGAAACTCATTTCTTCCTAGTGCCTTGACAAACAGGACATTGTTGTCATTTAATATATAGATGTGCCAAATACCAAATTTATTCAGAGCCGATGCCTTTGAAGTCAGCAGGGAGAAATTTGATTCAAGCAATAGCACTCACCTGATTAGAAGTCAGCTTGTAAATGTTTGGCAGTCATTGTTTGAATAAGACTTGTTCTAGAGACAGAGGTGCAGCATCACAGCATCACTGCTGGCCAGATGTCCCTGGGACAGTCAGTAACAGGGAGCACTGGGAGGGGTTGAGGTATGAATACACTGCAGTCCTGTATCCTGAAGCCTCCTATCAGGTAGTTCTAAGAAAGGGTGAGCAGACTATGAAACCAGGAATGCTCTTCAATCCCCGAATGTTTATCTAGTCTCAGCCAAGTCACGGAGCAAAATATTCACTGAGGTGAGACAACAAGTGGGAAAAGAGGAGAAGAAAGGGCAAATAGATGGAATTGTTCACAACGCGCTTGCACATTGCACCACACTCCCACAACTAATTAGCTATGATAGTGCAAAGCTGAAGACAGAAGCACTGGGGTGTGTAACTGGGTTCTGGGCCACAGCTGTTAGTTTTGTCTCTCCTCAGATTTCTCACTGTCCTGTGCTTCAGTGGCTGTGGTTTTCTATTGCTGGCTCCTTGGTCTCAGAGGAGGCAGGTGCGGTTCCTGAGGAAAACACAGGACATTTGGGGGCAGGTCTGAATAGCTGTACCTGCTTTGTTCGCTGCTTTTATTTCCTGCCAGAAAATGAGCTACAACCTCTTTCTCCTGGCTTTTGTCCTGGGCATTGGTGGAGCTTTCCAGTATGGGTTGCAGATCTCCATTATCAATTCTCCTGCTGAGGTAAGCATGGAGAGCTCAAAGAGTGAGCTGTTCTCAGTGCCTCTATATACAATCATTAACGTTTTTAATGCTGCTCTCAAAACTAGACTTAACTGTGGTTTCTTAGTTCTAAGACTAGCTGCTACTGCTCTTGTGTTTCATGGGGGTTTAACTTCTGTCTGATGTTACAGACCTGGGAAAGAGGAGGACGAATTATAACCATAAAATCAGCATTTCCCCCTACTAGTTGTATTACTCACAGAGCATTCTCCTCTTCTCAGTGCTCAGGGAGCCCCTTGTACCATGTGCTTAGCCACACACACTGTGTCCATGTGACTGTAAGGCAAAATAGGACAGGGAAGGACTGTAGTTCTAGAGCTGCATCCAGCACTGATACCTGCAGCTGGAAAAGGAAAATTAAGGACAGTGTTTGTCATTCTAAATGGTACCAAAGACACTGAGATCATACTATTATCACATCATGAACCCTCATCAAGAATGGAGATTATGAAGAGGAGGCCAGAGAAACCTCCCAACAGGCCATATCAAGAGACAAAACCGCTCTCCCTTTAGTCCAACCCCTATTTCACCCAGGGAAACAGATGCAGCAGCTGGACAAGAGAGACAGACAAACAAATGGAAATGGTGGGAAAGATCAGGTAGCAAAACAATCAGGTTTTAGTACAGAAACAGAAAACCACCCTGCCATTCTCTTGGTCAAACTTGCAGTTGATATTTAATATTGATATATATTCACTGGGCCTTGTTGCTAAAACATGAACTCCAAGGACGGAGTTAATGGCAAAATTCCCATTGATTCCATCAGAGCTAAGCTTTTGACCAGGGTATCCACAGAAATGTATCAAAAAAGCCAGTAGGAGAATTAAAAAAGAGGTTCAATTATGCAAAAAGACATTGGTTGAGTCTGTTGGTTCCTGTTTTTCTCTTAAAGTACATCAAAAGTTTCATCCGTGAGACCTGGCTGAAGAGATACGGCTCTTCTCCCAGTGAAGACACGATCACTCTGATGTGGTCCTTCATCGTGTCCATTTACAGCATCGGGGGCCTCCTGGGCTCCTCATCTGCTGGATATCTGGCTGTTAGATTTGGAAGGTAGGAATGGTCTAGTCTTTCCGTGTACACTCACAACTGCAAAAATAAGTGACTGTGTCTTGGGGGAAACACTGCTTGTAAAGCGGCACTGTGAGCAGTCAAGGACCACTTCTGATGAAGGATCAGTCCAGTGAAGAAACAGGATGGTAAAATCTGCCAGTGATCATAAAGAAAATCACACCCTCCCCCTTATAAAATCCGCAGCAAATCCAGTCCAGGGAAATCACACAAGGAGTACATGCATTTAAAAGTTAATTTCACAGGCAACCACTCACAACGCTTGCTCTTCAGTGTAGATATTGGCTCCACTAGAGGCATCAAAAGCTTAAACTGACTTACCAATCCTTGACAGTTTTCCCATTCCCATTTCCCATTTACTTCACTGCAGCTGATCTCAGAAGCTGGCAGGGGGTCTGTAACCAAGGTACAATTCGTGTCACCTCTGTCAGGCTGTGAGGGACACACAGACAGTATTCATGTTCCCACTAATTTCTATGAATCCCAGGAAAAAGGCCATGCTGTTTGCCAATGTCCCGGCTCTGCTGAGCGCAGCTCTGATGGGACTCAGCCGACTGTGTGGATCTTTTGAGATGATCATCGCTGGAAGGTTATCTTCTGGAGTGTGTGGAGGTAAAGGAGTAAATCTACCTGTGGTATTAAATAGCTGGAAGAGCAGTGGTTGAGGGTCATAAGGATTTATCAGTCTGAATACACAGATCACAGATTTTTACTATACCCTGCAGAGGACATGATTGCTGAATGCATTTTTAATTAAATAAGAAACCACAAACATAATTAAATCAATAGTGTCTGAAATCTCCATTTCTCTTTCTATCTTTACATCCAATCCATGTGAAAGGTCCTGTCAACTTTTGAAAAAGCTAAAACATGCAATATTTCAGGGGAACATGCTCATTCAATGGAGAGACGACCTGTTTGTTCCTGTTGCCCCTCACTGTGGCTGATGTTGCACTCCAGATTACAGACAAGGGAATGGTTTTCAAACTGGGCAATTCTAATTTCCATGTGGTTACATTGTCCCAGTGTTTTTGATCCCTGAGAAGCTGGATAAAGATAATACTAACCAACAAATCAAAAAATAAAAGAGGATAAATATTCATTCATTCATTCATTGAGCAATGGAATGTACAGAATTTGTTAACTCGTTGGTTTCAAGTACAAAATAAAGCATATAGCATCTTGAATAGACAGTGAAATGAATCATCGGAGACTAAAGGGAGTAACTACAGTCCTGTGTATGTGGTTGTAGGAAACATGTAAGAGAAGGCCAGCCTGCTGAAGGACAGATTTCCCAGGGGGACATGCTCACTTAGTGAAATACTTAGCAAAGACACAAGGCCATGGTATGGGGCACATGCTTCATGTCGGGCAGACACATACTCAGCGCTGTTAAAAAGCTGTCTCAGAGCCAACCCTGACAGGCTTTGTCCAGAATGGTCCCCCCAAAACACCAGACCTATGGGGTTTGCATTGCCCTGACAGTCCTTTGTCACTGCAGGTTTAGCCCTGAACATCCATCTCATGTATGCCGGGGAATGTGCCCCACGGAAGGTCCGCGGACTCGTGGCCATCACAGCTTCCACTGCTGTCGCCGTGGGAAAGTTTGTAGGATTTGCTCTGGGTCTCAGGTAAGAGGGTCTGAAACACACTCACTTTATTCTGTTATTAAAATATATGCGTATATCAATGTAAGCCCAGGGACAGGCAAATCAGCATCTGCTTTTCAGGCATGTTTGCAGGGTACCCCCGGTAGTCAGACTGGATTAGCCCAAATTTCTGACTTTAGTGAATGGGAAACAAAAATCATACAAAGTATTTAATCCTGAAGAATAAAGTTGTTTCCTAGTAGAGACAGAGCAAAATACAGATAATAAGAACCTTTAACAGATTTCAATGGGTTTAAAAGGGATCAATCTTTTTATGATCTGACCTTTACTTTCTAATTTTTTTGGAAGGAGCAGGGAATATCAAATCCATCCAAACTTTCTTGAAAATGCACACTAAATGGCATACCCACTCATCAAACACACACACACAAAACCAAACCTCTGTGGTGTGTTCATCCTCCCAGCAGAGGCTCTTCCTGCCTATCTTGTGCCAAAGGTGGCCTGTCCCATTCCCAGAGCACACATCATTCTGGCCACAGTGCTCTCAAAGCTGCAGGAAACCCAGCAGCTGCTTTTTGGGGCTGTCAGTACCAGGCTGATAACCCATAGATCTTGCCCTAATTGTAACGTGAGCCTCTTTGGATCAGAAGAAGAGGGATCAGACCCTCAATTCTTCCTTCAGCACTTGTGCTGGGACACTCTTGGTCCCTATGGGCCCTCAGCCACTGCAGGAGGATGCAGATGGCCTTGCTGCACTCACCTCTGAGCAACAGGTGCCAACACCACATAACTTGCAGGCTGCAGGCAATGGCCCTCTGCTCTGCCCTTCTGCCTCCCACTGAGATTTTCATTTTTCTGGGCTGAAAAATTATGGAGACTCCTGGGTGGGAGCTGCCAGGACACAGTGCTGAGGGACAACCGTGTGTCTGCATGTGCTCGCATGGCCAACACACGATTCCTCAGCCTCTCTCACTCTCCTGGTTTTGTTCCAGAGAAGTTCTTGGAGTAGAGGCTCTCTGGCCTGTTCTCATGGCAGCCAATGCACTTCCTGCCCTCGTTCAGCTTCTCACCCTCCCCTTCTTCCCAGACTCTCCCCGCTACCTGCTCATTGACAAAAAGGACAAGGAGGGGTGCATCAAAGGTAAGGAAACGGGCCACAAATCATTCATTTTAGCAAAAAGTGGAAAACACAGTAAAGCCCCATATGAGCCAGAAAGAAAGTACAGGTTGGAAAAAGACTCTTGGTCTTTTGTCTCTGAAACAACCTTCAGCCTTAATGAAGATCAGCATCTTCTGTTTGGGCATTAGTGCTCTCTTGGCACCAGTATTTCCCTTGCTCTCTGCCAGAGGGATGTGATCACATAGAGCTTGTATTTCCAACAATACAGATTCTGCCCTGAACAGTCAGGGTGTGGACACAGCACCTTCTGGCTCTGTGTAAGAAAGGGAGGCTCTGTATTGTCATGCCATATCCATAAGCATTCCAGCTCCTCAGTAACCCTAACAGCAACTACTGACAGAGGCAGAGAAACAGCCATTGTGGGGTTTTAGTTATCAAAAGAGAGCACTCCTTAGATGTAGACTTTTTTTCTTTTTTTTTTTTTTTTTTAATGTAGGAATCATTTTACCTTGTTTGTGTTTTGGAATGTGCACTAGAACAGCAGCCTTAATAGGAGGGTATTTGGGGAAGGATTGGTAAGAATTTAGACATGGTTTACATTGAAAGACTATAGGCAGATATTGGCCAAAAGTATGGTCATGGTTAAGATTTCTGGGTGAAAATAGGTAGCAGTGATCTGGATCTGTGTCTAATCTGAGCCCAGATCTCTGGGATGTTCACACAAGATAAGAGTCTGGAGTTCAGATAAGACACTCTGCAAAGCAGGAAATAATCCTCGAAATCCATGACTGTGCTGGTGGGCTTGGACCAGGAGTCATGTCTCCTCCTCCCTTCCAGCTGTGAAGCAGCTCTGGGGAGACGGAGACCACATGGCTGAAATAGATGACATGATGTCAGAGCAAGAAGCCATCCGCGGGCAGAAGGCGAAGAGCGTCTGTGATCTGCTCCGTGACAGGGCTGTCCGCTGGCAGCTCATCACTCTCTTCCTCCTCTTCTCGTGCACGCAGCTCATCGGGGCCAACGTGGTACGTGCTCTGCTCTGCTCTGCTCTCTGCACTGCTCACAGGCTCTTGGCTAGAGTGGGCTCTGCAGCGAGGTGTGAAATTCCGGCTGAAACAGTGGCTGCAAGGAGGGACCCGTTGTTTCTGTTCACCACAATCCTTTCCCTTGGGAGCATGTAATTGGAGAGAAGTGGGTAATTGTGCCATCTGAAGGCACCTCTATGGATTGCCCTGTTATGATAACAGATTGGAAGGGGACAAAAAAAATCCCAAACACAGAACAAGCAAAGAACAGCATAAGCTCCTCTGTGTCCTTGAATTCCAGAATGCACTGCCCAGAATTGTTCAGCCTTTTCAGTGCGAACTGAGGCAGGTTTCCAATGTACACCGACAGTGCATTTCTGTACTCTTACCTCTCTGTGTTTCTTTCTAAATCCTTTAACAACTTTCTCATATTCTTCTCCTTTAATACTTACAGGTTACAGACAATTACAACATCCCACTAATGTACGTGGCAGTTATTCATATATACTCTCGAATATACCTTTTCTGTAAATATCTCTCTGTTTCAGTAGATTGTATTGAATATTGGAAGTTGCTGTATAAAATGAAATTATAGTAAATGCATTAAACTTTCAAAATACAAATTAACTTTGCAAATATAGAAAGACTTCAAGGTTCATAAGACCTCCTTCTACTCCCACTAGCACAGCAGTAGCTATACATGAAGGACCAGTAGAAACTGAGCATATTAACAGTGAAATTTCTTATGCTTTAGGAGTGCTTACATCTGGAAAACTAGTAAAACTATCAAAATCACTGCAAAGGCTCAAATATGGTGTAGAAAGATAATTAAAACCATTGGCTGTTCACCTTTCTCTATGGTCCTCATCCAAAGTGCATGAGGCACTAAAACATGAAAGATGTCAGATGGAATTATAACCTGTAACTTAAGACAAAGGCAGTGCTAAAAGCAAGCAAAAAACGAAGAAAAAGGCTGTTTGTTACTGAGTTCAAGACAGCTGCCAATAAAAGCTCTTCTGCACAAATAAGCCTTTTGGAAACATTGAGGACGTTACTGAGATCAAGAAGATGATGTTCTGTTTCGTTAAGCCCTGATAAGTTATTTCCTGTCAAAAAAGAGAGCTGTTGGTGTAAACATGAGGGCAGGTGTAGAGCTGTCACAAATTTCTAATCTTTCCAGGTTTACTTTTATGCATACAATATCTTTACAAAAGCTGGAATCCCCCCTTCTCAAATCCACTACGTCTCACTGGGGCTTGGGTCAGCTGAAATCCTCTCCACAGTTCTATGTGTAAGTGACTTTTCAGCTGAATTTTGTTCTGATGTAATGTGTGGTTCATTTTAATTTTAATCTTTAGAAATACTATAAGTGGAGCTTCAGGAATCAAATTTTTTCAACAAATCAACTGTAGAACCAATCACACAGAATCATCTCCACACCCCCTGCAAACGCGGACATTTATATTCAGAGAAGAGAGAGAAGGGAAGAGAGCAGAGTTTTTCTCTCAGAATCACAATGCAACCTGGGCCGGCGTCAGTTCTGTCCTGGAGGAAGGGCAGATGTCACTTGTCAGTAAGACTCACAGCAATAAACAGTGCAAACATTCCCACTCTGCTCTCCTCCCTGGCTCTCCTTCGCCTGCAGAATGCCCAGGCAATGTTCTCTGCACCTCCCCACCTCCCCCTTCTCCCTGCAGCTCCTGGCCCTGCTCAGTCCCCCCCAGATGACTTTACTCCCCCTCTCAGAGGAGGCACCACATCCCAGTCCCTGATCCCTCAGTGATCCCTGCCTGGCCAGGGATGGCAGCTACTGGAGCAGCTCAGCAGTGCCTGCCTTTAAGAACTGTCCTTCAGAAGTGTCAGCGTGTCCTCCTGGTTGCAGGGGTTCCTCATTGAGCGTGCAGGGAGGAAGACACTGCTGTGGAAAAACTACACTGTGATGGCCTTGGCTTTGGGGCTCCTCACAGTTACGCTCTTCCTACAGGTAAGACCCCACTGATGTGTTAGAATTGCATCCTCTCTTCATGGTTTTTTTAATGGCAGATATCATTACTATTTCCCTTCCCCCAAACCACGTTTTAGTCCGAGGAGAAGTACTTTTGGGGCTAACCATTGTACAACAGAGGTCTCTACCCAGCCATGTACATACAGATTAAAGACAATGACTCATACAACCGAGATCATTGCCAAGACTATCTCCTCATGACATTTCTGGAAGTGAAGTAAATAGATTTATGTTTAACATTGACACACTTAGCAGCAATTAATGTTTCTAATGGAGCTAGGCAAACAAAATCTTAATTTCTGACTTTATTTGCTTTTCATTTCATACCACAGGATTCCTTTTTCTGGATACCATACTGCTCTGTTGCACTTGTCTTTATTTTTATCATGAGCTTTGGCATTGGACCAGGTTGGTATTTTCTGCTGGAATGGTTTCATTTACTCATTCCTTCCTCACTGCAGCCTTTATGAGAGGTCCCAGCATAGCTGTTCCATGGTTAGCATGAATCCCTACTCCTGATTCAGTGCAGGCACAGGTGCTTTCCTGCATACTGCAGTGGGGGGTAAAACTTCACTTCCAATTGTGTTCCTACATCCTTCCCCCTGAAGAGCCAGGCAGCACCTCAAACACTTCTAGGTTGGTTAAAGCCATGAACTTATGCAGCAATATGAAGTGTGAGGCACAGAAGCATCTCACAAAATTTCTAAGTTTCCTTTTTTCTCCAACATTTTTTTCCAGCGGGAGCATTATGCCCCTTGATCACAGAAATATTTATTCAGTCATACAGACCAGCTGCTTATGTTTTTAATGGTGCCACAAACTGGATCCAACTCTTCATCCTTGGACTTTTCTTCCCTTTCATTGTGGTGAGCAAAGAAGGGTGTTTTTGTCCCTGATGAAGTTTTTTACTAAATAGAAACCAGAAACTCTGTATCATAAGAGAAGAAAATTGAGATAAACTTTTATCAACACATTTCTGTCTCTTTCTTTTCCCATAGGAAGGTCTTGGTAATTTCTGTTTCATCATTTTCCTGACATACTGTCTGTCCATGGCTATCTTTGCCTTCCTGGTGCTGCCAGAAACCAAAGGAAAGACCATGCTGCAGGTCATGGAGGAGTTCAACCACCTGAACTACCGTGGAAAGAAGAGACAGAGGGCCCTACAGCAGAGTAACCACTCAGTGATGACTGTCACTAGACTTTAACAGCAAACCCCCACTTTGTATTTTGCCCCTTTTACTACTGTAGTGCCCAGAAGCCTCACCAAGCAAAAGAGAATCCATTGCTTCACAAACAGCACAAGTGTGTATTTTGAAAATAATCACCTGCAGTGCAGGGTGCAGGATGAAATTGGTGGTTCTCTCCAACTCCTGAAGTATGAGCTGAATTAATTCTTCTGCAGAAAAGAAAAATTGCACACAGCATATAAAGAAATTTTGTCAGTCTCTCCAAGTCAGCAGTTTGTAAACTGAAAACACAGGATCTGCTAGTCTTCTTGGCAAAACCAGGACTCCCCAGTTGGAGAAAGTGAGTCTGGAAGGTCCAGGGGTACAGCAGATTTGCAAAAGTGAAAACAAAAGAAGATAGAGCTTTGACACTGAATTATCTGCCCCTATTAACAGAGCAGTGTTGATGAGCTTCCCCAGAGAAGAAGCTTCAGTCCAGAGGAAAAGAGGTGTTTAGCTCTTTAATCCAGTGGAAGAAGAGTACCTTGCTTATCAGTAGACAGAATCAGTAAGCAATGTTACCACCTCTTACAATTTTGGAGATTCTTCAGTTGGAAGAGAAAAGGGATATATCAGCACTGAAAGAAAACAAAGCTACAGGGAATCATGAGTAGGCAAAGCCTCAGTGGAGAGGTTCTTCTTCTTCATTAGCAATGGTTATGCAGTGTGTCTTCAATCTGGAGAACTCTAGATTTCAATGGGATTAAGAGTAAAGGTAGCAATGAGTCTAAAGAGAGTGGTGCCTTTCCTGGAGAAACCAATATGTATGTCTGAGTGTTTATTTCTCTCTCCAGATCTCTGAATGCTCCACATTTTAACTATAAAACATGGTAAAAAGAGCTTCACTTTTTGTATGCACTGCTATTTGACATGACACATTTTTGGTCTTCTTCATGCTCTACAGTTTACTGATGAGGAAATAAAAAGCAGTGAGTAGGAAAACACACCCTACAGATCATGCCTGGATTTGGTTTCCATTGAATGAAGAGTCAGGGAGGAGAGCCCATCTCCTGGGACTGTGTTATTTGGGTCAAACAACACTGTGTCTATCTTGTTCTGGAAATGAGATCTTCAGTACTGACTGATGCAGATGCTGCACAACAAAATTTGCAGAAGGACTTGAATATTGAACAGCAGTTGCTTTCAAAACCCTAGGGCTCCTGCTATTTTATCTTCACACTGTCCTCTAACAGTATTTGTAGCAGTGCCCAAAGCTAATACCAGGAGCAGGGGGCTTCCCCAATACAGCCATCCTTCCTATGACAACCATCATATTACCATAAACGCTAGATAAAGTCTATAGTTTCAAGGTCTGAGTTTATGGATTGCACAGTACCACATTAAGAATCAGCATACATTTCTTCTGGTCAAAAATGCAGAGTTAAAAAAAAAAACAACACAAAAAACAAGCAAAACCTTTAAAGGGTTTTGATATTAAAGAATTGGGTAAGACCTTGATTGTTTTAAAAATCTTGATTTGGTTTCATCTTCCTCTGCTTTACTGGTTCCCAGTGAGAAGTTTTTACTGTCTTATGAGACACTAAAAACTCATGTCCCTATACATGTCTTTCTACAGTGTAATCTTGTTCAACATACCTTACTTCTTTCCTCCTACTAATAAATATTGTCCACAAGAGGAAAAGTGTGGTAAATCATTAACACTGCCATAAACTAGCATGTATTGGGAATAAAGGTTAAAGAAGTACTTGTAAATCTTCCATGTAGGATTGAGGATCACACAAGTGCAACACAGAGCATCTTTGAAGACAGAATCCCTCCAAGCCAAAGGTACTGGATGAGGTCCAGACTGGGTCTGGAATAAGCACGTTTCTTTAAGCATTCAAATCCTAGGTGAAAAGATTTTTCCTGTCCTCTTTAGGAAGTAAATAAGAATTATACTAGACATTTAAGGCTTTCTTTTTCTGTAGTACAGCATTAAACAAAAGTGTGAGGCCAGATGAAAATGAGAGAGCAGCGTGAGTATTGTAGGAGAGACACAGACAGCAGAAGGAATAGGAACGGGGCTGTGCCCAGACTGACCAACCAGATGTCAAGATCTGGCCATGGTGTTTAAAAACTTACCCAGAAAGACCCAGAGCTGCCATATGTGTCCTTCCTTCCAGCAGACAAGCTTCCCACCTTCAACTCAAAGAAAAAAATCCTCCTTACCCCACTAGTTCATTCAGGTTCATCATTCTCCCTGCCTGCAGTCTCTCTCTGAGGTGCCTGAAAAGGGGTTTGCTCTTAGTCTGGCAGAATCCCTTTGGAATGGAAAAGAAAAATATAAACAGACTTGCAAGGGCCAGTTGAGCATGAAGAGGTCTGGGAACTGAGATTCTGCATCTCACTCTGGCACACAGAGAGGCAAGAATGAGATTTTGAGTGGTTCTGGAAGGACCATGACCCTTTATAAAGAAGTGGGTGTCAGCAAGGAGCCAATATACCAGTATTCCAGTACTTCATTCCCTGCAGCTGGGAAATGGTTCAAATCACTTTGAAACTGAAAACACTGCAGCAGGCAAGAAGAGGTATTACAACTCAGCTACAATTGTAAGGGCCTCATCTCTGTGGTAGAGTGGAGAGGAGGAAACAACTCCCTGCCTTAGCTCCTTGTCAGAGAGGTGAAGAGGGACTGCTTCCCTGAAGGGAAGATGGTAACACTGCCTGGTTCCTTGCCCAACAGGAACACTCAGGTGTTTCAGCAGTGTGAGTAAAGGGGAGCATTCCCAATTCAAGACGGATAATCATTTACCAATGTTGTAATCAACTTGTCATATCTGGGTCTTAGAATAATTAAACCAGCAAGAAGAGGCCTTGGCCAGTGTCAGAGGAGGACACAATTCACCAAAAGCCACATAGTTAGAATTTAACTTCTGTGCTGTGTTCCCAACCGCTACAGACTCAGCGTGGAAATCCTCTCTCGCATCTGACAGACTTGACAGGAGCTCTCAGAGCAGGCAGGGTTTCCAGGGGCAATGGCTGGTTTCCTCTCAGACCTGGTGAGTATCCAACTTCTTGTGTTCTAGCCCTAGTCTCTAACAGCAGCATGAGCTTAGAGATGATCTAACAGTCCTTTTTGTAATAAACATGAGCAACAGAGCATGTGTTTGGGACAAGACTGGTTCAGCAATAAGACTTCTGGCATCTCCAGAAAATATGATAGAAATATAGAAGAGTGAGAAATTTGAAAGAGGACTTGGGAAACCAGGAAAGAATGGGCATTTTGAGGAAGATAGAAGAAATAATAGCAGTGAAAAAGACAAAACAGAGAAAAAAACCCCATTCCACTCTACTGCCCTGCACCCTCAAGAAAGAGGATACTCATCTGTTTAAAGTGTAACCTGATTAAAAGCCTGAAAACAGATGTTTGTAAGGAGTGCTCTAATATCTGGTGTACATCTTGGAAACACAGCATCTCAAATAGGAGTCATTCAGGTAGGCACTCTAAAAGTTATATTGCTTATGGTAAAAAATGTAAAAAAAACCCCAAGTTTTAAGAGGACAGACTTGATTAATCTCTGGAAAGTGGTGAACAATATCTCTGAGGAGGCAAAGTTGAATGCAAAAAAAGGGTTTGAAGAAAGCTGTAGCTTCTTTCTAGTGCAAAAGTAAACACAAGCTATCTGAACAAGGCTTTTATGATATTTTTCTTGCAGTTATCAGAAGTAACAGAATTAGAGACTGCATCTTTTCAGGCTGCTAATGACCAGGAGAGGAGCATAACAGAATGTGCAGAGTTGAATTTTAACAATTAATTTTGTTTAGTTATTGAAAAATTTTAAAATGGTATTTGCGTTTTACAGGTTTGCTAATAATAGAAATGTGAAGGTGTAAGACCCCATAAATTATCTTGTGGTCTGAAAGCCCTGTTGGCTTCAGGAACTTAGGATGTGTTTCTTTGTCTCTGGCAGGTGCAATACCGGAAGCTGCTGCTAATGATTGTGGTGCTGGGAATTGGTGGGACCCACCTCTCTGGTTTTCAAATGTCTGTGATCAATTATACTTCTCCAGTAAGCAAAACCTTCATAAAATGACATCTCTAAGTGTTCCTCGTGGGACTAGGCCTTACACTTTGGAGATGCTCTACAAAAGCTCTTTGGTGTTGCTATGTCCAGTTATCCCCGCCCCTTTCCAGTGTCATACTGTCACTGCCAAAGAACAAAATGAGTTTGCATGGTTGTGAGGAGCTGTGCTCCAAAGACAACTTCCCAAAGAATTGTGTGGGAACAACATATTTAGTTACCCTCCTTAAAGTTTATGTCATGGAGAAAAAAGATTAAAAACCAGCTGATGGAGTCTCAACCTTCAGCTCAGTCCTTTTCTCTTTATATCTGCTACGTGGAACAAGAACATTTGCATTTTGCTATAACAGATAAAAGCTCCCTATATTTAGTGTAGGAGAGCAAGGATTAAACACACTAAAGATTAAAGTTAATTTTTGAAAGATTCTATTACACTCTTAGGCTGTATGAGAGGAAATACCAATCGTAATTTGCAAACAAGTGTCCTTTAGCCATGCTTTTAGTGATGACTATTAATCTAAGTTTTTTAAGTTGCACATATTATGAGGAACTATTGTGATTAGTGCCTCAGTGGATCGACAATCTCTTTTTCTGCCCCAGTACATTCAGCAGTTCATCAATGAAACCTGGCTGGAGCGACACGGTTCTGGGTTGCATCAGGAGACCCTGACCTTGCTGTGGTCCATCATCGTGTCCCTGTACTGCGTGGGGGGGATGATAGGGTGTCTGTGGAGTGGCTATCTGACTGCAAAATTTGGAAAGTAAGTGTATTTCCCAGCAGCTCCCTGCTCAGGGCTGCAACAGGGGAAGCAATTAGTCACCTAATAGATTTGATATCAGAATCTCACTGCCCCCTACTGCTGCAGAATTTACTCAGCACTTAAACTACTCATGGGTGCATGAGAGAGACAAGAATACACAATTATTTCTGATTCCCTTACCACAGCTTTTGTTGCCATCCAGTTCCTGTCTATTTGCTGGAATTTCAATAAAAAATAAAGCTCTGACATTTCTTTTTTGGACGATAATGCTGTAGGGAGTCCAACAGCACTGCAGTGGTGCAGAAGGACATGGATATTCTGTAGCCAAAACTTTTTTAAATTTATTTATTTAACTGATCACAGGCTTTACAAAACTTGTACAGGTTCATTCTTCTGTAAGAATAATCAGAGTTCCAGCAGAGATAAACAGAAGTCCCTCAGGCCACATTCAGAACCCTCTTTTTGAGGGTGCCATAATGGACAAAGCTGAAACTCTCTCACCCGAGGTGGGCAATGAAGCAAGTTCCAGGTGAAGCTGGATTTGCGTTTTCTGGAGACACGAGAAGAGTTTGAGATGGGAGCCTTGCCCACAGCAAAGAAATGAAAAAGACCATTCCTTATCAGTATTTATCCTGCAGGAATTTCCTTCAGCCTCATGGTGCTAGCATGAATAAGAGGAATCTCGCTTCTCCCTTTCCACTCCTCTGCAAAGACATCATGCCTTTTCAGAACCAGATTTGGTTGTCCTATAAAGAATGGATTTAAACATGACCATAGGCTGGGTCTGTAAATCCAGAGGAGAACAGGCAGGTATTATTTAGGATGAAAAACTGAAACCTGGGTCATACCCACATGTTTGCTGTTGCAGGAAGAAATGCCTACTGTTCAACGATGTGGTCCTAATAATAGCCACACTGCACACGGGCCTCAGCAGGACAGCCAAGTCTTTTGAGATGATCCTGGTTGGGCGCCTCCTCGAGGGCATTGGTGCGGGTAGGACTCCCCCCCACTCCATGTTAATGTGACTTCTTTGGAATGGATACAGAAATCTTCCTGCTGGAAGTACACAGGCGTGCACAGTATCCCAGGGGAACAAGGAACAGCCTGGGAAAAAGTAAAATGAACTGTCCTTTTCCTTCCAGAGGTCTTGTAGAGAGAGTGGTCTGATGGATTAGCTAAACAACTTGCTTTAAGTGAAAGGAACATTTTCAGCCTGTTATTGTGGAGGATATATGGGAAACAGCTCAGAGGAGAGAGGGCAGAGATACCTTCAGCCAAAATGGAAATGAAAAGGGACTCCTCTCTCTTTGTTCCTTTCTCCCTCTAGGAATCCATTTGAATGCCCATGTTCAGTACGCTGGAGAGATCTCACCCAGGAAGCTACGTGGCTTTGTAAACGTGACCTCCACAGTGTTTTTTGCACTGGGAAAAACTGTAGCAAGAATTCTTGGATTACGGTACCTGTGCTACTCCTTCTCATCCAATTTTCTAATTATTTCTCTTCTATGGGGCAGGGAAGTGTTCTTCTCCTAGTCCTGGGAATAGACATACAGTAAAGGTGGGGGTTTACTTTGCTTAACTACAGCAGTCAAAAAGGAGGTATCCACCCCATACCAGTCACTAAGGATGCTGTGTCACTCACTGGAGAGAGAAAGGCCCTTCTGTCAAGGAAGGATGAATCCATCTCTGGAGGTCTCTCTGCTGAAGTCAATAAGAAAAGATTGTATACAAGCACTCTTAGTAAACTTCTGAGATCTGAAGTATCTGCTAATTTCTTGGTAACCTCACGCAGACTTGAAGTATTGGTTCAGGGGGCTGTTGTGGGAATATTTCAACTCCATTGATCTTTAGAAATTATTCAAATTACAAAGAAAAATCTCAGTCTTGCAGAATAAATATAGCTTTGGCCTATATTCCTTACCCTAACATAAACTTCTTCTATTTCAATTTAACTTTTTAAGGACTGTATATATTGTGTGTCTCTTTAGTTAGTTTAGGATTTAGAAAATACCAAATCAGTTTTAAGTATTTTTACTGGACTATAATTAGACTCTAACATGCTTTCATAGAGATCTTTTAGGAACTGAAGAAACATGGAATGTGCTATTGTCCTTCTCTGGACTGGTGGCATTGATTCAACTGCTCTTTTTACCATTCTTTCCTGAGTCCCCTCCCTACCTCTTGCTTCAAAAAGGAGACAAGGCTGGTTGCTTGAAAGGTAAAATAAAACTTCAGATCCTTAGTTCGTTAAACCACAGCTCTTGGGAAACTGAAGCTAACAAAGGGAATCAGCTATTTTATTAGTCAGCTACAGATTTTTTTATAATTATGTTATTAATTATAAGACGTCCAGATCAAGAAGAGTCACCAGAGATAGTTAAAATTTACCCCTAAATACTATAACAAGCTGAAAATCACATTCCAGGGAAATCCCAGCATGTTCCAGTAAGCTATGTTCCTTCCAGTCCTTTGCTCAGTAACTGATGAATCAAAGCATGGACCGAACTGCAAATGTTTAGTATCATTAAAAGCTGAAAAGCACAGAACTCTGAGCGGATCAGATGATGGAGGAGTACACCCCATTCTGTCTCTTTTGTAGCCATGAAGCAGCTCTGGGGAGAAGAGAACTATCACACAGAATTTGATGACTTGATGAAGGAAAAGGCTATAACAAAAGGCACCAAAATCATGAATGTCCTCGAGGTGCTGAGAGAGCCATCGGTGTACCCGCAGCTGTGTACCATGCTCCTCCTTCTGCTGAGCCTGCAGCTCTGTGGCCTCAGTGCAGTTGAGTACGCCCTATTTCCATGCTTAAATCTGACAGTATGTAACCAAAGTGCCACAGTGCCCACTGTCCTTCTCCTCTGGGTCTACATTACCCCTCCTCATGCAGAGCCCACTGCCTGAGAAGGTCTGTGGTATCATCACCACTATTCTTTACACTGTTAAGGGAACTTTGCAGGTGGGAATACAAGAGCTCCATCTCAACTAAGTTCCTGCAAGGACACTCTTGCCTTCATTCCCCCTGTCTTGTCCTTTTCCTTCTCCTTTGTGCCAAAACAACACCTTTTCTCCATGTCTTACAGGCAATATGCTCCTTTCAGCTATGGTTTATTTTTTTTTAATTTTTTTTTCAAAAACCTTTCCTTTCTCTCCATTAACCTTTTGACCTTTCAGCTCTTGTCAGGTATTTCACCTCCACTAAGCCCCAACACCATATTGCTGCTTTTGCAGTGATGACAGATCAAGTTCTAAGTGATGATGGACAGACACATACCACATCGATTAACTAGACTTTATTTTTAATACTTTTCTTATTTTCCAGATCACCTTTTACACCTCAGAAATTTTTCAGACAGCCAACCTGCAGGACAACATAATCCCATATGTATCTCTAGGAGTTTCAGTCTCTGAACTGATCTCTGTCATATTCTGTGTAAGTCAGAGTTTTTGAGGATTTAAGAATTAAAATACACATGTGTTCAGTCTATTCTTATCTTAAAACAAATTAATTTTCTCCTTATGAAGTAAAGAATTTTCCTGTGGTACAGTATAAATCTGTACAGTTGTTACCACTCGCTCCAAATTTTGTCCCAGCTTTTATGATTTTCTTCCCAACTTCATTATTCTTAATTCTTTATAAGAATCCTTCAAGAAATGTCATTCAAACATAAGTATATGTGCTCATTTCCATATATTTTTGTCTATCTATATATTCAAACAGAGTTGTAACATGCTTCCATTGATTACACTGTGTAGGAAAAAGCAGCTGCAATGCTGGGCAGTGGTTTTAACTCATAGTATTAGAGAGGCCAGAAGGAATTCAATAAAATAATAAACTTGGTACCAGTAAAAGATCTTGAGGAGAATGTTTGATGTGTGGGATGGCTCTCAGCTGGATTTTGCCATCCTTCCAGTGATATGCTATTTTTTTTCTACCCTCCAGAGCTCCATAATCGACCGGTTTGGACGCCGAATGCTCCTGTGTGGTGGTTATTTGTTGATGGCACTGATACTGGTGTTGCTTGAAACCTGTCTGCTGCTGAGTGTAAGCAAATGTCCCTCTGGGACTGGACCTGCACCAGCATTCTTTGTGCAGGACAGCAGACAGTCAGCCTTAGCTTTCATGTCCTCAGTAGCAGGTTAGGATGTCTTCTGAATACAAGCCCACCTCTGCAGATGTGACACTGCAGACCACTTTTTGACCTTTCTATGCGTTCTGTGCAGAAAGACAAGCAGTTCTGGGGAGCATCTGTCACAGAGCTAAGCACCATGGGCTTTTTCATAAATATTCCTGCTCCTGTGCTTGGATCAGCTGTGCTACAGCTATAACATTAATTCCCTTTCCTCGTTTTGCCCTTGTCTAGGATCAGTTCCTCTGGATGCGTTATTGCAGTGTTCTTCTCATCTTTTTATTCATCATTGCTTATGGAATAGGACCAGGTGAGTACAACAATAAAAGCAACAGGAAAACTTGGACCACATGGATAAGCACAGGCCATAACTGTGTAGAAGTAGAACTAGGAGGTGGGAATACATCTTTGAAAATCAACAGCTTAGTTTGGATTGAGATCAAGGGAGTCCCAATTTTTGATTAATTAATTAATTACCCAACAAACAATTTCTTTAACAAATTATTGTAAATCATTCACACCCTGATGAATCCTGTTTTCTCTCACTGTATTAGAGGTTCAAGCCAAATAAATTCTTGCTAATTAATTCACTGAGATTTGTTTTGGAGGGTGTGAATGCCATTCTGTGCATGCAGGCTCAGCAGGTCGGTCTCTGTCATTGCCTAAAGGCAGAGGGAGGCTCTTCTTAAATGTCAGAGTAAAACACACAGGTAATGCCAGACCCAAACTTACAGCTCTCTTCTAGAATCTCACTCACCTAAGACCAATATTTACTCTAGAGGTTCCCTGACTAAGCATTACTCGTAGTTATTACACTCTCCAAATTCAAATGGCAGCCTCTAGTATTGTGAGGGTTGTATAGGAGGATCATGAAAGTCTTGAAAATATAACAGAATTCCCACAGTAACAGAACTCTGGAGTTATCTATGGGGAATGGACAACTGCAACAACTATTGCTTTTTTATGGTGTTTTTTTTTGCCCAGCTGGAGCAGTTTCATCTGTTAATAATGAAATCTTCACCCTCTCAGCAAGAGCCTCTGCTTTTGTAATTGGTGGAATCATCGTTTGGCTAGGCCTCACTTTCACTGGAATGATTTTCCCCTTTGCTGTGGTATGTAAATTAATTTGAACCTTCTCTTTGACTCTATCAATATAAACTGGTTTTCTAGACTGGTCTGGACAGGGAGTAGGATGAAGTGACTTGTAGATGATTAAAACTGTGAATCCCTTATTGTTATTGGCATATGGAAGTCATTTATGCAAAACACTTCCCAATACTTCAGAAATTTTCTGTTGCCTCAAGAACAGATTGAAAAGATAAATAAATATTGCTGCTATAAAATCTCCTTATTCCTCACTTAACAGGAATAAATCAACAACTTTCAAGAATATACAGGGGCAAATATTGCCAAGGAAATCTCTCATCTTGTTCTATCTTTATCTCCAGATGCTTCTTGGCCCTTTCTGCTTCCTCATCTTTATTGCTGTCCTGATCATTTCATCAATCCTAATCTACCTGTTCCTCCCAGAAACAAAAGGGAAGTCAATCTCTGAAATCACAGAAGAATTCAAAACACGCCAGTTTAAGAAGAAATGCCATCAGGCTGTGGAGATGAATGCTCCTGAAGAAAAGACATTCTGCACCAAGCTCTGATAAGCCACCATCAATAACTTCCACTGACAAAAAGCCCTGTCTCAAAATTGAACTGAAAGCTAAACATTAACATGGACTTTTCTCAATGAAATGCAACCCAAAAAGCAATCCAGAGATAGCTCGTCATAAATCCAAGTAGTCCTGTTTTATACTCATCTTTGCTTTTCATGGTGAGAGTCACTGGCTCATTCCTAGAGTGACTGTAGAAGGAAAACAGTAGCAAGTACAGGCAATTCTAAGAACTGGCATTTAATCTGAAATGGGCGGCAGGCGTTGGCCGAATGGTGTAAGTCGCTGCCTCTGGAGCTGGCTCCTCCTCTGAGGACGCCGGTTCAAATCCCGAGGAACTCGCTGTCACCGTCTGAGCTGCTCGGCCCTGGCAAAATGAACCTCAGGAGTAAAGGGGGTGGGGCCAGTTCCACGCACACTGGGCCTCACCTAAAAAACCCATTGCGCAGGCTTATCTCAAAATCTTCCTTCACGAAGTCTAGCCAACAACAAATCAGCAGAAATCATCTGAAGTAAACATTAACTTCAGCCTTAGAGTCAGATGGTTACTTAAGCAGGAGATGCAGAAGTGGCACGAGAGAAAATACTTCCACAGTCTGACAGAGTTGTGTCTACCTGGGATCAGCCACCCTTTCAATATGAGATGAACAAGCTCCTTCTAGAAGTGGTGCGTGCCAGCCGTGGTACTGCTGTGGCAGTGCAGCTGTTAGCACCAAGCTTTCAGAGGTTGTGACATTGGAACACTGCAGAGGGACCATTCATTCCTGCCACACAGCACCGTGTCTGCTTTAAAAACAAGAGTCTTGGATCCCTCTGTCTTCATAAGAGAAGTCCAGCCATCCTGACTCTGATGTAGCTTCAGTGTCTCCTGCAAGAAGTCAATTCTTCACAGGCTGCCTTGCTGGGCACCTCCTCTGCTTCATGGCTTAATAAACTCTTCCATCTCAAGCATTCATCCTCCCAAGATGTACTAATCCAACGTGCCAGACCTCAGAAGGCCTGCTCTCCCAAATGCTCACTATTGCTGCATCTCCCACAGTTACTGATAAACCAAACAGTTAATGATTAACCTACCCATATTAATGTTTGTGAGTTGTTCTAATCCCATGCCAAGGGCTCTCTTTCATACTTCTTCAAGCAACACCTCCCATTATTTTGACTACTCATCTGCCTTTCTTGCCCTCAGGAAAGAAGAAAATTTGAACTATTTTATTTCTGTTGTTGTTTCACACCTAAACACAGCAACTGAACCGGATTTAGACAGCTACAACCTTTGCCATCATTGCAATCATTTTGTCATCATGTTCCAAGTGCTGTAAACATAGAAGCAAAACAATAAAATAAAATTATCTTTTTCTGATTTATTTCTGGGAAAACCTCATCTCTTTCTGCTTCCTTATCTTTACTGGGATCCTCATCAGCTCAACATCATAATGTTCCTCTTCCTTCCACAGACAAAGGGAACTTTGTTATGAAAATAACCAAAGGATTTAGAATTTACATTTTACTTTACAGGAAACACTTATCTTGAAGAACATATATATCACTACACTAGCTTCTATCTGATCAGCAGAAGGAATATATTAGGCCATAAAGGACCTTAATGCTTGCAGACTGCAAAACAAAGGCAAATTATTTGTTTTCTATTATTGGAAAAGATATGAATATTTCTTCATAGAGACAAGTGGAATTTTCAAGAGTGAAAGTCATTCTTATATCACCTTAAAAACCTGAGAGCAGTCAATAATCAACAAGTCATCGTAACAAAGTATGTGCTGTGCTAAACTTACAGATTTCACTTAGGACTTACTGTGTCCCTAGATGCCTTCTTCAGCTCCAGTCTCCGTGATTTTGCTGTTCAGAATTGCATTTTGAGTTTTGGATTGTAACAAACCCAAAGTCTCAAATTAAACCTAGAAGAAACCACTGAGTTTCTCTTAGTATAAAATCAAACTGCAGATGGCTTCAGTCATCCACAATGAGCAGTCTAATGCGGTTTGAGCTGGCTTAGAACCAAGCCTGGCTTTCAGCTCTTCAGGCAGATTTATATGACACACCCCGTGGAGGTGAGTTTGCTCATTTCACAGCAAGCATTTCTTACAACTTAATTTAAAAAAAAAAATTAAAAAATTACAAGATCCCCTTAACCCTTTAATAATTCCTTAAACTTGAAACCACACACAACTTCCATGGTGTAACAGCTTTTTCAAGAATATAGGCGACATTTTCAACAGAAACAGTAAATTCCATTTACTTGACAAAAGAACAAGAAGTAAACTCCTAGAATTAAATTCTCCTAAAACTACTAATAATGTGAAACAGTACCATGCTATACAGTCATGTACAACTCAGAATCACCAGATATCCCCCAAAATCTAAGAAAAATTTCACTGTGGGGTGGTGGAATTTGCTGTTATTTGAGATCCTTAGTAATTCTTTTCAAAGAGTGTCAGAGTGCTTATGATATAGCCTTTCTATTCTTTGATACAATTTGAGAAAAATATGTAATAAAGAGGAAACTAACACTTTTAAACAATAAATAATAGCTATGTAGCCAATGATAAGGTTGGTGCTCAAGAGAAAATACTTACAAAAATTGCCAAGTCATTATAAATGCCATTGCAAGCCAGGACAAACAGCATTTGCTATGCAGTTATATAGGCAATAGTTGGAATTACACAAGTAACCAAGGTTTTATTATTAACATGCTTTTTTTCCCCTCATTTCTTTAGACTCACAGTATTTGCAGTGAACCCCTCTGTAAATAATTGCATTCTGCATTTTATGAACTGAAAGCACAAGTCTCGAGGGTGAGCTCGAGCATTTACTGAGGGCTTCAGAACAACCCCATTGCCCCATGTGCCTCCACGCCAGGCTCTGGGGCAGGGGACAGTCCCCTGGCACGAGTGAGAGTGAGCAGAAGGCTTTGAAGGCAGGAACAGCACAGGGCATCAGCCACACAGGAAAGCTCCAGGCAGAGCAACCTCTCTGTCCCAAGTGCTGGCTCTAGCAGAACTCCCACAGAGCTACAGCTTGAGCTTCACCTCATAAGAGAGGAGCCTCTGGGAATCAAAGGTGACTTTTCCACGCCTGCAACACTGATTCTTGAGCTGTTCTGTGACAAATCTCAGGGAATAAGATCCCAGCTGTCCCCTCCTAACTAATTATGGAATGTTTACCTCCTTTGATTAATCATGAGAAAGTGGGTCTCACTTACTGGCTCTTTCAAGCAGAGCCTTCAGGACCAGATGCTCCATTCTGAAAGTCTCTGGCAGGGCACACTGTCTCTTTACTACCTTTTCACCACACCTGGCTGACAAACATCCCCATAAACACTGTAAAAAAAAATACCCTTCCTCAGTGCAGTCTAACTGGTACATAAGGCAAAAACAGTGGAATTAGACTTTGAAATTTGTTTATTTGTATTCTAATAACAATATTTACTATACCAGTGAACATGAAACAGAGCACCACATACTTTACTCATTTATAAACAACAGTACCTAAACCTTGTACCAGCTGACTTTGCTTTCTGCAGATTATGGCAAACATATGCATAGGTCTGTATCATAGGAGTAAAGTATTTGGTGTTTCTTCTCCTTTCCCTTTCCAAAGCCCTCACTAGTCACCAGACACAAGTTTCCTCTGCTTTGAAACTTTCCCCCTGGAGACTGGACTGGATGCAATTATTTCCTGAAATATTTAATCTGGTAGTGTTAACTTTGGCCAGTCGAAGTAAACATGAGTGAGTGAAGATGAAATAGTAAAAATTTAACTCTGATCCCCGAAGCCAAACTGCCATACCAGCAGGCAGGAGGCAGAGACACAGAAGCCTGTGATGACAAAGACACATCACATGCTGGACAACCAGCCCCCAGCCAGAGATGACCGGTTTCCTCTCAGACCTGGTAAGTGTTTGGTGGGGTATTTGCATCTGTGACATTTTTGTGGGCTACTGGTGTTTCAAAGAAAACAAAATTAATATCTCCGTAAAAACAACAAGGCTCCTATTCACTAGAACCATCTTGGAAGTGGTTCTGCCCACCATTTTTAGGTATTACAGATATTTGCACTTCATATGCTCTGTCATCCATCCTTTGCAATATGTTAATGTTTCTTAAAAGTTTTCATTTACTTGAAAATATTTGCTTACCTTCAAACATAATTTGAATTGCTTACCCACTGGAAAAAAAAGCTTAGTTAAATATATCACTAATTATTCAGGTTTAGAAAAGCCAGGGAGCAGGACTGGATGTGGGCAGCTGTGGCACCTTGACAAGGATGTGTGAGGGAGCTGTATTCCCTTGAGCTGAATGCAGGGAAATCACACCAGGGCAAGCAGAGGGGACATTCTTACCTGCAAATCCTCTGAACAAATGAGATATTTCTGGAGAACGAAGGACACAGTGCAAGAAGAGCCTGATGTGGCTACAAGCTTAAGAAGGTTTGGTTCTACCTCTGCAGGCACAGTACCAGGGGCTCTTCCGAATGATCACTGTCCTGGGGATCGGTGGAACGTTCCAAATAGGCTTTCAGATTTCTACCCTCACCTACATGTCTCAGGTAGGCAAAGATGCACGTGGGCACACTGGTTAATGACAGCACTTAGTCTACATTGCTGCTTGAGGATGCTCCTCCTTGGCAGTCAGAAAGGGTTTAATCATAGTATTCTCTCATTTCCCAATTGCTATGCAATGCTATCATGAAAAGTAGAACATGTCAAAGTGCTGAAAACAGGAGAAAAGAGAGATCTGCAGGTTGTTGTTTCTAGAACTGCTTCAGAAGACACACTGACTAGGGTGGCATCTGTTTCCCTAAAAACCTGCAGCACATGTGCCTGCATCATTCAACTGATAGTTTTATAGTTACCCATCTTCACAGACAAATAATAAATCAAGTGAGCCATGCTCTGGGAAAATGTCTGCTTCTATCCACTGATCACAGGTAAAACTTCCATCAAAGACACTGAGCTCTAGAGGCAAGACATCATTATTTTGTAGAAATCACTTTATGAGAAAAGTGTTATTTTCTGGCTTTAGAGCACTAAGTTCTGAGTAAAAAAGTACTTAAGAATTGCACTGAATAGGTGCTATGTAACCTGGCATTCTTGGCAGGTATGTGAGAGAAAACCCATAACTAATTTGCAGAACTCTGCAAGGCTGTTTACACTATTCTTCAGTACCAGTTCATGCCTCAGCTCCTCAGATTTCAAGGACAAAAAACCAAATATTGAGCTCTTTTAATAAAAAAAAAATATTATATATATAAATAAATAATTAAATAAAACATAGCACACTCTATTACACTGTTATCTAAAATGCACACTTTTAAATCTATATGAAATAGTGACTTTAGCTGAAGAAGCAGAATTATGTTGTAAATATAATAAAACAGATGCTCTGCTGTCACAGGTATTGTCAATATAAATTCTTTTTCTGTCTCAGCATGTGAAGGCTTTCATTAATGAAACTTGGCTGGAGCGATACGGCTACCCCATCCAACAGGATAACCTCTTGTTCCTATGGTCAATCACCGTGTCCATCTTTGGAATAGGAGGCCTCTTGGGTTCTTCAGGAAGTAGATACCTCACTGTCAAATACGGCAAGTATGTATGTTCAAAGACAATTGAACAATTGAATCCCATCTCAGGGAAACGACAGCCAAGGTTTTAAAAGTGAGCCAGAGTTTTAGTCATGGCTGTAGCACAGCCAGGTTGGCTGTGGTGTCTGCTGGTTTCCCTGCTTCCTGCCCTTGTCCTGTGGCACGGACTAATCAGCTGTGCTACCAGCTTGCCACAGCAGGCACAGTTACTCCACAAAGAGGAAAGGCAGCCTGGCTGCAGACAGAATGTGTTCTTGAAGGTGCCACTCAAAATGTAGAAGCATTGAGATCCTTCTAGTGCTACAACAATGTGTTTCATAGTGGATATTCAAGTGCAGGAGAGTTTTAAGACTTTTCTCTGCTACACAACTCTGAAGTGTTCCCAAACTCCCAGGTCTAACCACATGCCAAGGTACGCCATGAGTCCAGAGTTCCCAGTGCCAACACTGTGGAAGAGATTATTTTATCCTGCACCACATATGTGTAATTTCACAAAATGATCAGGACAGCTTCACCCAGGAATTTCTGCCTGGCAGGAGCTTAAGTGCCATTTCCCTTCTGATTTACACAAAATCTTTTCACTTCCTTGCCCTTGCAGAAAGAAATGTCTCTTGTGCAACAACCTGCTCATGATAGTGGCAGCATCTATCATGGGCTTCAGTAAAATAGCACAGTCCTTTGAGATGATTCTAATTGGGCGCTTCATGTGTGGAATAAGTGCAGGTGAGTGATTTCTCCCACAGGTCAGCAGCTTACAAAATTTTACGTCTTTATGCAAAATAAATAACAACCCTCCACTAAGAAAATAAAAATATTAAAGTCAGTGACCTTTTGTCAGAAGATTTTCTATAACACCCAGCAATAAAGAGCATAATTATCACTAATTTCACTGATACGAAATGAAACTTAGCTTTGCCAACTATATAAATATTCAGAGCTGTCAGAAGTTTTTTGATACCATAAGAAACAAGGTTTATTTCTGAAGGAAAAATATGTGAATATTATCTTAATTTTGGTTTGCAGTACTGAAAATTATATTACTTAAAGCTAGCACTCTGATAAGGGGGAGTATTCCAAGTTGTAAGTCCTTGCAATTAGCATCAAGATCTGGGCATGATGAAGCAAAATCACTCCTAGCAAGCAGTCCACATGCAGTGAAAACCTGTGCTGGTATCAGTATTCCTTGTATTTTTCCCTACACAAAACTTGTTTTTCCATTGTTTGGATATTCACAGAGTTGCCTATTTTAACTTATTAAAGAGTTAATTTAGAAGTTAATGCCTATTTTTCAAATCCCTAGATTTAATGCATTGCTTCTCCGACATACAGTTGTATTGAAGAACTGCAGTTGTAGTTTAAGAACTATTCACCCACAGAGGCTGTGACCTAGACTCATGCGAAGACCTGATTTTTGTTAAAGAAACTGCACTTAAGAGAGATTGCTTTGCCATCACATAAAGCCAAGAGAAGAACATGTTGTTTTTGAAACAGATAACAGGGGCTCTGGCAAACATATCAGGAAAAAGCTTTTGTTCCCAGACTAATATGCAGCATGTCTGAGTTACTAAGTACTTCACATACAGCTGGGAACATCAGGTCTGCCTGAAATCACCAAAAGTATTGCTGGACAGCAGAAATTAAATACTTTTGTCTCACTCTATATCATGTACAAATCAACATGAACTATAGTGATGTGTTAACCTGCCATGGATCAATCATACGGCTCTTCAATAGCATTGTGACAGAAAAGGCTGAGATTATGTGGGTTAACTACAAGCATTTTAAATATTACTTCAAGGTGTTTAGTTATTCAGCACTTGCATATTCTGTGCCCTATAAAATATGCTAAGGCTCACAGGAGATTTTATAATGAAGCTACACCTACACTTTACAGGGAAAACTGTACCTTTGTTAAGATCAGGGAACTGCACTATGTGAAGAGGCTCAAATTTTTTGGCAGAAAGGGTAGGAAAATCAAGTACTGAAAAATCTCACCTGTGGGTTGAGGTATGAGAAATTATTTGGTGCTTGAGGCAGCTATATTCTGTAATGCTTAATTATTTACATCCAATTTTATTTCCAATGGTTATGAATGTCTTCTTTCTTCTCTCCCATAATTGTCTCCTCACCTCAAGGCCTTTGTGTTCCTCTACACCACCAATATGTTGGAGAAATTTCCCCTAAGAAGCTACGTGGATTTGCAAACTCCACTTCCTCTTTCTTTTGGTCATTGGGAAAAGCCATAGGGCAAATTTCAGGACAAAGGTATAATGCAATTGATTACCCACATGATTAATGTCTGGATCCCCTCTACCTTTTGCTTCTTCTTCTGCTTTTCCACCCATTCCTCTCTCTCCTCAAAACCAATGCAATGAACTTTTATTCCACACATATTTTATCCCTGCCAGGGAGCTGCTGGGCAGCCAGTCCCTGTGGCCCATCCTGATGGCTGCCTGTGGATTTCCAGCACTGGTCCAGCTGGTCGCGCTTCCCTTCTTCCCTGAGTCCCCACCATATCTCCTCATACATAAAGAAGACCAGGAAGGTTGCAAAAAGGGTAACTGATAGCTCCGGGTTCCTGCTTCTCACTTGACTTAGAATTGTTTTGTGATGCTTGCTTTCCCCTTATGGACAAAGTTTCTCCCTGCTCATTTCCAACATAGCTCTGTGAATACCTATATTTTCATTGTAGTCCCCACATAGAACACAAAACTACTTCTCTCTGCAGTTCTGTATTACAGCACCTTTCACATTCAGGTGACATCACCTGCACTGTCAGTCCTATGATTAACAGCAAACAACAAATAAGAATGGCTGTTTGCATTGCAGAGCTCTGCAGGGCACCCCCTGGCTCTGGTTGTTGGCTGTGTACCCTGCTCATATCCCGAGAGAAGCATGAGAAAAGTGGCCTCGTAGGCAGGGAGGGAGTCACTGTGCATCCCACTAAGCCCCTCTGCCACAACAGGTCCTCTGTGCAGGAGGGGACCAGAGCTCTGGAACACCATGTGGGACACCTCTGCCTCTCAGCACAGCCCCAGCCCACGCACACTGGGCTGCCACTTGAATCACCTAATCAACAAAGTTCTTAGGGAACCAAGAGAGACAAATTAACATGGCAGGTCTCACTCTCCTTCTCCACAGCCATAAGGCAGCTCTGGGGTGAAGGCCATCACCAAGCAGAGATTGATGACATCATGAAAGAGAAGGCAACAATGAAAAATACCAAGATCTTGAGTGTCCTGGAACTAGTGAAAGAACCAGCTTTCCGTTGGCAGCTGTACATGATAGTTATTCTGACCACCACAATTCAGCTATGTGGCATCAATGCAGTTGAGTGTATTTCCCCCTTAAACTCTCAAAACACTTATCAATAATCTGAAGGAAGATATCATGGCTCACAGGAGCTCCCTTCATTTTCCTCAGGCTTCTCAGACCTTTCTATAGGGCAGCAGCAGCCTGCAAAGCTTGGCTGGGCTCTCCAGGTGCCATCCCTCTGCCCAGCTCTTGGTCCCTGCTGGAGTTACCTCCCTCTGTAGTCAGGCTTATTGAACAGCCATCTGTGGGAGCAGCTCTGCAGAACCCACTCTTACAAATGAGCCCACCCTCTCCTGGCAGAATCTGCCACGTAGTTTTATGTGACTGCTCAGCTGCAGCAGCTCCTGTCTGCCCCCAGCTCTTGGCACCCTGAGGTGGTGGGATGGTAGTCTGCCCACTCTGCCCTTACAGCTAAGAATGAGCTCACTGTTCTTCAGCTTCTGCACTTCTCCCTCCCTTCCTCATGGCAGTGCTTTTCTGAGGTTCTTTTGAAGCCACAGCTATGCCTGCATGACCCTCCCACCTCTAACACCACGAGGAAGCAACATCTGCAAAGGAAATACACAGCTGAGTCTAACACAGCTTAAACTGGAATCTTTATCATCTCAGCATGTCTCCAAACACTAGCAAAGATACTTGAAAAGATGTTTGTTTTACCCCATGATGACTCCAGAACCCACACTCTTCTTTCTTGAGAATATCCTACAATGATGCTTTCCAACGGACTCTGAGGACAAAATATACCTGGCTGCCTCTGAAATCACCCAAATCAGAATTCTGCCAACCTATATGTATATTTAATTAATTATTTAATTAATTACATTTTATGATACTTTTGCCTGCTGATAAAGTGAATAGTACCAAAAAGAGTGCAGAATTGTAGATCACTCCAAAGCTGAGCTGCATACTTCTTGATTAACAGTTCCTATCTAGGGCAGTGGCACACACATACAGGTAAAAATTCAAGTATTTTCTTCTCTTACTGTTTTATGGGGTTTTTTTCCAGATTTATTTTTATACTTTTGAAGTCCTCCAGGCAGCCGGCTTTGATGAAAGGATGGTGTCCTATATGACCCTTGCTGTAGGACTCTCTGAACTTGTAGCTGCTGTGGTCTGTGTAAGTCACATTATCGTGGGAATGGGTCACATCTTGCTCTCTGACCCTGATGCCAGTGTGATTTCTGTCCTTCAGAGCTCCATCATTGAGCGACTGGGCAGGAAAGCTCTCCTAAGAGGAGGCTACTGGATCATGGGTTCTCTGCTTGCTTGTATCACCGTGACCCTCTCCCTACAGGTAAGGAAATTCTTCTCACAGCAGATTTCTCTGTTCTATTTCTAACCTCTGCTCATGGGCAGGACCATGCTACTGAGAAAGAGAGGCTTAAATCAAGTTTGTCTATACACAGGATTAAACTCTCTCTCAATCAGTACTCTCCTGTACTCCTGCCTTCCTTTCAATGTGATGACCTTAGCAAGGAGCACATAAAACACTGGCAGACGGGCACCAGCTGCTCATTTCGTCAGACTGCAAGCACCAAACATGGGCCAGCACAGGTCAAAAGACAGTCCAAGCAAAACCGCCCTTTCTGTTCACACTGTTTTTAACAAGTGATAACAAAACCCTAGACTTCTTACATCAGTTAATTTGAACTTTAACTTTGCTGCAGAAAATACTGGGAAAGTACTTCCTGTTTACGGACTGGTGACCAGTTCACCTCTCTGTCAATAGCATGTCTGTCTCGTTGCTGTAGCTTCTCCAGAAGCAAATCGTCTGGGTTACCAGTAACATCCAGAGCTACTCTATAGATACACTGCAAAATAGGCCTTGAAGCAAGGTGGCAGCAGACTCCCAATTTTGTTTCATTTATGAAAGATCTCAAACACAGGAGAGAGAAATCTTTTTTCCTAAAGCATTGAATCTCATTTCCTCTTAACCAAGACTTAGGAAAGTTCCTTTTCAGTACCAGTTATCAAATCTATATCTTTACAAAAGTGAAGAAAATTAAGATTTGGCCTTCCCATATCTCTAAGGATTGGAGGAAGCACCATGAGGTCAAGAAGAAAGGAGGACAGGATGGAAAAGTACTTTTTGGACTTCCTTTAACAGAAACCTTCCAAGCTTCACAGCTGCTCTGCACTAACAAACCTGCTTGTCTGCTCACCTAACAAAACCCTCACTGCTCCATCCACAGGAAAAGCACTCACATCTCTCTGTCAGTTCCCACACACTGAGTATTTCCTTCTTGAGTTGACAGTGTTGGAAAAAGAGCATTTCTCACCTACATTTATTAACAATTTTTACCCAGAAGTTTATTATGGTTCTTTCCCCCAGGACTGGTATTTCTGGATGCCATACTGCAGCCTTTGCCTCATTATCCTGTTTGCAGTTGTTTTTGCAGTTGGGCCAGGTAAGCACTCAGTCAAATGAAATAAACAGATCAAGTCATGTGAGCTTATTAATATGGCTAGGAAAACATTGCATTATAAGGCATAATATTTAGCATAAGTAAATTCATATAACATACTCTTGTCATTTAAATATGGTGGGGCCAATCATTGGCCATAAAGTTCAATGCCATCAGGTTTGGTTTTTGCAAGCAAGAGGAAAAGAACTCACTGGAAAAATACAGCAAAAATTGAGCAAAAACAGATGGATAGATTTTTTTAAAATACCAAGAAAAAGAAAAAAATAAAATGAAAAGCAACAGCTCTTTTAAATTCAGTATTGTATAATGTTACATCTTATCCCACATAGACAGCAGTGCAGAAGACCTACTTTGGACCCATTCTTTTCCTTGCAATTATTGTCTGCTACTCTTCTTTAAACTTTATATTTTAAACACTATTGTTTTTTTAAAATGTTTGTCTTCCCATATAGCAGAGTGGAATTCTTTTCCTAACTCAAAACTGCTGAAGGCCTGTGACTTCAAAACATGACTGAAATACCCAGGAAGTGAATCTGGGAAGATAACACAGAGGTGATCCAGCAGAATCATGCTGGGGATTCTTGTTAGCAATAACAATAGTAATTCCATCTTGACACAACTTCTTTCATGAGAAGATGTCAGGCTTTCTCAAGTGTAAACTACTTCCTTTTTGGATGTCTGCAAAACTTTGATTATTTTAGCACTTTAATAAACTGTTATCTGTCTAGTGGTTTATAAGATGCCACAAACATTTTCATTTGTTAGAAAGAGCAACATATTCAGGTGTTCTGAACGACAGTCCATGGCAGGAACATCTATTTGCTGACTGCGTAACAGTAACTCTCTCTCCAAAAGCTGAAACCAAACACGTCAACCTGTAATAGTTCTTATTCCTCTTCCCCTTCAGGTGGTGCCACAGTTTCCACCAGGGTTGAAATCTTCAAGCTGTCCTGCAGACCACCTGCCTTTGTGATCAGCGCAGTTCTCAACTGGATGGGAATGTTCGTGATCGGAACAACCTTCCCGTTCATTGTGGTGAGCGGTTTGGCCAGGGACACGCCCCAGGGCACTCAGCTCGGGCCGGCCGGGGAGCAGGAACAGCAGCAGGAGATGACAATGCCATGTCAGTCTGGAGTGGTCTTGGCACCTGCTGTGCCAAGTCACTTTTGCAACTGAAGGGCCCTGATTTGCCCAAGATACTTTTTCAGACTGAAGTATTTGTCAAAGGTCAAAACGAAAAGAATTCCTTATCAAACTTAAAGCACTTTGGGATGCAAATACAAAAACTATGCCAAGAAAGTGACTAAAGATATGCTCATCTTGACCTCTTTCTCCCTTTGCTCTTTCTCTGCAGGAAAGACTCAAGCAGTTCTGCTTCCTCATCTTTATGGGGGTACTTTTCACTTCAGGGATGTTTATCCACCTGTTCCTTCCAGAAACAAAAGGGAAATCGATCATGGAAATCACAGAAGAATTCAATAAGCTAAACTTTAAAAATAAGCATGTTCCAGCAGCTCCAAATCATGTCACAGAGGATTACACCTTATGCACCAGGCTTTGACCAGCAGCAAGGGGGAATCAGGATTTCTTAAAAAGAAGGAAAAAAAGACATTTGCCACTTTCTGACTAGCAAGTCGATCCAAATGGACAGTCAGCAATCCTGCCTGTAATTTAGAAGGTTCCCATTTTGCCAAACCAGCTCCTTTTTCAAGCACTCCACTCTGGGTAGCTCTGAACAGTGATGAGGGCTGATATTACAGGATAGACTCATGTGAATCATGAGCATTTTGGCTTAACTTGCTGATGTGCAAATCTTAACAGGGCAACTAATACACACTGAAACTACATGTAGAATTTATAAACACTCTGCTGACCACAGAGAAAGGAAAGATCTGTAATTCCCTCTCTCTCTGATTTCTGAGTATGTTTTTACAGCACTGAAATGGGAACAGTGAAGTTCTTGGCTTGCTATCTCTGGCTAGGGTTCAATCCATAACAGATTAAAGAAAAAATTTAGTGGAATAGGAGATAAATTCTTTGTTTCTCTAGACTCCACTGAATAATCAAACCTTGCCAGGTTCCCATGCACAGTGCCACGTTGTCCTTGTGTAGCAACTAGTTTGACAGACTTCAGCTATTTCAGATTGCCCTTCAGCAGGAATAGAGCTAAAGGACTGATGGATGGAATTCAGCCACCATAAACCCCAAGCACCTACAGTCATTTTAGATACTCTGTGCTATCCTGCCCATCACTGTTTTCATCTCAAGTCTGTAGCTCCTCTTCCAGGAGCAGAGTTCTCACAGATCCCTTGTGGGCTGTGAATCCCACAGTAACTGAGCTGCTGCTTTCCTTGTGTGACTTTTGGCTACCTGGATCAAGTTGAGCCCAGAACAACCACCTCAGCATGGGATTGATTTAACCAGGAACCCTTTTTGAAATAAACAGATTCGTGGGATTTTTATTTTCTTTTAGAAGTGTCTCATGTTCTGCATATTTCTGCCTATTAGTGAGAGGTTCTCATAGTCCTAGTGGCAAAGCAATACCATCAGGAGGAATTTGAACAAAGCTGTGGCTTACAGTGGAGCACACTCTACAATTTAAAGTCCAAACTCCATACTTGCACAGTAAAATAAATGGGTTTACTTCTGGTGTTGCTTTGACTCTCATATTTACTTCAAGTCAGTAGGGTTATTCAAAATAAGAATTAAATTGTTCATCTTAACTGCTGCTTACTTTTAATTGCAAATGTTCAACGTAATAAAAATGGCAGATTTCCTTGTAATAAACCTTCTGACCTCCACTAATATTTCTTCCTCCACACCATGATCTCCCTCAGGAACAGCTAATTAGAAAAAGTTATTGGCATACATTCCCTTCCATGACTGGCATTTTTCATTATTCCTGTCTTTAGTATTGAGGGACACTTAAGAATTCTCACTAAAACATAACTACATAACTGAAACTATATCTCTACAAAATATGAGATGACTTTAAAATCAGAAAACTCTGCAATTTTGTAGTGTTCCATATATGTATAATATGCTTAAAAACTACCAGTCATTTGGAGATAGCTACCAATATAGAAAGGAAATCTCAGCTTCTGGCAAAACAGAATTCTCTTTTCCTAATCAGTCCTCCTGAAAACACCCTTCATTCCATTACAACAGTCCCTGAAGTCTTTGGAAATGAGAGTGGAGTGTCATTGTGTAGCACTGATGGAGAAACTCTCTAGTGAGCCGCTTCTCTGATCTCAGTTACTCATTAGGCCTCATTGGGAAAGCCTTCCCTACAACCCCCTCACCAGCAAGTGAGTGGGTGCCCCCTGGAACATTAATGTGACAACGAAGCAGAACAGCTCTTTGGAGCACAGGTCAACCTTCCCTTTTGCTCAGTGGAGCAAGAGCTGTATTGTGGGGACAGTGGTCAGGGATGAAACAGCAAAAAACTCTTGCTCAAATATACATGGGAGCTGACAGGGACAAAGAGGACAGTCATACAGAAGTTTCAGGGTCATGTACTGCATTTTCTTCCACAGACATGAGCCAATAGGTAAGATATGTCTCAAATACTGAGGCAGATATACACACTTCAAAACTGGATCAGTGAACTGCTGTCAGCTGGACACAAAAAACATGGATCTCATCTTGCTGGCCTATATTAAGGAAGGCTTGGCATAGCTTTACATATGTAAAACTGTCTGTAAAATGGCAAGATCAATGACTAAATGACCTGATGTTGTGATATCTACTGTCCTGAGCACAGATATGACTTAAGGATATCTGTAAGATACCCACTAATCCCCTTGTTAGCACTATTAAAGAAACTGCACATCTCATGAAAGGGGGCTAAACACAGTGTGAGCAATAACAGCACAGAAGCAGTACAGTCACTACTCACCATACATGGAAAAGACATTACACCTTATGGGAGTTGTGAGAGGAAGACTCAACCTACCCAAATAAGAAATCCTAAATTAATGTCCAAGAGCAAAGAGCAGAAGTTACAATATGTATAAATACATGTAGAAGAGGGTGAAGTAGAACATAAGAAAATACGTGCAATAAACTGCATTTGAGAAGGAATGCCCCATGCCAAAAGCTACATGTTATTGCCTGCTCGTGGCTTCCCCCCAATATCATCTGAGCAAGGCAGATACCAGCAGCCAACATGACATTTCTACCCTTTGTCAGAGGCACTTCATGTTATTTCAACTTTGTGTAACTTTACAGAAAAGGAAATTAATTCTTAGCATCAAAGGGATGTGCTCTAACAAGAGATTATCTGCTGGAGAACCTGAACTGGAAAAAATTCCCTCCATGAACTCTCAGCACACATCAGTAGCAAAATCAAGGTCATGATAAGGCTGTACAGTGAAGGGAGAAATGGTTGGGTGGTGCCACATGCTACATTTCAGACATTGGCTGGAGAATCTGTGAATGCTTTGCATGTTATGTCTTTTCTGGTAAATATGACTCCTTGCATCCAATAAGCCCTTTATAATTTCTTCATCCTCTTCTTTAACTGAAGTGTAAATGGCAAGTGATAACCAAGCCATTTTTGAACTTAATACAGACAAAACCTTCTTAACTGTGAAATAAATTAAGTTAAAGCTTTAGAATTTTCTCTCAGAGAAAAAGACATCAATCCAGCTGTGGACGTTACAAAACAGTTCCAAAACAACCTTTTTTTCATCATAGGCACAGAAATAAGTCTACTGACTAATGGAAATGCCACACAAAAATGTGCATAATGAATTCTTCTCTCTACTAGTAAAGGAAAAACAGCTACTATAACATACTTAGCTGTCCAAGTCTGGTATGCCACTGTAAAACCACCAAGTTTGCACCCAGTTTCAAAATCATGGAGCAGTTCAGTTCCTTTCAGTAATGATTAAGTTACGATGTGCTCCAGTTACTGTCACGTGAAGAGAGGATAGATTTCTCTTATGTATCAAAGTCCTACAGTTCATTGTCCAAGCTCATCTAAGAATCCCAACAGATAACTTTGTCTCTATGTTTCTCATCTTAGACTGAAAACTGAGCAAGTTATGATTATGGGAATCTCGTTTAAAATTGTTGTCTCAGTTCTCTATCCCCCTAGCACAAGACAGTGTTCCTGAAATACTCAGGTTCCCTGCAAGGGAGACCATCCTGTTTATTTGAACATAACCACTGGTTGAAATATTTAATCCAATGATCCTAAACTTTGCATGACTGCTGAAATGAGTGTAATTAACATGAAATCCTCTCAAGTAAAATTTAACTTCAGTGACATGGGACCAGTTCACTGATACTGTTGTTGTATAATGTGAGCACTCGGTTCCTCTGGCAGGTACCAACCAGTGAGCTCCAGGCATTGGCTCTTTCCTCGGAGATGGTTGCCTTCTTCTCCAACCTGGTGAGTATCTGGTCACTTTTTCTCAGGGCTTTGCCTTACAAAAGACAAAGCTAACAAAATGCTAAAGATTCAGATTAATTAAAGATTTTAAGTTCCTTTGGCACAGAGAACATCTTTCCTTTCTGTGTTTAAACATCGCCAAGAGCAATGGGGTTTGGGGCCATAAAGATCATGTTGCATGGTCTTTTCTATGCAACAAGATGAATTGAAATGAAATAAAATAAAAACAAAAACTAACAACAGCTCTGGCAGTTCCACCACTGACAATGCTACTTTACTTTTGTCTTCTGAATTACTGAAAACAATACTAATTATTAATCATTCTGATTATTCCCAAAATAATGAATGTTATCAACTGTACTGCAAAAGGCTAAGAAATCATAACATAAGCTTTAAAATAAATTACTTTCTTCATTTCATCAAGAGATAATCAATATAATCCATCAAGAGTTTCCACAGTCTTAAACAGGAAAGAAGTGATATGTATTTGTTGTTCTATTACTCAAAAAAAAAAAAAAAAGGAGAGGGTGAGTTCTTAATTTGTTTGAATGGGTTTGCCAATTGGCAATGAGAAGCTGATGGTGCATTTTATTTCTGCTTTGCAGGTCCAGTTCAGAGGACTATATCAAATGATCTTTGTGCTGGGGATTGGTGGTAGTTTCCCATATGGATTCCACATTTCTGTCATCAACTATCCTTCTGTGGTAAGTTCCCATCTCTCTGAGGCTGATAACACAAAATGGAGCCTGAACTCCCCATTCTCTCATGAATCTCAGATTTAGTGAGCATTCACCTGATAAATCTGTGTCTTTGGCTAACAGTAACATCACATGTGTAGAGAACTTTTTCTCCTTTAAAGAATAGGACAGCATTTTCTGTTTTAAATAAGTTCTTAGTACATAAGTCTACAAAGGAGGGCAAAAAATGTGCTCTTAGCATGCTTGCCAGGAAGCTTCCTGACTGATACAGACTTGTAGATATTGCAGTGTGATCTCAGTGAACTTGTTTTACTACGAAAGTCTCAAAATAAGCCTAATACTGGAACCACGTGCTCTATCGGAAGTACAACAGCCAAATAATATGAAGGGATCTTATTACCCAGTCAAATCTAATTCTATTTTTCAGCACATCAGGAAGTTTATTAATGAAACGTGGATAGAGCGACACGGCTCTCCGCTCCATCCTGAAACAATCATGCTGTTGTGGTCCTTTATTGTGTCTATTTATGGGATAGGAGGACTCCTGGGGTGCCTCTGTTGTACCTACCTGACTACAAAATACAGGAAGTAAGTGCTTTTTGTAACAGCTTAACAGCCAGAAAGTACAGGGATTTGCCAAGGTGAACAAATAAATCTCTTCTGTTTGGTTGAAGCAGTCTGGTTGAACACAACTGACTGGGTTTCCCAGTACATCTCTCTCTTCTAAGTAGCAGCCTTCTGTCTTGTTTATCTGCCCTCCCCAGGGAATTGTATCATCATCACATCACTGGATCAGTGCCTCTGGAAGTAGTGGCATAGCATCACATCCTCTTCAGTGTCTCCTATTACTCTCATAAAGATCTCTCAAGATTTACAAACCCCAATAAAGGAGCTGTGTGTCTTGTGTTGTGACACATAGGCAGTTACTCAAACACCTAGAAGATAGATTTAAGTGAAAAAGAAGAGCCAGATTTCCATTTAAATACACTCATTTTGAAACAGTGACTTTATACTAAATATTCAGATCCAGTCTAATGAAATTATGAGCAAAAGAGAGAAAAATTTGCCTGTGACTACACTGTAACAATATCACCAGCACCAAAACAAATGTCCAAGAGACATCTCTGTTCTTGGGCATCCATTTTACTCAAAGTCATTCCTCAAGCTATCTTTCCCACTGGATGGAAAAAGGATTCCTCCCCAGTCTGGTCTGTTCTCAGTGCCTTGTGTGTAACACCACTAATTTCATTTGCAGAGAAATTGGCAAACATATCTACATGGTGTGGCCCACTTAAAGATCTGCTCCACAACGCACTGATCCAGAGGCCCTTCATGTGGGTCTCCACAAACCACCTTAGCCTGCCTGCAATTGTGTTCTTTCCTATCAGGTAAGTGCCCCCAAGAAATTTCTTGTGGGACACTGCCTCATCCCACATGCAGAGGGTCTCCCAAGACTGGAAACAAGACCATGTACTTCTCCCATGGGTTACTTAACAGGTGATAACTCCATTGCTGAATCACAGACTAAACACAGTCTCTCTCTGAATCCTTAATGTGTGCAGGGGCACTCTTGTCTAACAAGTGTCATGGCAAAACGTTTGAGTGCAAAAGACTTTGAAACTTTGATTTGAGCCTGAAACATCAGGGTTGTGAACACAGCAGGCCACAATTCATACAGAGGGACTTTTGAATATATATATATTCCTCTAAAAACTCTTTCTGCCTTCTCAGATCACACCCATTTAGCCAAGAATGTCCTTAATATGAGCCATTTTAGAATGGGAGCTGTGGACTCAGACTATTTCTGGGGGACAACCTGACATTTTATGAGGAGTTACAGCAATTTTAAAATCTTGGTGACAAAATGAGCCAGTTCTTTGATCTCTTTCCCCACTTGTACTGTGGAAAAGCTGACAAAAGGTTCCAATTGTTGAAAATCTAAGCTAAAAAACTGTAATTAATTCAAATCTAAAGGATCCTAAAATTTTAAAGTATCATTTTGACTATTCAAAGTCAAAATTATTTCAGCCATTCCCCAAAACAGTAAGAATGGCTGTACAATACTTCCTGTCAGAGTCATCGAAAGAATATAAGAGGCTCACATTTCACACTAAATCTCAAGGGCTTTTGGTTGTTTTCTTTGTTTTGTTTTTTTTTAGAAAAAAGTGCCAAATATGCACCAACCTGATCATGCTGGTAGCTGCACTTTTCATGGCCCTCAGTAAAACAGCCAAATCCTTTGAGATGATTCTGGTGGGACGCCTTCTCTATGGCATTGGTTCAGGTATGTGCTGATGCCACTGTGGACTGCAAGCATCCTTGCTGTTCTGGGATTGCCTCTACAGCCATTCTTGGAGAGTGATTTTTAAAACAAATATACTGGGCACTTAATAAAAGTGAAAGACATCATCCCTTCTGCAAGAAATTGTCATCTAAATACCAGAGTGAATGGAAATCACATAAGAGAGGATGGGGTCAGAAGGTCAAGCTTTTCTAAATATTTTAACAGTCATTTATCTTCCTCTGTGTTTAAGGTTTTGCTATTAATATACATCCTCAGTATGTGGGAGAGATTTCACCCAAGAAGTTGCGTGGATTTGCCAACTCCACTGTTGCTGTTTTCCTGACCCTGGGAAAAGTCGCAGGACAGGTTATTGGACTACGGTAAATTCTCCAACCTTCCTATCAGATTACACAAAAAGTAGAACTCTTTCTATAACCTTACCCTCCCACCTAGTCAGTGACTGAGAAACACTCCCATCCTCCCTAGGAGGATCCTCACATCCATATTTATATTAGTTTATGCCAGAAGGAAAATGCTGATTGTATTTGAGGCAGACACAGTTTTGAATACATAAGGCAGAAAATTAATTACTCATAATCTGATTTCTTCTTATTTCCACACCTTTCCTAATAGGGGACTTCCCCTTCAAAATTATGTACATGAAGTCTTAGAAAGATGTTTTGGTCTTGTGGCAAAACAGTGGTCAAATAAGTCCCATCATGTCTCTAGAGATTAAGCTAGGTCCCAATAATATTTAGGAAGTTTTTCAAAATACCAAAGAATTCCTTTAAAACAAATTGTCAGAAATAAAAACAGCAAAAATTGTGAAATTTTTCAAAGCATGAATTCCAGATTTTGCTCCACTGCACCTTTGAATGGAATCTGAGCAATCTCATCACTCAGAAAAACTTCCTGAAGATTCATTCCATTATTTCAGCATAATTTTGTTTCACATACACTTTCCAGGGAGATTTTAGGAAGCGAAGCTTTGTGGCCATGGTTGTTAGCATCTAGTGGACTTTCAGCATTGATTCAACTGGTTACCCTCCCATTTTTCCCTGATTCACCATCCTACCTCCTGATACAGAAGGGTAATGAGGAAGCCTGCAGGAAAGGTAGAGTGTCTGCTTTCCTCGCTTACTTCACTTGCTTTGATATGTTAGGGTGACAGCCTGTACAGAAGACAAGCAGGGCAGAGCTGTGCACACAGTGCAGTACCACAGAGCAGAGGCAGTTAAAGACACAACAGTTGAGGTCCCTGTGACAATATGTCTATATCAACCCAGGCCTCACTCAGACTCATTTAATTTGTTAAGATGAGAAACATAGTTATATATCGGCGTGTCTAACATTTCCCACTTTGGTGGGCACTACTTTATTTCTTTAAAGGAAAAGGTTTAGGCAGCTCTTTTATTTTTTTAATTAAAAAAAATACTTAAATATTTACTTTGTTTACAATTAGGTCAACTCCACATTAGAAAGATATACTATACTGACAACCAGTGAGTCAAAATCCTTCCCACTGCCCCAGCAGCAACCAGATGGCAGAAGCAGCACCAGCACCACCATCCGCACCAATGGACAGGCAGACTAAGGGGTTTAATGTAATCACTCCTGATGGAGCTCTAGAGGTAGAATAATCCACTTCCCTCTTTCTCCCCAACAGCCATCAGGAAGCTCTGGGGGGAAGGAGACCACCAAGCAGAAGTTGATGACATTATGAAGGAGAAGGGTGCAATGGCGAGCACGAAAACCTTGCGTGTCCTCGAAGTCATAAAAGAGCGATCTCTGCGCTGGCAGCTTTACATTATGATGACTGTCATCACCACCTTGCAGCTCTGTGGAATCAATGCAGTTGAGTGCCCTCTTTATCCCCAGAACAAGAGCAGCCTTATAAACCCCTCTAAGTCAATGTTGTTATACCAGCTTAGAACTGCACCTCAATTGCAACACTTTTTTCACAGGTGCATTTCTTCTCTGCATTTTTCAGATATACTTCTATTCTTTTGAAGTATTCCACACAGCCAAGTTTGAAGAATACCTTATCCCATATGTGTCCCTGGGAATTGGGTTATGTGAATGCTTATCCTCTATGCTGTGTGTAAGTCTTTTCAGATTTGAGTTGGATGGAAAAATTTCATGTACAAAAGTACAATTTCATAGTACTTTTCCTTTCTTAGAAGTGGGTTTGGAAAAGATTTGCATAACTTAAGACACATCTTCCTGCTTTTGCAAAACCATATGCAGGATAAAAGGCAGTTCTTGTCTCAGATTGTTTGCATGAGTATATGTCTTTAGACTAATTTTTATTCTATAAAATAATTTTCTGATGTTCTGGATTAGATGTGGATATGTATGTGTGCACAATTTGACATATGCCAGCAGATAAGAAAGGGAACTGCCTAAAAACAGCCTAGGGTTGACTAATAAACACAACTTAATTAGTAATAAACTAGTTTGAAGAGGCTAATCAAATTCATTAGGAATTAGGCTCTCAAATTACAATGGTTTGTGGATATTATTCAGATAAATCTTCTGCAAAGAATACATGGAGAGGGGAGGAATTATTTATTTTGAGAACTGGAATTTATGCCCCATGTTTTCTGCTTTTCAGAGCACCCTTATAGACCGGTTTGGGAGGAAGGTGCTGCTTTGGGGTGGATACACACTGATGGGTTCTGTGCTAGCACTGCTTACCATGACCCTGTCCCTGCAGGTAAAGAGGCAGCAGCCTTCTGGCCCCTTCCTCAGCATCAGCCCACCTGTCCAGTCCTATCTCATGGGATATGTAGAAAAACCTGAGCCAGTGGCAGAAAACACAGAGCTCTGCCACTGTGTCATGTGTCTAACGGTTTGATATCACTTGTTTCTCACCTTTAGCATCGGTTTTTCTGGATGCACTACTTCAGTGTTATCTTGATCTTCCTCTTTGTTTTCTTCTATGGAACTGGACCATGTGAGTACATCAATGACTGTGTTGAAAGGAAATTTTGTATCAGCAATGCAATTGTCAGAGGAAGAACAGACTAGTGCCAGTAGTGCCGTGATAAAAATGTTCTGGAAATTAAGGAAGGGCAGACATAGGAAAAGGATACAGACACCTCAAATTCTGTTACTGATCACAGGATCTAAATAATTTAATAGTAACATCTCCAGAGGGTTTGAGACAGAAATTTCAGAATTATTTTTAAAATACTCAGCTAAAAAGAGTAATCTAGGCATTGCAAGGTATGTTATAGTAATCATCTTCATTAACTTAGCAAGTTAAGCTTATGCCTATCAACACACTTCAGGTGGAACTGGCCACAGGAGCCAAAAAGGGGGGTGTTTTTATAAATCTCTGCACCAACAGTGGCTACCAGTGCAACATGGAACTGCACAGACCCACTGGCACCAGAAAAGGCATTCCAGTACATACAAGAGAAACCTAAATTAACAACTGCAGTCCCTATCTGAAATCAAGGTCTTTCACCCTCATAGCAGAGGTTGCCTATCAACAAGCCACCTATTCTGCTTGTCTGTCATCTTCTGCCCCTGCCATTGGGAGGAACTTCAGCAGGAGCAAGAAACAAATATACCTGCTTTATGTTTGGCTTTTCTTTTCCAGCTGGAGCCACTATATCTGTCATGGTTGAAATCTTCAGCCAATCATACAGACCATCAGCCTTTCTGATTGTTGGTTGTATCAACTGGATGGGACTGTTCATACTGGGGATGATTTTTCCACTGCTTGTTGTAAGTGACTCTAAGTGGATCCTTCCCTCCAGGTGAATCCATTCCCGAATGCTGACAGGGACCAAAGTAATAGCAATAAATTGCAATGACATGCAGAGCTTAGAGCTCTGTCCAACTACCAAACCTGCTCAGGAATCCTCCAGGCCTGTCAAAGGAGCAGCAATTGGACTCAGGTCAAACATGGCCAGTGGAAACCTCTGGACTGACAACTGTCCTGGATCGTGCATTGAGCACACTTTTGAATTTTAACTTCTAAGACATAGGCTTGCACTAAGGGGCAGGGAAATAGAAAATACATCCTTATTTTCCTTACAGTGTCTTGCGTTTCTGCTTGCAGGATAACCTTGGACCCTTCTGCTTCCTTATCTTTTTGGGAATTCTTGCTTTATCAGCAATTTTCATCTACCTGTATCTTCCTGAGACCAAGGGAAAGTCGATCATGGAAATAAAAGCAGAGTTCAACAAGCTGAACTTCAGAAAAAAAGAAACTTCAGTTGCTGAAAATAACTTTCCTAAGGACCAGTTGCCTTGCACGAAGCTCTGAGTGTTCAGATGACAAATTTGCATCTCTTAGAAAAGACAGGAAACAGTGTTGCAATAGAACTAAAAAGGAAGCATTAAAACCAGACTGGAAGATCTCCTGTCTCATTGCTTTTCTTCCTTTTTTTTTTNACCACTCAGTTTCAAGTCATAAAGATTTTTTTTCACATTAAAACCTTCTTCTTATGATATCTTAAGAATGTTTTAAAACACTTTGTTAACAGTCCGTAGGGCCCAAATCCTGCTAGAAGAGCATGCACACAGGCTCTGCTCAAAATCCTGGACCTGGGTCTCAGTTGGTGTTCTCTGTTCCCTGAGTCCTACCCAGTGCCACAGACACCTGAGCAGTTTGTTAATGGCCTTTCCTGAAGGACACCTCACTAGCACCAAGTCCTTCATAAGCAGGAACCTGCTGACAAACACCTCAGAGAGGGGTATCAGAAATATGAAAGAGCAAGTAAAATAATTTAAGACAAACCAAGGGAAAGAAGGACTAAGAAGGCTAAATGACCATTAGCCATTAGGCTGGGGAAACACAGAAGTCTAAAATATCTGGCTAGCAGGCAGAGGAAAAGCTAGACACAGGGTTTAAGGTGACCTGAGCAGATATGGATTAAAAACATAGCACAGCAAGTTAGGGAAAAGGTTCCATCAGGACAATAGAGACAAATATTGAAAGAGAGATTGTACTGTGCAACAAACCTGGACATGTAAATCTCAGTGGAGAATATCCTAGTAACTCTGGGCAGGGAGAAGGACCCACCAAATCAATATATTATTATATGCAAAAGAAGTAAAATGTTTCTTATAAAATAAAACAGACTCCCAAGAGCATCTGTGGTGTCTAAGGAACTGACTCCCAACTCGGTACATCAGCTTCTGGGAATTACGTCAGATGTTTTCAGAGAAGAAAGAGTTTGTTTTGGAAATATTTTTCTTGTTATGTAAGCAAGCTGCGAATAACCAGTGATTATTGTAACCAGAAGTAAAAATAAGTTGTGAATTTCATTTGAAATAGCCTAAGTTTTTCCAAGTGACCACTAACAAGTATATTTGTGACAAGATTTGTGACTAAACTCTTTGGATCATGACACCTGCTTTCCACTAATAACTGGAGAAAAAAATAATCAGTATTACAAACTACAGTTCTTTTCCTTACAGATAGAGGTGTCACTTGAGTTTGCTTTTAATGCTTTGACTTAGGAAACATGCCCTGAAAAGGCTCTTTGTAGAAACAGATTTTACTTCTGCTTTTTTTTTGCAGGGTTTTCATTACTTTCAGAATGCTTTGCATGCAGGAGACACAACCCACTAACATGGGCTGTAGATGAACACTGAGACATAGTAATTAATTTCCTGACTTTGCATTTACTGAATTTTACAGCAGGGGTGCTACAGTGCAGGAACTGACTTAGAATCAACATGCACCACACAATCATAGAATCCTGGAATGGCTTGGGTTGGAAGGGACTTCAAAGATCATCCCGTTCTAACTCCTCAGCCACGGCCAGGAGTGTCACCCACTAGATCAGGTTGCTCAGGGCCCAGTCCAATCTGACCTTGAACACAATCAGCTCAAGCATGTTCATACAGAGGTTCTCACCATTTAAAAAGTATTTGCTTAAATTACATAATTGCAGTACATCTAGTGCAAGCTATGGAAGGCTCTCCCTCTTGTGACAGCCTGAGGAATCAAGTGAGTAGAAAAATCCTTATCTAGGAAATTATTCGGCATAAAGACACTCATCACCTTTAACATGGAGAGATTAACAAACTATTAATTTTATCCCCATGGGTATTTTCAACCTGCTTTCCCCACACATCTCACTGTGAACACCCCTATCAAGAGCCATATGATCCCTCTAAATCACTTTTCTCATGTAAGGTCAACTAGGCAGCAAGGAGAACTGATCCCAGCTCTGCCACATACCTGACTCGGGACAAGATGCCTCTGCATTCAGGTCAGAATGCCTGTGGATTTCCTATCTCTCAAGAGTTATGATTGCTATGGGACTATCTGCACAACAAAGGAGCAAGTTAAAAACAAGCCTACCCTGAGCATGTAGCAATCAGTGCTCACCCCACTGGAAAATCAGGACGCTGATTTTAAGGCATTTTTGTCATGACTTAGTCACGATTCAGGAAAGGTCTGCACAACATGTGCTACTGGGGTTTTTCTGTTATGGTCTACTCCACAGAAAGAGTTCCAGACCTCACAACTGAGTCACCCATCTCAATTTTTTTTTAAATAATTATAAGGCTTGCATAAAGAGGTACATTATAACCCTCTGTAATATTTGCTTTTTCACTGGTTTCACAACCAGGCTGTATCCAAGTATGAGGTGTAATTTTGGATGCTTTGATTTCCAGAGTTCAAAAGCCAGGTTCCCCCCCAGGACAGTCCATTGACTGTTTGTGTGAGCAGCCCACAGATGGCACATGCATGCTGGCCTCTCCTGGGGCACCTATGGAAAGTATCACCAACTATTTAAAGGCTCCTGATGTGCTTACCAGCATAGAGGGGTGAGCCAGCTTGCAGGTGGGTCAGAAACTCAGCTGTGAACAAGGGGAGCTGAAAGAAAACCTGTTTGTCATCCAAAAATGTCTAAATTCACTGTTGAAACAAATATAAGCAAGGAAAGGCTTTCAGAACCTTTCACAGGGGACCTCACCCAACAGTTACCAAAAGCATTGGACAAACCAGCACAGGTAAGTTCAGATGCTCATATGTTTCCTTCTTCAGTCAGTTGTGCCTATGCCATTAGCTATTTCTCAGTGGCAGCTTTGATAAACTAATATACCTAATGGCTCACCAGTATTTGCAGTCCTGTCTCTGTGAAAATATCAAATCCTTGTTTGCTGTAACTTCAGGTCTCAAAACACTGAAGTATTTAAACTAACTTTGTGTTGGATGATAGTCCATGTAGGTCTCTGTGTAGGTGAAGACACAGGATGTGTGTGGGTATGTGTGCACAGGTATCTCTCTGAACACCTCTCAAGAATCTGGCTGATTGAAAGTGAAAGTCACCCTCAACTTCCTCACTGAGACCTGCTGAATGTGTGCTTGTTATCTTCCACCAAATTGCCTGCAAGCTAGTGGTTACAGTTGAATTAAAACATGAGTCATTCAGCTAGCTCGGACATCTATCAAAAAACTAGTATCCTTATGTAAAACTGATGTGTTCTATCTGTACTAAAAAAAGACAAGGTTTTTTATCAGTCTAGCAAACAACTACTTGCTGATGGGGGCGTGGGGGTGTGTCAGCTGGTGGTTCTTGCATAACAGCTCCTGAATATAAAGCTGGAGGCCAGGGCTGGGATGCAGCTGGAACAGGTTTGTGCAGCTGTGTAGAAGGGATATGTAATGGGACTTAGACATATACAGGGAATAACAAAGACATTTTTCTGAAGAGGACATACAAGCTTTTCGTGACAAAGGAGGTAAAAGAAAAGGGAGAGTCTCTTAGTTATAACACAGAAATAAGGAAAGGATTAGGGTAGGCTGGAATGCAGAGCTTTCCTCTCACAGGAAACTGTACCACTTGAAAAAAATACTGATTTTTAATCAAATACATTTTTTTTCCTACAGGATGAACTGTTTCAAATATTTTCAAACTGCGCTAAGAAGAAAATAATGTCAATTAATGTTTTCATTTTTTAATGATAGTAACCTGCTTCCAGAGTAGATATTAAAGGCACATATGTACCTACATTTGGCATAAAGTTGAGAGTGCACAGTGCCAGCCAGGGGAGAACAGTGCCAAGCAAGTGGTACCTCAGCATGATCTCCTTGGCTTAGCCTGTACTGCTGTGGTCTGATGCACCTTGCACCCAAACAAGCTGTAAACGATGGCCAAGACTAATTACCCAGACAACTCCTGGTACTCATGCTGGCTTGTTTTACCAAGAGGGTTAATTGCTGCTGAGTTCCAACGATGCGCTGCTAATAAACGTGGGTAAGAACAGAAGAGAAGCTAGAGGGAGGCCAAAGGAACTGATCCCCAGATTCCCCAATGTGTGGATCTGACACTGTGTATTAGCAGCAGGGAAAATCGCAGGCTGGTCATTAATATTAACATAGATACTTTCTTCTATTTTTCCTGATATCAAGAACAAAAGTAGGATTAGGCTGTATTTTGTTTAATGAGGGGTATGTTGATTTAGACCTCTGCTGTGTCAGTTCACATTTCCCTCAGCAGGGAAGACTGCAGCAGGAGCCAGTGAGGTGCGAAATCTCTCTGGAACGCAGAGTGGCAGCAGCGCAATTGCACACCCCCCTCATCCCTGACCTCTCCGTTCCATCAGGGAGAGCCCAGTGGCTCGGAAGAAGTTCTGGAGATATCACAGGTCACTGAGCTCCTGGAGCACCTGGACCAGGAACCAAGACTCCCAAGCCTAAACAGTATGGTGTCTTTGTACCAGTCCTTGACACAGCAGTGAATGTCTTGGAGTAGAACGCAAATCTAGACAGTATGATGACAACACATGAAAGCCTTGCATATGAAAAGCATGCACCTCTTTTCAATACAATTCAATTTGAGCAATACATATCTCTCCCAATCAGATGATGTCTGCTCTACAGACCCTTCTGCTATGTGCTTTCTCTTCATTGAACGTTCTCTACACACAAGAGCACTGGTAAGTTAGGGGAGCAGGAGAACAAGAACTACTCCAAATTGCTTTGTGATCTGCTGAACAAACAGCTGAAAATACCATCTGACAGGTGAGCCCACACAGCAACTTGTCCAACATGACTTTCCACGGATTGTTAGAACTATTCATCCCAGGCTTTTTTAGTGTTCTTTATCAATGTGCTGTTTGAAGAGGCTAAATGCCGAGACAATTGAACAACTCTCAAACTAAAAATAAGAAAGAAGCAGTTGCATGAACTGCAATGCTGATGTCCAAGAACTGTAAAATTTCTTGGTTAAAATTATGTGGGTTCAGGCACTGGATGTACACACAGAACTCATGTGCAAAAGCCCAGGTACCAACACAGTAACTTTGTTATTATATTGATCACTTGAGTGACATGTACCAACACTACTGCCTGTTGAGTACACACCGAGGTCAATTGCAAGAGATTCCACTTACATAAAAGCCTTCCTATTCCTTTTCCTGAAGGTATGACAGTCTGCTCCAGAAATGACTGTAAATAAAACATAGTATCCTGAGAGTCCTGAAACAAGAAGAAAACCACCAAGAACTCCAGAACACACAAAAGGCATTAAAAGAGGCAAGGGAAGGGAAGTGCAAAGCCTGAGAAGTGTAAAGCCTGCAGGGACAGTCTACAGCGTGGCTGTGTGTCCTGTTGCAGGAACACCCTGGCCAGCCTGCAGCATTCTGCTCTCAGCAGCTAATGGTGTCTGTCTCCCCTTTCAGAATCTATGTCAGCTTCTTCTACATCAGTGCTGGCAATGTAAGCTGGAACAACACCACCTTCATTTGAGGTGCTCTTGGGTGGTAACAGCTTATTTCTGAACCCTCACTGTGGTTTGAGTACTGCAGTTTGTCATGCTATCAGTACCTGACAAATGCAAAAGGCAACGGTACCTTGTTGCTGCTACTCACTGCTGTTTAACATCTTGTCTGCTGCTTAAATAAAAGTAAAATTCTGCAGAAACCTTGTGACTGAGACCTTCTTGCTACTCTGTAAATACCTGTGCTTGAGATGTAGGGTGCCTTCTCAAAACATTCTTAACAGAATGTTTTATTTTAAAAGTTTAGTCATGGATGATGACGACCACTCTGGATATATCTTTGCCCTGTTCATGCTCAAGAGCCTGGCCATATTTAAAGAAACCACCTTGACCTGATTTCAAGATACATTTAAGTCAATAGAAGTCGTTATAAATGTGGCAAATGCACCTCTTCAAAAAGAGGTAATAAATGATTGCCTCTTATTGAAAAGGGATAGATTGCAGTCCAGGTTCTTCTTAGGTCTAACACTACATGGACATCTAGCTGATTAGCTGAGAAACTTGTGCTGTGTGTCTGCCAGCGCTCAGTGTAGGCAGAAGGAGTGAGTGGAAAAACCCACTGTTCGCTGTTCTGCCCTCCCCTTTTCATCCATTGAACAATCCATAGTGACAGCAAAGATTAGAGCACAGCTCAGAATGAGGCAGAGGCACAGCAAGCCATTCCCACAGGCTGAAGTGGTGAATTAATTATGAAAGGAAGATTTGCATATAAATATTTATTATTCAAGCCCTTGGTCAGATAAGATCATTCGCTTCCAAAGTAGAATAAAAGATTGAGTAGAGATAAGTTTCCTGAAAATCTGCAGTTAGGTGTATTGTGATTTTTGTCTGGAAGAGCAAACCCTATCACACCCCTGTTCTGATCTCTATTGTGAACATCCCATTTTGTTCCTATCACAGCTTTGCTTTGCAGCCACAGGCTTTAAATACAAGCCTGCACCTCAATCTGCAAAAATGCTTTGTTGAGATAACAAATGAAAGATGCTTTGGTGGATCAAAGCAACACAGCCAGTAAAATAATGTGCTACTTGGTATCTACATACAATATCTTATCAAATATTGTTTGTGCCACTTTAAGCCATGTGGAGCTACCTTATGAGGAAGGAAGACATGACATGATGTATTGTCAGGACATGATGATATTTTGGCAGAATGACCCCTAAACACAGATTTTCTCCAGAAATCAATCTGCCACTCACTGAAGGAATGCGGCCTCTGCTTTCTCTTGGAGTGGCACCAGCATTCGCTGATGTTCTCCTGGCTCCTCCTCCCTGGTCTGGTGGCCCTGTGCTCAGGTTTTGGCTGTGGTGCAGTTGGGTGTGTACAACTGCAACCCGTGGACATCCCAGCCCTGCCCTTTGCAGTCAGCCTTCAGGAAAGGCTTCAGACTGCCCCATGTATGTATCCCCTGAGGTCTTTCCATGACGGATGCTTTCAGAGTTATACTGAAGCATCCAGACCCTGGAATGTGTGTTCCTAAGGTACCTCATGGCACAAGTACCAATAAGCCCATCCTTGCTTGCTAACAATCCTTATGCTCCCTGACAGAGAATGCAGAGGCTGCCTCTGCCACATCAGTAGAATGCTCTTTGGCATATTTCTATAAAACACTTTATCCTTCAATTTTTTGCTCTTAGACACATTTCTTCATTGTTCCTACTTTAATCACAAGGTATTGTTTTTAAAAACAGGTGCTGTGCATCCAGAAATGTATTATGAATGTAGGAGTACACAGTAATCACTTGAGGGGTAGTACCGCACAAGTACTCTGGTATTTAGTTAACTGCTAAAAATGCATCTCTAGAAGCTATGGAAATGTGTGTGCTCCTTCTGCCTTAGGCAAGGAGGCAAAAGAGGATGAAATTGCAGATGTCTCCCTGTGGCAGCATGGCCAGGGGCTGACACTCAGCCTGGCAGGCCACAGAGCAAGCACACCAGTGGTGACATTGCTCTCAAGCTTTTCTCTCTGCATGGGTAGAATTCCCACTACACCTCCATGCAGCAAATCTGGGAGGCAGGAAGATGAGAGGAGTAAGTGGCACTATGCAACGGCAGGGAGTTGAGGTGAGGATATCAGAGGAAGAAAACTTAATCAGTTCTTAATCATTGCTCTTAAGCACTGCTAATCACTTAAAAAAGTGCTCCAGTTCTTAACATTATAGCCTGTGTCACTCCAAAGTATTCCTGTGTAACACCATCCCTTATTCCTCATTCAGGGCTACGTGTGTTCACAGGTCAAGCTTTCTAGCAGCAGCAGTGCTGGGACTTTGTTAAAAATCAGCACGTGCTTGATCCCTACGTGTAAAATGTCTGGATGGAGAGGCTCTGAGCCTGATCCTCTTTAGCTTTCCTGTGAGTCCTTTCGCGCAGGAGAGCAGCGCTGCTGCCGCCGGGGCAGGGCAGAGGCAGCGTGGAGAGCCGTGCCCTGGCAGCCTACGTGCATCACATCACACAGCCCGGCATAAGGCTCGGCTCTGCTGCCTCTCACCTCCAATAGGCACGCACCGTCTCGTTACTAAGCAAAGGAAAAAAAATATCATTTCTGCCTTTTTCCAGAAGAAAAAGATATGTGAAATGGGGATGCTGAGGAGTAATAGATCATTTTTAATTTGACTGAAAAACGTTAGATAATAATTACTATGCCAGCAAGGCAGATGTTTTTGCTTACATCGAGTTAAAGGTATGCACACAGTTAAAGCAAACACTGTACAAATGTGCCCTTGTTTTGAAAAAAAAGATTAAAAAATAAACCTCGCGGAAACCAGGGCAAGTATCCCCTTTTGCAACTGCCAGACTTGGTCCTACATCCCTCTCTGCTCCTGATGCTGCAGAAGGCAGTGGCCGTGCTACAGCGCTGGTACCACGTTATGTCTCAGGGGCTCCGTTCCAGGAAGGAGCATGCAAGAAACCCTCCAAAATTACTCAATGGCAGCAACAAATCGAATGAATAACGATGGAGGAGGGCGGGGGAGAGCTGTGGCCGGGAGGGGTCTGCGAGAAGGCTCCACGGGAGGGGTCCGAGGAGGGCTGCGGGGAAGGGNCGCAGCGGTGTGGGCGGTGCGGGGAGGCGGGATGTGCGTGTCCCCCCGCCTCACTCCCTCCCCTCGCCGCCGGGCGGAGCCGCTCTACGTCCGGCGCGGCCCCGCGCACTAAAAGCGCCGCCGCCGCCGCCTCCTCACCCCACTACTCCGGTACAGCCGCTCCACTGCCAGCGCCGCCGCCCCCACCGCCGCCACCATGCCCATGTTCGCCATCTACACCAATGTCTGCAAGGACGCCGTGCCCGACAGCCTGCTGGGCGACCTCACCCAGCAGCTGGCCAAGGCCACCGGCAAGCCCGCGCAGGTGAGGGCGGGCGGCGGGGCCGGGCCGGTAGCGGGACGAGCACGTGTGCGGCGGAGGGGGCGGCCGCCGAGAGGGAGAGAGGGGGCTGCAGTACATGCGGGGCAAGGGGATCGTGGCCGTGCCCTCGCCCCGGCGCTGCTGCGGGGGAAGGGGCTTCATCCCGTTCCATCCCGCGGTCCGGATCCCCCCCTGCCCGGCCCGGGGATGCGCCGGGGCTCGGGGGCTGAGCGGCAGCGCACGGACCCGCCGGGCCGGGGCTCGGGGGCTGTGCCTCCCTCCGCCCAGCTCCAGTGAGGGCCCGGTTCGCTGCCCGGCTCCGGGGAAGGCCCGGCGGCTCAGCCCGTGGTCTGGGGATGTGAGCTGTGGCACGCAGACACGTTTTCCGGGCCTTTATCCCCTCCCGCGCCGTGCTGCGGTGTGCTCGCCGGCGGCTTCGCACACACACGGCCTCGGTGCTAAGGCTCAGAGCCGGGCCGAGGGTCCCCGCAGCCCCCACGGCCCCTGGGGCTGCAGCGTCTGAGCTGCTGATGCCTCGTCTGTGTCTGGGAAGGGCGCAGAGGGCAGCGCTGATGAGCAGCCTGACCCCGATACAACTGCATCGCTTAAAGTTGGTACCCGAGGCAGGGTTGTGTCAGGAGAGGGCGGGTCAGACCGGCTGTAACTGTGATTTCCTCCCGCAGTACATAGCTGTGCACATCATACCTGATCAGATGATGTCCTTCGGGGGCTCCACCGATCCCTGCGCGCTCTGCAGCCTCTACAGCATCGGCAAAATAGGAGGGCAGCAGAACAAGACTTACACCAAGATGCTGTGTGATCTGATCTCGAAGCACTTGCATGTATCTGCAGACAGGTAAGACTGGGACATGATTTAACTTTATATATCTGGCTTTCTGAAACTGATTTCCAAAGTTTGTTTAAAAGTACAGAAAAGGAATAAGTCCGTGTGCTTGGAAAAAGTGATCACTTTCAGCTTTTTCATATCCAATTAAGAGTTTGATGCCTACATCCTTCCCTGGAGAGCTCTCTGTTCGATGGCTTCCTGCTCTCAAAGCGTGGAAGAACACCAGAGTGATGATAAGTTGCACGGTGTCTTTTGCCTCTGAGCTGTGATGTCCTGTCCCCTGGTGAGGGGAGGCTGAAAGCACATGGGAGGAGCAGTAACACGCTGGAGCTGAAAGACAAAGGAGAGGCCAGCAGGCTGTGAGCAGCTACCTCATGGGCTGCAGAGCTTTGGGAGACTGTCTGTGTGCAGCTGTGAAGGAAGAGCCTGCTGCCATGAGGGTTGGAAGGGAGACATGCAGAGCCAGCCCTGAGGGCCGGCTTGGCTGCCTGTGTGACACATGTGAGGGACTGCAGCGCTTGGAAACAAAAGGTTTTGATCTCCAGAAATTCTTGACAGGCTGCTAACTAAGAGCTGACTGGTGTCTGGACAGTCCCTGACTGCAGAAGAGTTTGTATTTTAAAAAAGAAAAACACAATTCCAGGGACTGTTTAGAGGTTCCACCAGAGAAGTTAGATGGATTTCAGTCGAAATGAAGCTCAAAATTTTTTGAAGCAGAGGAATGGGAAGCACTCTTCCCTGTTGTGCTGTCCCATGTCACTCATGTCATATAAATGAGTTAATAAGGTCATTGTTGTGTCCTCCTGTGCCTCTTTTGCAGGGTCTACATCAACTACTTCGACATGAACGCTGCCAATGTGGGCTGGAATGGCTCCACCTTTGCGTAGAGCTCTCCTGTCTGCCTGAAGAGGCTGCTCCTGGACCTCCCCTCACCCTGCCCTGTAGCAGAGACCACGGCACAAATGGCCCCGTGTTGCATTTTGTGCACTCTCACAGATTGATGGCTCCTTTCTAGTGTGTTTAAATATTGCTGCTTCAACATTCCTGTTTTCTCTGTGTAGAGAACAAATAAAGATTTAGAAGTAAGCTGTGTGGTGTGTAGGTTTTGGCAGGCTGGGGGTGGAGTTGGGCAATTGCTAACATGTCTGTTTGACTCTGATCCTAAAGCAAACAAAAAGAATGCTTTGGGTTTGCCTGTATTTCTCAGACACTTATTTCACAGCATGGTGGTGGTGCCTGTGGCTGGTCCCTGACAGCCCTCCAGGGTAACTTTTACCTTGCTGTGCTCCAGAGGCTGTAGGTGCCTTCAAGGGCTCCTTGTCACTCAGAGATGTGTTTTTGGCCTCTGTCTGCCATTGCCACAGTGGAAGCAGTCCTTTGGCCAGCCCCTGCCTGTTCCTTCAGGGCAGTTTCCTGAGAACGTATCACTTCTGAGGCCAAACAAGCAAGAAGGAGGGCTTTTGCTCACTGAGGTGAAATGATGTCATCCACTTTGATTACAGTGCCTGCTCCAGGCAGCGGGAGCGGCCCTTGGTGCTGTGGGAGCCGTGCCAGGGCCTGCAGTGCTGGGGGAAGCTCTGGTGTGCTGTGCCAGCCTGTCCCACACTGGTGCTGTGCTCTGCCAGCCTGTCCCACACCGATGCTCGCTGTGCCTGTCCCATATGCATGCTGTGCTCTCTTTTACCCTGTCTCACACTGATACTTCCCTGGCCTGTCCCACACGGATGCTGTGCTCTTGGTGCCTGTCTCACATGGATGCTGCCCTCTCTCTCAACCTGTCCCACAGGGATGCCCTGCTGTGTCTGTCCCACACAGATGCTGTGCCCACTCCCAGCCTCTCCCACATGGATGCTGTGCACGCTCTCTCGTCTGTCCCACACGGATGCTCTGAGCCTGTCCCATAGTGCTGCTGTGTTCTCTCCCAGCCTGTGCCACACAGATGCTGTACTCTCTCTGTCTATCCCACACGGATACTGTGCCCCTGTGTGTGTCTCACAGCTCTCCCGTGCTCCGTCCGCCCTCAGCGCTGTCCCTCCCCGCNGCTCTGATGACGTCATCTCGGCGCGCGCGGCCGGCGCGGCGCGGGCATGGCGCTCTTCTGCATCAACAGGTGCCCCCGGCCCGGCCCCTCTCCGTGTCCCTACCCCCGGCTTCTGCCCCTGCTTCTGTCCCTGCCCCTCTCCGTGCCCCGGCCTCTGCCCCTCTTCGTGCCCCTGCCCCTCTCCGTGCCCTAGCCCTGACCCTACCCCTGCTTCTGGACCTGTCCGTGCCCTTGCCTTGGCCTCTGCCCCGGCCCTAGCCCTGCCTCTGTCCGCGTCCCTACCCTGGCTCTGCCTCTGGCCCTGCCTCTGCTCCTGTCCTGCCCTCTCCCCCTGCCCTGCCCTTGGCCCCGTCCGTGTTCCGGCCCCGGCCCTGCTTCTGCCCCCGTCCTTGCCCTGTCCATCTTCCTGCTCCTGCCTCTGCCCTTCTCCGTCTCCCTGGCCCTGCCCCGGCCCCTGTGCCAGGTGTGCCTCGACCCCTGGCTCCGGCGGGAGGTGCCTGTCCGGAGGGCCCCGGGTGTGCGCGGGCGGCTCGTCCCTGAGGGGTCTCTGTCTGGGCTGTTTCAGGTACGATGGCGAGGAGGAGGAGCAGCAGGAGGAGGAGGCGAAGGACCGGGCGCGGGTGCTGTTGGAGCGGCTGCGGCAACAGGCCAGAGCCCGCCAGCTGAAGAAGCAGCGGGAGGCGCAGTCCCAGGGAGGGGAAGGCCCGGGGGGCGCGGGGCTGAGGCCTGGGGGTGAGCCCGGGGAAGGGAAAGGAAAGAGGAAGAGGGACAGCGAAGAGCAGCCCAGTGAGCAAGGGCAAAAGAAGCTGAAGGCACGAGAACAGCCTTGCAGCTCTGCTGAAGACAGGGCAGGTCCTCAGGAGACAGCAGATGGCAGCAGCCCCGAGAAGAAGAAGAAAGAAAATAGAAGGAAATCGAAAGGGCAGCAAGAGAGGACTGAAGCAGGTAACAACAGAGGCTGCAGGATATCAGTTCATTGTGGTTGACAGTTCTCCACGGAGAAGTGGACACGAGTTGCTCTTTGAGTACTTTGCCCAGTTTACCTGATTTTGTTTTCCTCTGCTTAAATAATATTCCCAAAGTAGTGCTTTGTTTTAGGGAAAAACCTGATATTTCACGCTTTGAGCATCAGTTTAGTGTAAGGGGAGGAGGGAAGTATGTCACCTCAGTCTTGTTGCCTCCATACCAGCAAGGAAATGTTTGGCTTTTGCACTTGGATTTAGGAAGAAAGAGGAGCTTGCAAGTTGTTGCTTTAGTCCTACATTGTAAAATGTTGCTTTCATCCCTTTTCTGTAGCATGTTCTGTAGCTTTGCATTCCTGTTATCTGAATTCCAGATTCTGAAGAAGATACCAAACAACAGGAAAACAGGAATAATTTTAAGAACAAGCCTTCTAAAAGGAAGAAGACAGGTGAGGACACAGAAGGGCATGTAGCAGGGGAGAAAGAGAAGAGTGAAAGAACTGGAGAAAATCAAAGCACAAAGGAGGAGCTGCCCTTAGCAGCCTCTGGGGAAGAGGCAAGTTGTCCACCCTCCAGTTTGATGATTCTTGGAGACTATGACAGCAAGCCAGTGCAGAAGGTACATGCAACTACTTTGACTGGATTTTGATGATGGTCAGGAAAGAATATGTATCTTACAAGTGTATTTTATGTATGGCATTGTCATATTCTCCTTTCCCTCACCTCAGGTTCAGCCCTTCTTACCACAGTGGCTTACTCAACCCAAACGAGTTCAGAAACGCATCAAAGACAATCTGTGTCCTCTCAGAGATGTCCCAGGAATTCATCCCCGCCTGCTGAAAAAGCTGCAAATGAATGGGATAGAGTCCTTTTTTCCAGGTATCTTGACAGTGCTTCTGTTTCTTTCTCAACTCATTGCTGGAGTTCCTGCAGTCTGGTGCTGCATATTCTATGTAGTCAGTGAAGTAAAACGTAGGACAAAGCCAAGTTTAATGCATGCAAGTGATTGTATCAGCTTTAACCCTTCATTTTCAAAGCTTCATCTAGTCTGAATAAAACTCTGTTAACTACTCCTAAATACAGCTTGAAGTAATGGCTCAGAGCTGCCCAAAGAGGGAAGTCTTACTTGTGTCCTCCTGTTTTTGTTACTTATGCCAAGCACGTGTTTTAGCTCCTTACTTTCCACTGTCTCTGCTACTGATCAGAGCTCTCTGGGTACTCATTCAATTCATTAAACCATCAAAAAAACATTCAAAAAACCCCCAAAAATTCTCTTGGTTTTCCATTATTTTACTGGTTTTGCAAACAATTAGGGTAAATGCCAGCACTTAAATAAGTAGAAAGCACAGCTGGAAGCAAGGATAAGAGTAGCAGGGTGACCTTCAGTCAGTTACTTGGTCAGGCTGAGCCTGGAGGCTGAGGCTGTACCAGAGGCCCATCAGGGTTATGTTAGGAAGCCAGCATGTATCTTGTTTAAAGAACACTTTAATATTACATTTTAAGGGTATTAGTGAGTTCATTAACTGTGTATCTTGTGTTTGTTTCTGGTTTTGGCCAGTTCAGGCAGAGGTGATCCCTGCCATTCTCCAGAGTGCCTCCAATGGGTATCTGCTGGGGCAGGGGGGATACCGCCCCAAGGACATCTGCGTCTCAGCACCCACGGGCAGTGGGAAGACCCTGGCATTTGTCATACCCATTGTCCAGGTGAGTTCACCCCCAGGGCAGTAGCTGCAGGGAAGATGCTGGCAGTGCTTTTGTTCAGGCAAAACTCACCCTAGAAGGAGGTCAAAAAGCCAAAGAATCTGTGTATGTAAGGCAGCAGATTTTTTAGGTTAGAGCTGTCTGAGGGAGCTTGATGTCAGCATCCCATTCATTTTCTTAGACAGCAGGCATGGCATGAATTAGGAGGGTGGAGGGAGAAAAATGGAAACGGAAAACTGTGAGAATGTATCCAGCCCATCTCTTCTAACTAGGTTAGGTACCAGAACCCCATTCTCTCCCCACTGCTTTCAGGCACTCATTTGGCCTTTATTTTGGCAGGTTCTGCTAGATCGAGTGGTTTGCCACGTACGAGCTCTGGTTGTTCTGCCCACCAAAGAACTGGCACAACAGGTATTGTGGTTCTTCACCATCTCTCTGAGCAGAACTGGGTCCAGAGATAGGCTGGTGCAGCCAGTGCTTTGGCTGTTCTGTGAGGCCTGTTGAAGATCCATCAGTGGGTTCGATGTTGTTACTATAATGGAAAGTATTGCTGCAACTGATTTCCATGGCAGCTGACAAAACCCATCTCTTTGCAGGTGAGTAAAGTGTTCAACATTTACACTGATGGAACGGGGCTGAAGGTCGTTTTGATTACTGGCCAGAAATCTTTTGCAAAGGAACAGGAGATGCTTGTCCAGAAAAAGTAGGTTTAAAGGTATTTTGATAAGGTTTCTAGAGATTGTAAACTAATTAATGTCATTAAGCAGGGGTCAAAATACAGGCTATTGCAGCACACCATCATGCTATCATGATTTTGGATAGTGGGTTTATATGCTGGACATTGATGGTTCTGTTGTCACAGTGCCTGCTACTACCCCTTTTTGTGATGTAATGTTTTACTAGATTTTGGGCTTTACCAGGTGAATGAAATGCAAGTGTTTACCTTATGCCCACAGGTACAAATGACACTGAGATTTTGCTGCAGTTAAGGGGTTTTTTTGAGAGCTATGGAGAATGGCACTTTCTGTTTAAAATGAGGCAGTAAGTGGAAGCTGGAATTTGGTGTCCAGCCCTACCTCTGTGTGCTCTCCAAAGTCAATGGCATATTTGAACTTTATTGTTTCTCAGTTAATTGAATGGTAGGAAACCCTTAAGTCTGCTGACCCAGGATCTCTGCTAAATGCTTTGTGAAGAGAGAGACTTAGTGATGGACTGCTTGTCCTTTCAGAGTGACAGGCTACTGCAGCCTGGCTGACATTGTTGTGGCCACACCAGGGCGGCTCACGGATCACATCAGGCAGACCCCGGGCTTCAGCCTGAGACAGCTTCGCTTCCTGGTGAGTTGGCTCCACAGGCCTCCCATCTGAGTGCATTGCCTGTTACAGCTGTAATTCCTGCTTTCTTCTTTCTTGGAACATAAATACTTCTCCGTTGGAACTGCTGTGTGGGCCTGTCTGTGCTCCAGATTCCGAAGGCAGCAGTCACAAGACGAGATGTTTTATTCCAACTCGTGACACCCAAGCATCCACCCACTTCCCCTTCTCTCTTAACCTATTTCAAACTCAGAGTAAGGATGGGCAAAGAAAGCAATTCTGTTGACTTCTCTTATTTTACATTCTGGCTCACTTGTTACAGATAAAGGAAAGTAGAAAGCTCCCAGTATTTAACAGGGAGTGTTTTTCATCCTTGTGAATTCAGATCGTAGATGAAGCTGACCGTATGATCGATGACATGCACCAGAACTGTCTGAACCAAATTGTCAAAGCTGCATTCCAAGTAGAAAATGACTCTGGCTCTAACGTGCTTTTTCAGAGGACCAAACCAGGGCCTCTAACTGCAGCTAGGTAAGTTACAGAATGCATTTCTTTGAGCTGATAGCATGGACACCAGCACTGGACGTCACTGTCCTGTTCCACAGTGCACTCCCATGGGGACTCTCAAATTCCCTTTTCTGTGAGAAATGTCTACCAAAGCAAGGCAGTGAATAGCTGATGCTAGAGAATGTCCTTTAGATGAAGTATTGTATTCTCCAAGCTCTCCTTATTTAGACTAAAGGAGCATCAAAAAAATGCACAAATATTATAATCTGTGATTAATTTGGACAGTAACTATAATTATCACTCCAGGAAAGCTGAGTAATGGATTTGGAGGAAAACTCTTGCAATTAAGTATGCAGCTGTTGTTTTCATACAGCAATGGCAGAGATGTGTCAGAAACTGAGACCAGTGGCCAAGGAAGGACATGACGAGAATGAGCACATGAGTAACCAGAGTGCAGGAATGTGTGCAGGAGTAATGGTCAGGTTGTGCAATTGGATCAGGACACCAATCAGTTCTGTCTGTGAACTCCACCAGAAAACAATGGTGGAAACGAACCTATAGGAAAGGCCCCAGTGTAGGAAAAGAGAATCAAAGAGAGTTAATTACTTCCCTCATCATCTGAAGACACTTGTGGTGGAATTCCTTTGCCCCATACTCAAAGCCTGGTTTCCATGTGCTTTCTTTCAGCTCCTGCTCTCCTCAGATACCCTTACAGAAACTGCTGTTTTCTGCCACACTGACCCAGGACCCAGAGAAGCTGCAGCAGCTGGACTTATTCCAGCCTCGTCTCTTCACATCTGTCTATTCAGAGAAAAAAACACTTGGAGATGGAACAGAAACTGACCAAGATGGTGCTAATAAATATACACTTCCTGAGGGACTGTCGGTATGATGTTCTTTCTCTGGAATAAGTTACACTTGAAGATTTGTTTAATTCTGGAGTGTCTAGTTATGATTTTGCTGTAAAACATTTGTCTTCCCTGTGTTTCCTTGCATTACAGAGGTGCTGGGAAAAAGTAGCTTTGAGAGTACTTATGACCCAAAGACCTCTACCTTTGCACATTTGTTTTCTCAATACTTAATCTTCATTTGTTTAAAACTGGATTTATTTTTTTTAATTAATCTTTCTTTGTATGGAATTAATTTTACCAGCAACAAGGAGTGGAAATCTGAAATAATTTTAACATAGTAGCACTTACCAATTGTCCATATGTATAACATGGATTTCAAGGCATGCAGATACAGGCCAGTCTGCAGACAGGCAGGCAGTGCATGCTTTTACTTGCTGTGGAGAACGTCAGAACAACTCAGGTCTCCTGTCTCCACTTGTGTTGTATTCTGCCAGCCTGTAACTGACTTATCCTAAAGGGAGTGGCACTGTGGGGTCTGGCTTTGCTGCTGTTAGTCAGTTATAAAACATCCAAGCCTGCATAGGTCATGGAGAGGTAATGAGTTTCAGGGAAGGTAGTCCTGGCAAGAAATAATTTTTCTCTCTGAACTTCTTCCCTGTCAACTGCAGCAATGTTATGTGCCTTGTGACCTGAATTCCAAGCCTTTGCTCCTCTTGTATTTCATGCTGACAATGAAATTCACCCGCGTGTTGTGCTTTACCAACTCCAGGGAAGCTTCTCACAGGTGAATATATAGTGACACTGCTATGGTAGGTATCTGTCCAGTGTTGTTACAGAGGCAAAGTGACTGTTTCTATCTCCTTCACCCGCAGGTTGTTCCTGCTGGTTCAGGCCTTTGGTGGAGTCACAGTGGCTGAGTTTTCTTCTCGATTGGCTCCAAGTGAGAGACGGAGAACCATAAAGGAGTTTGAACAAGGAAAAATACAATTGTGAGCATCTTAAATGAGTTTCTTGCATGTCTTCCAACATAGATTGTTTCCAGTGGGCAAAGCTACGCAGAACCAAGGACACAGCTACATGGGGTCCTCTAAAACACAGCATGCAGGAGTCTGTGGCAGAATTGGTGTGAAACTGGGTCTTGAGACTTTGAATTGTTTACCCTGCATTTAACTTGGTCTGTTCTAATCTAGCTGCAGTCTGAATTTCTGTGTGTTATTTCATAACAAGCAGTAAATGTAACTGCTTGTTCATGGAGTTGCCCAAAACACACAAGTTTGCAACTCTGATGTGTGTGCTGAGCATTTGGTGCTTGTTGGAAGGAAATGGATGTTGTTGCTTGAACTATACACAGTGTTAGTGCTTCCTACCAAAGCAATCCCTGCTCAGACCGGCATACAGGTTTACTTCTACCCACATGTTTGATTTACATTGTGATTTTGGTAGCTATATGAGATTGTATCTGTGGAATGTCTCTGAGAAGAAGGTAAATACCTGTTTTCTGGAGGATTTTTTTTTATCCAAATCTGATGTTTAAATTCCTCTACCACTGGAATGCCTCACCTCATTCTCTGCATTCAGTGTCTTTGTGGAATGGTGAGATACCTCAGAAGTTTGTAACTTCCAGTGTTCTGGGAACTGTCTGGCTTAGTATTGCATGCTTGGAGAACCTGGAAACACCCAGTAGCTTTTCATGTACAACAGAGGGTGACAGGCCTGTAGTGGTGCTTGGAGGTCTGTAGGCAGCCAGTAATAACAATGGCAGTGAGGAGTGACTTAGAATGCTCGTGTCACACTCAATGACAGAGGCTGGATGTCCAGTTTGGACAGAGATCAACAACATTTGTGCTGTGCTTCACTTGTGTGTGTAATGCCTGAGATGTTACCTGAAAATTATTATGTATATACATTTACAACCAGGTTGATCAGCACAGATGCCACTGCACGAGGGATTGATGTTAAAGGGGTGAACTATGTAATCAACTATGATGCACCGCAGTTCATCAGGACGTACATTCACCGGTAAGACAACAGGGAGCAAAAGGAGGATGTCTGAGCTTGACTTGCTTTGAAATATTGATCAAAAGTGACATGCACTTTTACTTTCTCTTTTTACTTTAATGTGCAAATAGCTTTGTGATAAAAGTTAAGCCCATAGAGTTGCTTGGAATCAGACTTTCTTAAATCTGAACAGTTTCAGAATCAGATTCTTGGAGATGATAATAGAGCGGCTGTGGAGCTAAAACTGACTTGAAGCTGCTTTTTGTTTTCAGGGTTGGAAGAACGGCTCGTGCAGGAAAAGTGGGTCTTGCCTTCAGCTTGGTCCTTAGGATTCAGGTATGTCTTTGGTGTGAGATTCATTTGATAAGGATGTATGCAGGGACATAAGGAAGATAAAGTTCATACTACTTCCCACCCACCTTTTTCAGTCAACTAAGCTTTGTGCACGGAAACTTCAATTATTTCCTGACTGGGCAGCACATTCCAAAATGTGCTCATTTTCTGGCTGATGGGCACTGGGGTGTCTCATCTCCTGTGTCTGTTCTGTTGTGCAGGAGCGGCGGTTTCTGCGGATGTTGAGGGATGCTGGCATCCAAGATATAAAGAAACACCCAGTGAAGGGCAACTCATTAAAGCCTTTGGTGCAGCAATATGAGGGAGCTCTGTGTAAGCTGGAGAAGACAGTCAAGGTAATTGAGACAGGGAATAAAGTAAAAAAATGAAACTACAACTTGTGCAGTTTACTGCAATTCATACTTAGCACAAGTATTAATGTCCAGAATCCTTTCCTTTCACTGGGACAATTTCATCTGTGTGAAGGCAGCATTTGTGGATGTGTTGTTATGGCATGTTCAGAAAGGATGGGGAGGGGAGAAAGAGGTTTTCTGTTACAGGTAGGCAGCATCCCTGGAGGGGTTTAAAAGATGTGTAGATGTGGCACTTGAGGACATGATTTAATGGTGGGTTTGGCCGCACTGGGTTAGTGGTTGGACTCAATGGTCTTAAGGGTCTTTTCCAACCAAAATAATTCTATGATTTGTGGTAGATTTTCTTCTATTCTGCCTTTCTCTTTACCTCTGGAGCTAGGATTTTGGTAGCTACCCAGAGGATTGCAAATAAAAAGCAGAGATTAAACCTTTTGTCAGTACAGAGTTTAAAAATGTGAGGTACAGCTATGCTGAGTAGAAGCTGCGTATCCCAAACCAGGAAAGCATTATCTGCTGGCCCTCCTTGATAGGCCAGTGGGATGGTTGAGAGCTTTCAGACAAAAGCAGGCTAGCATTTACCTTGCCATATGGGAGGTCTAGGAATCCATAATTGACTTGGTGCTGCATGATTTGGGCAAGTGTTCTGCTCCCTAATTTGAGAATTGATAAATGTCTGTCCTTGAATCATCATTTTGATTTGTAGACTAGGAATGTTTGATAACTGGGGCAGAAAACATTATTACATTGTCCCATTGCTTCCTGAAGTTCCTTCTGTGTGACTCTGAGACAGGGACATTTTCAGTCATCTTCTCAACTTTGATTTTGAACAGAACGAGCGAGCTCAGAAACGAGCCTGAACAAACAGAAGCTGCCATGGTCGTGTTTTCTGCCACTGAAGCTGCTGAGCAGGACAGGACATGGAGTGGTCCCCAGCACAGTAACTTGAGTCATGGCCCCCTGAATGGGCCTCAGTGGGTGGCTCCTCAACTTTACCATATATGAAGTCAGCTATTACAGGCCTTGTTCCCCTTTCAAGGACACGGCAAACAGAGTTCGGTTACTGGCTTTAAAAAAAGATAAATTTTGAGATACGGGTGTTTGGAAGAGGACTTTGCATTGTATCCTGCTGGCGTATGCAGAACTATCACCAGCTCTTGAGCAGGGACCTGTTGGAACTGCTGCCCTCCAGTGATGAGGGCTGGGCCCTTCTGCACGGAGACAACTAATGGTTCTGTCTTACTGCACAAGCATCTGTGTCTGCAAATGTATAAACACCTGTACAGTGCCTGTGATGGAAGTGTGTTTGAAGGAGTGCTCTAGGCTGAAGTGACTGCAACTTTTAAATAAATACTATATATATATTTTTAAAACAGTGTCTAATGAGATTTCTGGGTCAAGAGTCAGACTTGATGATCCTTGTGGGTCCCTTCCATCTCAGGATATTTTAGGATTATGGGTGGAGATACTGTTGAAGGCATTTTTCACTGTTACAGTCGTGTGCCTTGTCCTTTTCTCAGCTATGTTGTTTCCTTTCAATGTTCTGCACCAGTGGTAACAGCAAGTATTATTGTTAGGCTGCTGTTAATGCAGACTGAAATGTTGATGTCTAATATGAATGTCCCAGAGCCAGCCAGTGTCACTGCAAACCATAAATATGTATTTGACACATGCCACTGGTATTTTTAGCTGTCGTGTCAGCGGGCTTAGAGCTGCCACATAGCAACTACCCCTCCAAGAGTTCCTTTTCCTTCAGGAGGAAAGGCTCCATCTCTGGCTTATTGTTTTGTAAGGCAAAATAAATGTACACCAGCATTAGCAATACATTCTTGAAGCAAAATGAAAGACTGGGAATCTTGAAGGGATGTGCGTTGGGAAGGGTGGTTGAATCTTGTGAAGGTAGGACCCATGAGGGGTTGTTTTGTAGCAGTGAATCCATGTGTTTTCCTACTGGGTGACTGCTTGCTCTCCAGCTGTTTTTCCATTGCACGGGTGTCTGGGCTGGTAATGGAATCACAGCAATGGAAAATCCCCTTGTGCAAGAGCCGTGAGCTCCCACAGGCCAAAACCAGGATCTGGCTCTTGAGCACCCACGTCCCCTCAGCCCAGCTCTGCTTTCCTTATCATTACGGGATTAAGGGCAGCTATTAGGATATTAGGACAAGCCAGAGGTGCGAGGTGGCAGAGTCCGGTTGAAACTTTGCCCTCCAGAGTATCATCACCCACGTTCTGCGGGCTCTGCCCGGCTGGGCTGAACTGCCGGAGACCCAAACAGAGCCTCTGAGCTGCTGCCCCGCCCGGGGGAGGGCCGAGCGCTGTCGTCCCGCCCGGGCAGGGCGCGGCGCTGCGGGCACGGAGCGGGACGGGACGGGAGCGGCGGGATGGGGCTGGAGCTGTACCTGGACCTGCTCTCGCAGCCCTGCCGGGCGCTCTACATCTTCGCCCGGAGTAACAACATCCCCTTCGAGTTCAAGCAGGTGCAGCTGATGAAGGGTGAGCGGGGCCGGGGGGTGGCGAAGGGGTCCCCTGTCCCCCGAGCGGCCCCATCCCCGGGGTTAGCGGGTGCCCCGCGGGCGCTGCCCCAGCCCAGCCCGCCGATGGAGCTGGGGTGCTACTCATCGTCCCCATCGCTGCCAGAGGCTGCGAGGGTGGGCGGGGTGGTCCTCCCGCTGCAGAGGGTTCCTGATGCCTACGTAAAAACGGGATGTAATTCTCCAGTGCACCGCTGTTTTTAAGTCACCTCAGTACTTCTGCTCCTCTGCAACAAACGGGACTCTGCAAAGGCGTGCGGTATCTTTGAAATCGGCTCCACCCCAGCAGAAAGTGGGTCTTTGATGAAAGAGGCTTTTCTAAGAAGCGCTCAGGCTGTACCAGATCTGAGGGCACTCCCCATTTAAAGGAGAGTCACAGGGGTGGGACATTCAACCTATGGTCGAGGACAGCCGACGTGTGCAGTTCTTGTTCTCTAATTAAACTTTAGAAAACGTTGTGCTCCAGTAAGCAGCAGCAGTTGCTGCAGAGCAGTTCTCCTCTTGGCGGGGGCTAAGAGCCCCTTGGGAGGGTCTGCATGCACGAGCTCGCCGATGTGTCCCCATGTGCAGGGGAATGGAACCCCCAGCTGCCCCTCTGGGGGTTCCATTGGGTCAAGTGGTTTGTAGCCAGGTTATTTTGAGAGGGGTGAGGACAAACTTGTGGAGGCTGTGGAGCGAGACAATGCAGCTGCCAGTGATCTGAACACCGAGAAATGAGAAGGGAAGGTGGTTTATTTGGGCTAGAACCAACTGATAACTGATAGGAGCCTGTCCAAGGGGTATTGTGTGCTTTCAGCAAAGGATGCCCAAAGATCTGCATCTTCTTTCTTTGTAACTGAAGCTGACAAAAGCTGGTTTTCAACCTTTTCAGAGCTCTGCTGAATTTGAAATTAAGGTAATGTATTGGGCATAAAAATGCCTCAGTAAGTAATATTGAAAAACAGTGAAAGATGAGAAGGATTCTGATGGTAAAATTGATAAAGGAACAAAAGAGGCTCCAATTTGTGATTCAATCTCACATGTGTTGTGGTTTTAGTCTCTTGGGTGTTCCCCTGCACACCTTAGCTGTGTGTTGGTTGTACCTTACTGTGGCTTTCCGCCCACTTGTCTCATAACAAAAATTTTTGCAATTGTTTGTAGCTGGGGGCAGGCTCATCTCGTGTCCTTCCCCTTCTTTCCCAATAAATAAACTGTTGTAGTAAGACTAGTGCAAAGGAAACTGGCAGGCAAGCAATGGGATCATCAAGGAGAATGGAACAACTGAAATACAGGTATCAGGGAACTAAGAGGAGAGAAAGTGAATTAAGTCACAGTTTCCCAGAGGTCTGTGCCTCATGGCATCAAGCAAAAACGTGGAGCTGATAGAGCCCTGAGTTGACAAGCACTATTGGTATGAAAGGACTTCTAACCATTCTGCCCCTGGTTGAGAGGTGGGTGTGGTATGCAGTCAATCAAGTAAGCTGATATCCTCTGGCAATCTCCCTATTCACCTTGCAGCACTTATTGATTGGTTATAAACTTGATACAAGACTGTATTTGTACAGTCAAAACCAGGAACTTGAGGCCAGATGGTTCCCACAGATTCCTCAGGTGTTGCAGGCAAGTCCTGAGTATCCCTGCCAAGTAAAACTTCTCATTTCCCTCCTCAGGGCAGCACAAGACAGAGGAGTTCCAGAAGGTCAATATCCTGATGAAGGTGCCTGCACTAAAGGATGGTTCTTTCACCTTAGCAGAGAGGTGAGGCTCAAATAAGATCAGTCCTTTACCTTGTTTGTCCCAAAGTTTGGATTCTGACAGTACACTACTGGGACTCCAGACCAGGCAGTTTTTCAGTTTTTTTCCTCCTTCCTATTGATTCTACTTGTACATAATAAACCTACATTTCAAGAGAAGCTTCCTTATGTAAACAACTCAAACACCATTGGTAGTGCAAAAATCTGTAGGCTGTTCCTCAGAGCTACTTTGCATGTAGGCAGTGTTTCCAAACCTAAATACCTGTCCATGTATCCTCCTGCTCTCTGCCTGCAGCTGGAGGCTGTAGGTCAGAAGCCACCTGCTGCTGAATGGTCAGGCACTGTGAAGGTCAACTTTGGTATAAACTCATTCTGCAGCTCCTCTATGCTTGGCAATGTTGATGGGGTAGCTGAGCCAGCAGGCCACATCTGTCTTGCTGGCTGGATGTATCAGATAATTGCTGTCCACAAGGAGCCTGTTGAGCCAGCACAAACTCTCTCCTGGGCTGTGCCTCACTGGCAGTCACGTGTCCTGCACTTTTACCTGACTTGGATCAAGTTTGTGTTGGCTGCTTGTCCAGCATTGCAAAACTGGGGGGGAGAAGAAAGAATGATGTGTTTTTATCTGATGATCAGCTCACCAGTCTGCCTTGCTCCTTGGGCAGCATTGCAATCCTCCTGTATCTGGCCCAGAAATTCAAGACTCCTGATCACTGGTACCCATCTGACCTGCAGAAAAGGGCTAGGGTTGATGAGTACCTGTCATGGCAGCATGCCAACATCCGTGCGAAGGGGAGCAAGCTGTTCTTAACGAAGGTAAGACCATTATATACCAAAAACTAAGTGCTAAGAGCTGAAAGTGCAGTGGCCACCCATGTGCAGGGTCTTCCTGAGCAAATGTACAAGTCAGGTGACAGATAGGAACAAAACTAGATCTGGAATTGACTTGGCTGCTCAGCTGAGCCTAACTGAAATGCCCAGAGTCCTTCATGGGGTAGCCACCCTCTGTGAGATCTAGAGCAAACTCATCCTGGGGGAGCAGCTCTCACCAGGCACAGACAGTTCCTGCTGCTCAGCTTTATGGAAAGAACCAACCTCCTACTGGAAAACAAAATGCAGTTGCTGTCACATGATGAGTCTTCCATTGAGAGGAGATTCTTGTGGTAGAAATGTCAGAGTTCTCAGGAGGAGACAGGAAAGGCAGGAAGCAATAACTGACATTAATGTTGCCCTGGCAAGGGAGTTGAGTGGTTCCAGTTGTTCTCTTGCATAGCTGGTGAGGGATCCTCAAAGACTGGCAAAGAGAGGGTGATGACTAGGTTTGGAAGGACTCACTTAAAGAGCAACTTGTTTCTTCTCCCTCCCAGGTGCTGCTGCCTCTCCTCACAGGCCAGCCACTTCCTGCAGAGAAACTGGAAGTTGCTATTGAGGAGCTGAATGTTGTCCTGAAACAGTTTGAAGAGAAGTTCTTGCAGGACAAGCCCTTCATTGCAGGCAGTGAGATCTCCCTGGCAGACCTCGTAGCCCTGGTGGAGCTCATGCAGGTGAGCATCAGTTGGGCTGTGGGCAGGCCAGGCCAAGGGGTGGGTGCTGCACCACCACCTCTGTAATGGCAGATCTTCCTGAAGATAGCTCTTCCAAGGGGTTAAGTCTTGTTCCTTTTGGACTTAGACTCTCAAAAGGTTTGCCAGGAAACACCTACTCTGATGAGACAGTTGTTTACTAGACATATGGACAAAATTTCTCAGGAAAAAAAAGATAAATTACAAACTAGGCAGAGAAAGCACAGATACTTGGAAAAGATGTGTTGGTGTGCATGAACCTCCATGTTGTGTGTTGACAATTCTGGGGTTAGCCATGGCAGCACTATTTGCTGCACGTCCCAGGGGACAGCAGGTGCTGAGGATGTCACCACTTGCTTCCCTATGAGCTGAGAACCAGAGATGAGCTCCACCCAATGTGATGACTGACTGCTGCCTTGAGCCAAAAGCGTGTCTGTCCTTGATTTGGTCCCATCCCTGGTAACTGCCTTGTTTGAGTCACTCCCAGGGGCTCTCCCTCTCCCTGCAGCCTGTCTGTGCTGGCTATGACCTCTTTGAGGAGAGGCCGAAGTTGTCGGAGTGGCGCAGGCGGGTGGAAGAAGCCGTGGGGAAGCAGCTCTTCCAGGAAGCCCACGAAGGGATCATGAACATTAAGAACTTGACTGCTGATCAGTTTGCACCTGAAATGCTGGAGAATTTCAAGCAGCAGCTCATAAAGCAGGTCACCCAGAATTAGAGGGTTATGCTCTAATAAAATAGATTCTTTTATGAAGGCTTATTGTACTCTTTCAGCATTTCTTTTAAAAATCATACAGAAACACAGTTCCACAAAATGCACTTCCCTTCACTCATAGCCTTTCTGCAACTTAGAAGGAAAGAAAAATACATCTTAAACTGCTGTGAGCCACCTTCTCCTCTTGTCCACTGCAGTGTGGGAACTGTAGCCCTGCAGGCTTCTCTTTCATGCTCCAGCACCACTGGATCTGCTTGAGGACTGGTGTGATTCAGTCTGTGTGGAAATAGGGGCCAGTCAGAGCTGCCGCCTTTGTCTCTGTACAGAGTTTTCCAGGCCAGAGCAAAGGTTGCCTGAAGGATAGTTTTTGCTTTGCCAAGTGAAAACAGTCTGCTGGAAGATTTTTGCTCTTTAGTAAAGAGGCAGGTCAGGACCCAGTCCCTGGTGGGGCTCTTAGAGAACCTGGCCACTAGATGCTGCTGCATCATCTGTGGGAGCAAAGGAACAGTGCCCAGGAGCAGGGAGCTGTGTGGGTACCCAAGGGAGGCCTCCAGCTTCTGGGAAGGGCAGGGTTAGTCCTGTCAATAAAGCTCCTCGGCCACGGACTCATACTACACTCTACAAAGAAAACCCTGCACAGGGGTGAAAAGCTGCTTTTCACGATGAAGCTGCTGCCAGCCACGCGGTCCCCGCTGTAAACCACACCACTGCTCTGCCTGTTTTCCCACAGCAGCTTTGTCAGCTCAACAGAAGCCACTTAGGCCAGGCTGTCAGCACTGAGAGTCCTGCTGTGGCTGGGCTGGCACTGGGGACAGAGGGAGCTGTGCTGGCCACCCCTCGGTGAGCAGAGCACTCGGTACAAGAGGTGAGCAATGCCACAAATGCAGTTAATGTTCCACTACCCTTTTTCTCATCAGATCCTCCAGTAAAGGTAATGGTAACATTTGCCTGGTGTTGCAGCTCTGTTGGGATTTGCAAACAGGATTGGGAAGGAAGTGGACATTGAGTCATCCTGCACACCTGTGTAACACCCTTTACAACCTCTTGCCTGTACCCCTTTGTGCCCCTCCTTCCTTCCTGTCCTCTTGTGCCTGTGACCTCCCATTTCCAGGTACAGGCAACTGCAAGGAGGGTTCCTGTTTGCAGAATTGTTTTTCCCCACCTCCTTGTTAAACTCTGGTTGTATCTGGAAGTCTGTTTGCCTCTGCTGGCTGGTTACACATCCCTGGAGATGGCTGTGCAGAATGTTGGGTGTGAGATGTTAGTCACCTGAATGCAAGTCCTCACAATGCTCAGGAAAAGGTGTAAGTAGCTGCTCAAACAGTCTCACACATTCTTTCAGTTGGACCTACTGCTTTTGGGGAATGAGTCAGCTCCCTCCTCTGAGTTTGTTTCCTGAGTAAACCTGCCCTTTAGTTCAAAAGGCTATGTGAACTACAGCTTGCAACACACATGCCTGTGGGCTGAGCTATAGCAGCCAAGCACACCAGTCCCTTTACCTTTTGTTCTTCCAGCCTAAGGAAATCCTAAATGCGAGTGGTGAAAGGGCGGATCTGCCCCCAAACTTTTTCCGTTTCAATGCTGACACATGCAGGGATATTTGTCTTCTTACCTGATATTTTATTGTTAAGTTTGTTGAGAGGAGCCTGTTGCATGCCAGCTCTCTTCTCATCCAGAGGGTGCTTGCATGGCTGGTGCCTAAGCAGCAACCCCTGATGATGCTGCCCTGCTGCTGATGTTGCCAGCAGTGCCGAGCCTGTTTACCATCAACCACTTCCTTCCTTTTAACCTGCAGCTTTACCACAGTCACCAGCTGGGCTGCTGTTCACTCTGCAGTTCGAGTGCCTTCACTGCCTCACTAAGGCTGCCCAGCCTCGCTGCACTCTGCTGTTGACACCTTTGTACTTACTCGACCTTCCAGATTCCTGAATTCCAACTTTTGCCTTTCTTGGAGAGAGCAAACTTCCTACCAGCACAATAAATGTCTCCCACAGCTTCTGCTCAAGTAGAAATCAGAGCAGAGAAAAAATCAAAACCAAGAGCCTACTCTGCAGACTGCTAACCTTGACAAACCTCAGACTGGGCTTGGCAGCAGAGCCTTTCCTGACACACATCTCTCAGCTCAATCTCCAGACTGGGCTGTTCTGAATGCAAACCATTGCACAAGCCAAGGTAAATAAAGTGTCTTTTTTTTTTTTTTTTTTTTTAATCCCCGTTTTCTAATTTATGATACTTGTAGCACAACTCCATGTAAGTGTCTTGAGCCAATTTTCTGCTTGTTGCAGTAAGGCACGAGTCCCTTAAATGTCACCCATTGTGTGCTCCTGTGAAGACAGCTGCCTTCAAAACCAAGCTGGAACTATGTTCTGAACTGGCTCTCTGGTGCTCCTCTGTTGCTGTGTCACAAAGGATAAGCACACTCACCTTGTTCCAGCCTGGTCATGGTGGCAGGAGGAGATTTTAAATTGTTTTTCCCATAGTCTCTGGTCTGTATGCAGTGATCAGTGGCATTTTGGACCCTTCTATGCACACAGGACAGAAGCACCCCCCCTAGAGCAACTCCTTGGATGGCCACAGTTATACAACAGATAGATTTGCCTTTTTTGCAAATAAAAAGGCAACTCATCCTTGTACTTTGCCTTTTGCTATCCCTACACCTCCGTATTTTGTTTGAGTCATTTGATCTTGTCAAGCTCCAGTTCCTAGATTGAAAGGCCTCAGAGCAGCCTGCCAAACTCCAGCAGATTGTGCAAGAGTTTTGACTGCCTTGGTGCAAGGTCTGTTGTTGAGTGTCCACTCCCCTTTCACCCTGAAAAGGGAGAGGGGTTGCACCTCCAGTGTCGGCATAACATGCTCTTCGATTCTATTTCCTCAATACTTGTTGGGGGCTATTTGGAAATAGGTGAGAGCCAGTGACTTTTAGAATGAAACTGGAATACACAAAATGGGAGGAATGATTAAAAAGCAGATATACATTCTGAGACTTTCTCTAAATTATTAAGAAATAAACTGCAGAAGTTAATGTGGTTTTTCTGCCTTGTTCCTGTTTTCAAAAAGCTGACAGAGAAAGTAAAGACAGCAAAAGCAGCCTTTGAGGTGATGGAGTTGAGTGAAAATACAGTGCTAGAAGCACAAGCCTGGAGCCAGGAATAATCAGTCAAACAGTCTATAACACAACCAGATAAAAATATCTCTTGGGTTGTGTGGGCTGTGCAGTGCAGTCAGTAAATTAGAGAAAAACTTTAGGAAGTTAAAAATATTTCCAGGAGGCACATAAAGAGATCTTTGAAGTCCAGATAGGACTAGTGGATCACCTGAACCATAAATAAAGGAGCAAAGCAAACCCACGCTGCCAGGGTTGCTGCACATCTCTGAGATCAACAAATTCTTCACAGGGAGATCTCAGAGTAGGAGCATGCAACCACTCTGAAGCACAAAGACTTCTCAGATTATTACCTCTGCAGGGCCACTTTTACCCTCCTTTCCCCCACTCCCTTAACATTTAAGATTCCTTTGTACTGAAGGAGTTTGAACTCAAGCACCTGACACAACACTCTACAAGCCTTGATCTCCAGTATATTCATGCTTGGTGCAAGTACTGAGGGTAAACTGTGCTGCAGGGGAACTGAAGGGTATGCACAGCCTCTCTTCCCTGTTCTGGCTGAGAAACTGAAAAACTCTCATAGTGCCATTCTAAATCTGAAAGTTCTTAACCCCGGAAAGTGGTTCAGTTTGTAATTTATCTGGTACATGAGCTCCCAGCTCAGTAGCTGAGCCTTTTCGCCACGCTTTGTAATCCTCCTCCATACATGAAAAAGAGCAGCTGATCCCCCAGTTCTCTCTTCCTGAGGTTCCTGTGGCTCTTTCCAAAGATTTGTGCAACATACAAGCTCTCTGGCACAACACTGATAAAAAGGTGTCAGCTGAGCCGAGGTGGGTTTGACTGGAGGTGACTTTGCTCTAAGTGGTTCAGCTGCTCTATCTCCCAGAGTCCCAGAAGTCCTGTACTTGGCCAGCACGTCACCTCCCCTGAATTACACAGCTGTGAAATGCTGCAGGCCCAGTGCAAGGCCTTGAATTGAGTCTTGGCTTCTTTAGTTGTCCTCCACTTGTGTGGAAATCTGAAGTGACAAATAACAGGGAGAACAGAAAGTCAGAGCAGGTATGAAGATGTAATGCCTGTAGAGAAGTCCTCTACACTTCACTGCCATTCACCTCCCAGCACTGGGCAGAGACTACATGACCAAAGAATTATGTTCTGAACTGAGAATCTTACTGAGATCTGGCAGCATCTGATTAAAGCTGGCTTAGAGGACATTGGGCAAAGACCTTGTCTGCACAGTGGCACATCCCCGCAGAGCTGTGTTACCAAAACAAGCATTTACCTTCTAAGAGCCATAGTGGGATGCTGCGGGTGAGAGCAGCCCCCAAGCCCCTGTGGTGCCAGCCAAGGCTGTGGAGGGGAATGACATCCCCTGCTCTCTCAGTTCTTGGTGCCAACCTCTCTTTCGAGGCTGGTAACTGATGGCTACTCACAGTTTATCTATGCTGATGTTACCTTTCTTTCCTGAAGGAAAAATGAATGAAGTTTGGCACAGTGCCAGCTTCAGGGTGGGGCAGGGAAGGCTGTGCCCCCTGCCCAAACTCCGGCCGTGCCTCCCCGCCCCTGTCCCCGCCGGGCGGCTCTCCTGGCTCCTCGGGCATCCTCCAGCCCGCCCCCCGCAGGATGCTGCAGCCCCGAGGTGTCCCCCCGGCGCAGACCCCGCTGCCCTCGGCCACCACCCCCCATCCAGCGCGGCCGGGGGAGGGCGGAGGGGAGGGACGGAGGGCACGTCCCGCCCGGAGCGGCTCTGCCCCCGCCGGCCCATGCGGGGCGGCTCCGGGCGGCCGCCGGCACAGCAGCCGCGTCGGGATGGGGCTGGAGCTGTACCTGGACCTGCTCTCGCAGCCCTGCCGCTCCATCTACATCTTCGCCCGGCGCAACAACATCCCCTTCGAGTTCAAGCACGTGGAGCTGTTCAAAGGTGGGCCGGGCGCTGCGCCGGGGCCGCGGCGGGCGCTGCCCGGCCGGCCGGCGGGCTCAGCCCCTCTCTTGACTCTTGGCAGACTCGGTGCTGGGGAAGAAGCCGGCGGCGGGGAGCGGTGCGGAGCAGCCCCGCGCAGGTGAGGGCAGGGCAGGGCAGGGGAGGGTCCCCGGGTGGTGGGGCAGGGACGGGCAGCGCTCCGGGGCGCTGCGATGCGAACCCCGGGCGGGGGTCGGGCTGATCCCGCTGATGCCGCCCCAGACCTGCGGGGTTTTGGTCTCCCGACCCCCGTGGGAGCCCCGTCGCCTCCCGGCAGAGGAGCAGTAGCTGCAACAGGGTGCCCTTCGGCCCGGAGGGAGGGAAGGACGCGCTCCCGGGGTCCCCCGAGGGATGCTGAGTCCGTGCGCTGCTCGGGGGCACTGAACGCAGCGCTGTGACCGTGCGGCTCCTGTTCCCAGAGCTGTCCCGTAGCTCTGCCTGCAGCTATTTTTGTGGATCACCGAGGAGTGTTCGTCCAGCCATTTCTAGCAAATCAGACGTAGTGACAGCCCAGGAGTGCTCCGGGAATGCTGTACTTTGCAGAAACACTCAGCTCTGTCAGGCTCACCCTACTATATGCCTATTGCCCAGTTACATATTGCATTTTCCTAGTAAATGGTTATCTTTGTGCCTAAGGCAACCATATTGCTTGGAAATCCTTAGCTGAGGAGATGATTAGGCAGGGACGTGACTGGCAAATAGACTGGAGTTTTTGCCTTTCTATTTCTGTAAAATCTTGTCCACTACTCTTTTTATCCAGCAATAAATCTCCTTCCTTATGGCTGAGAATTCTTCGTGTGTGCAGTCTGCCCTGGTTTTTTACAGTGTATACTCTCCTCAAAGCCCAACAATACTCACAGTGTATATCTATATATATATTCTTGGGGGGACACAAGCACTAATTACACCAGTAATGTAACTAATGTTAAACAGAACCATAAGTCAAGCTAACATCACAGGAATGATCACGATAGGCCACCTAGTACCACTAAACAGCTCTGGTGGCTGGAAGAGAGGCAGAAGCTTAAACTCTGTTAAACAGCAAATACAAATACTGGTCTCTAATTTCATACAATAAGCAGTCAGCCCCAATGAAGCAGCCTGGAGTCAGTGTTCACACCAAGGCCTCTGTCAGTTCTCAGTTCAGTTGCAGAGTCTCTGCACAGATCCTTTATGCTGTGTGCAAAGACTTTGTACAAAACAGAGCATGTGAGGTGCCATCTCTGGGCTGCTTACAGTCCAACCTGCTGTAAGGACATGTTAGTCCTGTCAGGGAACAAATATGCTCAGTATTGCTGTATGATGAAAGCTGGCTGCAATCTGGTTCAGGCTGCCCTCATCCACTGCTTACTTCTCATGTCCTTGTTTCTTAGTTTCCTGCTACTGTGGATAATAAACACAGACAGGAGGGCAGCAGCTGGGACTGACAAGGGACTGCTCCTTAGCTCGAAGCATTACTGACTGGAAACTTTCTGCAGCTTTTTTCCAAGGCTACCTGAACAATACAGATCACACCACATCTGGGGGTGTGATGACCACTGGCCTTTGAAGCCCTTCTAAAAGCACAGGACCAAGCACCTTCCCCAAGAAACGTCTTGAAAGACAACACATGACAAAAATTTGCCAAAGGTTTTGTTTCTGTGATATAAATTATATGTGAGGCTCCTTGTACTTGCCCTGCTGGCTTGATTTTTAGGCATTTTTATTTTTCTATTCAATTTTCTCAGTTATTAGGCTTAACTTGCACTTTGTGTCTGGCTCTTAAGAAGCCCTGTTTTTCTGCTTCTTCTGACAGTGCTGGCTGGTTCTGCACATAGAACCTCTTACCCAGCTAAGCTGGAGGCCACCATCACAGCAGGTAGCCAGAGCCTTTTCCCACTGAGATGGAACACATGGGTTTGAATCCTCAGACAGCAGATGGATGTGAACCTTAGTCTCTGATGAAGCTACTTACACTGAAATTTAAAAAAGCACTTCTCAAAGAAGAAACAAGGTAGAGGTTAATCAGCTGGAAAGGAAAATGGTAGCAATGTTTGCTCTGCTTCATTTGCCTCATTGTGTGAACTCTATATAGGGAAAGAAGTCTGTAATTGTAATGCAGATACCTGCCCTCTCCCACCTCTTCCCAAACCATATGCAAACAAATTTGACAGTCTAGAGGGTGGTTTTATTTCCTGGATACTTATTTCCTGCTGCACATTTGTTCAGTAAAGCAAATAGTGTCACTGCCTCCTAAATGGGGATCACTGTTAAAAGCCCTTCTTTTTTTTTTTTTCTTTTTTTTTTTTTTCTTTTTTTTGTCCTTTTAAGGAGCACTTAAAACAAGCACACAAATTCCTCAGAGCTTTTCTACTGGTACAATTCCCTGGCATTTAACTGCTGACTGGCAAGTCCAATGCCAGCAGTGGGAAACTGAAAGCCTGATTAGATAGTCAGCTGTTAATGCCTCCAAGGGACTGTGGAGTTTAAATTCTTAAGGGATGTGACTTCCTCCTGTGTTTTCCTATCAGAGATAGGCTGACATCTAGAGCCAGGAATAATGCAGGGACGAGGTGTCTGAGCTTCCTTGCCCCTGGCAAATGTCCACATCTGGCTCATCTCATGAGCCCACTGTCGTATTGCTGGTACTCATGTTTTTCCTATCAAAAACTTTGGAAACATCCTCAGCTACATGTCTGCTGAGGTATCTGGTCTGTTGACAGCATTTACTCTCTTTGTAAATGCTTGATTCCCTCTTCAGAGAAAAACAAATGGGAGAAAGATTTTGCTCAGTGTGTCTATTATTGAGCTGGGTTCTCTTTGATTGACCAGCTACTGCAGTGATCTCTGGGGGCACAAGGCTTTTCAGTTGCTTTCCATCACAACCACCTTATCTAGAGTTAGCCACATTTGAAATCTGCAGGAAAATTACTGTTTTGGTGGTGCCTGTTTAAACAGGACCAGGAGTAGCAACCATCTGCCTTCATTAGGATACTTTGTATGCAAACTCAACTTTTCCAGACCCTGCTTCCCTGGTAAAGAGTAAGTATTTTGTAAGTGGTCAGTTGTCATCATCCTAACTTCTTTTTTCCCTCTGTCTCTAAAGCCATAGGATGCACTGTTCTCAAGACAAGTCAACTATTCCTTGTTATCTGCAATGGTGTTTTCAATACCAGCATCTTCACTGTGGTATCTAAGTGCCTCTCAGGGAGTTATTTTTGTCAATAAGTTTTGCAAGTATCCTGGTACCTGAGACAAGCAATAGAACTCCTGTAAAGAAATATGAACTGCTCCATGCCACGGGCCCAGTCAGAGCAGACTGCCCTCTACAGACAGCTCTTACACTGACTCTTCATTGCATTAACTTCTAATTGTGAAACATGACTGTATCAGGAAACCCTGACACAGGACATGAATTGTCCAGCTGCCTGCAGGTATTTAATTTATCATTCACTGGCAGATACACTTCTAACCTCAGACTTGTCTGTTCATGTTTTTAGGGCCATCAAATAGTGAAGGTGCTGGCAAAGTCAGCCTCTTGAAGAAAGTCCCGGCACTGAAGGATGGAGATTTCACCCTCGCGGAATGGTGAGAACTCCGTTCTTAGACTTCCCTGGGTACCAGAAATCTGCATTTAGAAGATATCATTCCAATGGAATGATTAAGGATCACAGAATCTGTGAACATGTTGGCTATTTTTAGTAGTATAACCTCATTTGATCTCTTTCCATTTTCTGTTTGAATTATCTCTCAGAATGTAAACAATTCAACTGACTTAGCTTCTTGATCTCACCCTGAATGTACTTACCTCAAAATGAGATTATAAACATTTCTGGGAAATGTTTAAAGCTTATAAAAATTCCTTTCACCCTAGGAAAAGAAATTCCTTTTACTCTAGGAAAGAATTCTGTTTATCAGAATTAGTCATAAAGGCTTAGTGAACACCTACAGAGATAAAATTTAGACTTTACATTAAAAGATTAATATGGAGACTGATTAATGATGTCATAATACTGAAATAATTAAACTACAGTAGTGCTATAGTGAGCGATTTTCCTTTTCTTTCATTTTGTCAGCCCATTTTCTGTGGCATCTTTTTTTGTAGTAACAGCCTGAGTATTGTTGCAGATGAGTAAGATGTTTTTCCATCTACCCATCCTGCCAGTTAGTGGAAGTATAAACATCTGGACAAACACAAAAAGATTCTGTAGTGTTTCCTTGCTGGAATTTCCACAGATTTCAGTGGAAGCTACAGGCTACAGACAAGCCTGATGAAAAGGCAGCATAACCCACTAGAGAGTTTTGTACACACGCACATAAACATGTGCAGGTCTCAGAGAGATGGGTCAGAACAGTCAAGGAGCAAGTGGAGTTACCATCACTCTAGATGATTTATTGTTTGTTTACCCCAGTACTGTCCAGCAGCACCACAGAACAGCACTGTGATTTGCCAGCAGGTTAAAGTTTTCATGGGAACTAAGGTGATGAAGGGCCATCTCTGATGTCAGCATGAGTTGGCAACCTTTATATGGTCCCTAGACTCCACTGGAAATCCTGATCTGAATGCTTTTCAGTGGAAGCAGCAAGTTCAGAAGGAGCAGGAGAGGGAGCTTAGGCGAGAGCATTCTGCATCACAACTGCCTGACCCCTTTCTTGTCTCCTGTTGGTGTGTGAGCAGCACTGCCATTCTGCTGTATCTGAGTCGAAAGTACAATACTCCCGACCACTGGTACCCATCAGACATACAAAAACGGGCCCGGGTAGATGAATACCTCTCCTGGCATCACGCCAACATCAGGGCTAATGCTCCTAAGACCATGTGGATCAAGGTAAGGAGACTCAATATTCAAATGTGAGTAAAGTGATGTCTTCCTGCGAGAATACTGAGCATTTGAAGAGCCCCAATTCAGAGAGAGTCTGTCATGCTGAAACAACAAACCTGGACCACTCCTGACTGAGAGGAGCTGTCAGAGAGGGAGCTGTTCTGAGCTGATCAGTGTCAGGATTTGGCAAAAGCAGCTTTAGCCATTCCAGTTTTTTCCTTAAAGTACATCTGGTACAGAATGTCTCAAACCCAATAGAATTCCATTGCCTGGATTTGTAAACAAATATATAGCAATATATAGCCTCCAAGGGCCTCCCCCTCATGCACAGCTGTGCAGAATGTGCACATAGGCAGAGGTTTGGCTTTGGTGAGCATGTACTTTGTTGCTGGAAGCAGAAAGACTTGCATTCTTCATACAAGTACCTGCAGCCCCATCAGGGTGGAAATCCAGAAGGAACCTTGTGCTTCCAGTACACTTAGGTACTTCTCTGAAATGGGCTCAGGGACAGAGAGAAGAAAGACACAGAAAGGCAGATTTTCTTAATTCAGTGTGGTCAGGTAAATTTACATTTAGGCAAAATTAAAAGAATTACCCTGAGGCAAAAAGTCATTTAGTATCAGAGAGTTTTGCTGGACACCTATTTCCAGCCAACTCACCGGACAGTTAATGCAACTATCCTCAGAGAGACCCAGGTGCAAATATAGCCATGCAAGTACAGTTGTGGTTTGGAATTTCAGCTGAAATCATGATTACTTGTAAATAGGTAAGAATTTCACTCCTCCATTGTAAAGTTTGCCCTTGTTTGTGCCTAACAAAGCATATCAGGACCCATTTAGCTTCTTGATTTATTGGCATTTGGGGGTTTGGCTATAGAGAACAGAGAAATAATTCAAATATGAGTCAGATTCATACCAGAAGCAGTTTCTTCCAGCCTTTGCAGAATGTTACTAAAGTGCTCCAAGGGAAAGAAATTCAGCTAATTGCTGCTGCTGATTAGATAGCCCAGATGCAGAAAACATCCCCAGAATAACTGAAAATATGGAAACATACAAAGCCACCATGTAACAGAAGCATGTTAGCTAGAAATGGGAGAAGATAGACCGCCCTGAGTTAAGGAAAAGGAAGAAAATGTTGTTTCAAGTGATTTTACCCAGAGATCCTGTCTTGCATAATTGGAATCACTGAGGAAGAGAACTGGCCATGAATTTTCTGATGAAATAGATTCCACATGTATTTGGCCAAAATCCTGGCTCTGATTAGGCAATCTCAATTTGAGTTGTTGGGTATACTAGCAGTAAGTCGAAATTTGTGTCTTTAATTTTGATTCTCTAAATAAGCTATATTTCTTTAGCTGTGGAAAGTGGAGGCAGCATAGCTGTGAAACACTGTGGGCTCCAGTGGTGTGTATACCTCTGTGAGCAGTTAAAAATATCTCAGAAAGGCAAGTACCCTCTGTGCCAGCAAGTCTGTGGAGACACAAAGATTGTAGTTACATGACTGCTCTGGAAGAATTTCTAGTGGTTTAAAGAGTGGTGCTCGGGAGGCTACAAAAAGGCTGGTGTAAAAATGGTGTTGACCCACTCCCAGCCTGCTGTGACACAGAGGAAGCAATTTCTACCTCTCCGGCATTCCAGTCCCTCCCCACACTCCTGCCACTGCCACCACCACTCCCTCCTCTCTGTTGCCCTGTGGGACAGGAAGCTGCCTCCAGGTCCATGGCAGGAGAGGCTGGTGGGAAGGCACCAGACCTGCCTTGGCTGGCTGGTGGAACAGAGGATGTAATAGGGGTGAATATGGCAGGGCATGTCTTCCCTGGAGCTGTTGCCCATTTTTTCTTTTGTAGCCCAAAAGGGTGGAGTGGAAGGGACAAAATGAGATGGCTCTTGGATTTTGTTGTGCACAGTGCTGACAATTAGCTGGAGTTCAGGTCAGCCACTTTGGCCTGCGTGTGTGCACCCTTTCCATGAACTACTTGGAGCTGCAGCAGTCCATGAAGCTCTACCATCATCCCCTCATGTGGCTTTGCTGCAGGATCACTGATGACCATGAGTAGTTCCTGGGGTGTAATTAAGATTGCTAACACTGGATCCCTGGGAAGATGGAGAACTGTACTTTTACGTCTCTTCTCTCCTCAGGTGCTGATTCCCCTCTTCACAGGGCAGCCACTGCCCTCTGAGAAGCTTCAGGAGGTTATGGAGGGGCTGTCCACCTCCCTGAAGCAATTTGAGGAGAGGTTTTTGCAGGATAAGGCTTTTATCATCGGGAGCGAGATCTCCCTGGCGGATCTTGTGGCCATTGTGGAGCTGATGCAAGTGAGTGGTGGAGTGTGGTAAGGAAGTGTCAGCACCAGGGCCAACAGATGCTGCTGGGCAGGGAGGGTGCAGCATGTGGGAACACTTTACTGGAAAGCGCAGTGAGGGCATATCTCAACAAAAGTGGCCCAGAACAATGGGGAGAATATGGGAGGGGGTTCAGAACACCAGTGACAAACAGAAAAAGCTGGCTGCAGCAGATGTCTTTTGTTTCTTTTCGCTAGCAATATATTTATTTCTTTATCATGTCTTTAACCTCCAGAGAACGAGGTAATATATTTAATTGAGAAGCAATAGCAAATAGGTCTGATGAAATAAGAAAACAACAAAGGAATAATTTTGTCATTCAGGAATATGGTGCTTGCCCGTGCCATGTCTGGAAGATGCTAGAATTACTCTCAGAGGCAATCACATTAAATCTGTTACAAACTGATTCTCTGTTGGACCATCAGAGCCTGGATCTTACAGCCCAGCAGTGATTCTTTGTCCCAGTTCCGTGTCTAAGGGACTGAAAAATAGCAATTCCACTTCTTTATGTTGTGTTCCAGAGTGGCACAGGCAGAAAGTAAAAGAAAGGTGGATTATGTCAAGTAGGGCAGTGGTTCAATTGCACAGTTCATGTTTTGTGCAGAGATGTTGCTGTGCAATACAGCACTCTGCCCTGTGAACTGTGCAGTGGTCCCTGGAACTGCCAGCCCACCACGTCCTCAATGCTGTGGCTGAAAATCACTCACAGTATGGGGCAGTCTTCTCTGCTGCTCATATCAGCTCTTTCAGCACTCAGGAATTGACTTGTAAATTCCTTTTAAAATACAGTCTAGCTTCTGTGTCCCAAGCACAGATACATCCAGCCAGAGATTTCCCTCTTTCCTGCTGCTCCTCTATGAACTCCTCTTTCTTTCCCCTTACCTGTACCTGCAGGTACACTTCTGGTGCCTGTTTTGGTGACGAAGTGACTGCCCAAAGCCTCACTGTTGCTCTCTCCCCTTCCTGCAGCCCGTTGGAGTTGGTTGTGACATCTTTGAAGACAGGCCCAGGCTGATGGAGTGGCGCAGGCGGGTGGAGGATGCTGTGGGGAAAGAGCTTTTCTTCCAAGCCCATGAGATGATCCTCAATATCAAAGAACTGAGCAACATTCAAATTGATCCACAGCTGAAAGAGCAACTGGCGCCTGTGTTGATGAAGATGTTGAAATGAATTAATCTATCTTACAATTTTTCCTGCCTTTTTTTTCTTTTTTAATATCTCTGACCTCCAGTTCTACATGTAACTGGAAAGAGCACTGTAATTCTAACACAGAAATTGCAGAGTGTTTCCCCCCTGGCCAGGCCTTTCTTGTATCTTTGGGGGTGGAAGCTGGGGAAAGTTCAAGAACTGAAACATTAAATTTATACAGAAGGCTGAGGCCCTACAGGTCACTTAATGTGCATCTGGATTTTAAGTGTTGTTCTTTTCAGAGATGGTAGAGACAAGAACGGTATTTCCTGACAGAATCTGAGCCAGCCTATAAACTGGGAACATCAGAGAACTGAATAGGATGAGGATCATTGTTTTCACAAGTTTTTAACATTTACACTGCAAAGTGAGCCTGATCCTCATCTTCCAGCACATGTCTACACAGACAAGTATAGAAAAAAATTACTTCACAAAAGTGAAAAATAGGTTTTTTATCAAGTTTCTGATTGGTGAGGCCTCTTGCTTGGCTGTCCATGTACATTCCACAGTTCTATTTGCCTTTAGGTTCCTGTGAGAAATGTATTTGTATTCATCTACAACTGTGAATCTTTATAATTCTTCAGTTTAACCACAGCTTTTGATTTCTGAAAGCCTGGGTTTCCTTGGTGTTCAGTCTGCCAGTGCACATGTGACAGGGGCTGTTCTTAAGAGCTCCATGCAGTCAAGACCAAGTCACTTCAAAAAGCTGATGGTGGTCACAGCCCTGGAATAACTGCCTACCTAAAATACCATATTGATATTAGAGAGAAAAAGAATTCTGAAAAAAATGCATCCACACTGATTTCTCGAAAGAAAATATAACAGTAAACCTGTGGCAATAGTGTATTAGCAATTCACATTTCTCCTAGAAAATGCAGAGGGGGAATAAATGCAGACATGCTCTTCTGAAACTGTTTTGGATGGAAGTTCACCAAGTAAGTCACCCTGTGCAGCTGAAGTAATAAGAGATTTTGTGGCATTGAGCCACATATGCCTCCCAATAAAAGGGCAGAGAGCTGTCTTGGAGCTTTTAGGCTCCTTTTTTTTTTTTTTTTTTGCGGTTTGTTTCTGGTTAGCTGTAGCCCAAATACAAAATCCTTTTGTACTGCAGTACAATTTATGACGTGAAAGTGAGTGAATCCAACCACTTCTTGTTTCTTCAGTTTAAAATAACAAATTGTGAAGGATGCAGAAATGAGTGGAATATATAGCTGTATATTTCCATTCATAAGGAGTTGTTGCCCTTGAACCTTACCCTAAAATCCTTACCCAACAGCTCTTCCTGTAAAGACCAAGACAAAATGACTAATTTAGGAATTGCTTCTCTCACTAATCAAATAGCTGTTTGTTGGGTTTTGTTTGGTTTTGTTTTGTTTTGTTTTTCCCCAGTAGTACCAATATTTTAGCTACTGATGCTTTTGCTGGCAAGTTCTATAAAACCTGATGTGTTCTTGTAATGTTTTGGACTAAGGTTTCAGTTCTAGATACTATTTAGTCCAGAGCCCAGAGAGATCTTGAAATTCCCTCTCTGGGAAGAGCACTCATTTATGTACTTCAGCTTGAATTAGCAGGAAATATTGTTTTCTGATTATGTTCTCCATAAAGTCAAGAGACTTGACTGAAGACCCTCTCTTTTCAACCAAAAATACTGGAAATAGGCACATGTTTATTCTCACCCTTCCTTTTTTTTCTTCACAAACATGAACTGAGTAATATGTTTTTATGGATGTTTTATTCACGTACTATTATCCACAACTGACTGAAATTTTAAACGGGAAGTGGTTGATTTTTTTTATAATATTGAAACAGGAATAGCAAAGTGAGGATGATGACACTGCAAATGTCTGCAAGGGAGAAAAATCTCGTAATTTCCTAAAGGCTGAGCATATTTGAGACTACTTGCTGTTGTGCTGTCCTATCTTGGTTGTTCATCCCCCTACAAGCATTTTAACTGCCTGATCCAAGACAGAAACAATAAAACAAATGTCTTCAGTTTAATAAAATCTCTGTGAGGCCATGAACAATCTGCCATTCACATGGTGAACCATCAAGAGCAAAGGACAATGCATATCTTTAAAGATGTTTGTGACAGTCCCACACTTGGATGTAATCACTGACGTCTGATACTTGAATCTCCTTTCCCTTTAGAGGCCTTCTGAGATACTGGTTTCTTGTCATGTAGGGGATTTTTGGCCATGAAATTGGACGAGATTTTTAGTATTTGAAGGAATTCAAGAAAAACAGAAAAATGGATCCTAAATGGCATCTTCCCTGGCGTCAATGACTCCCAGCAAACAGGCAGTGGTGGGCTTGCACCCAGGATTTGCAAGGTGACTGAATATCCTGAACTGCCTTTGTTTTGGTGACAGGAGCATCTATTTACAAGATTATACATTTCTATAAATTTGCACTGGAATCTAATTATTTTGGGGTAATTTCTTTTGCTGATTTCCTGGATTTAAAGGGAACATCTGTATTATTGCTTATTGCTGCAAGCATCCACCCCCTGCCAGCCTACAGTACCCCTTCCCCCCTCCCTTTGGGTCTCTCACTTCACAATCTCTCTCCTAGAAATCTTTTCCCAGACTTACTGCTGGCTGGTTTATACACATGGCTCCTTGTGCCAGTATTGTTTTCATTAGCAGCAGTGAAAGCCAAGCAATTCCCTCAGCAAAAGAAATGAGCAATTCCATCAGTTTTCATTAGCATTGTCTAGGGCTGTAGACACTCAAAAATTCACATTACATAGGGCCAATTTTCACAGTTCTGTGCCTTAAACAAGATGCCCTTTCAGTCTAGCTGATTCATAAACCTTTATTGTAGATGAGCACATGGAATCTCACTGGCCAGTAGCTCAGCTTCTGAGAAACCTCTGACCTCTAGTTAAGACACTTCTGATCTCTAGATTAGACTGTCCCTGCGAGCCAGCCTGCCAGGGTCACTTTCATCAACCCGGGAGCTCAAAGTCCTGATTGTTCAAAGTCCTGGTGATTAATACATATTGGACAAAGAAGTAAACCTGTCTGCTTGCCTTTTAATTTCTTATAGTGCTGGCTGTTCTGAGAAATCACTTCACTTCCATTCCCCACCTTCCCTGCACAGAGAGGTGCAGAGGTGTCTGTTGCAGTGACCTGAAACCTCACAACAGAACTCTCACAAAACTCATTTCACCCATCCGTCAGCGAGAAGCGACGGTTTGAGTCTCACAGCCTCTAAATGAATATCCCAGCCCTGCACACGGCAACACCCAAAGGCCCGACAGCCAGCTGGTGCAGCTGTGGCGAAACAGAGAAGCGCAGAGCCCCGCCCGGGGCGGGCAGAGCCGAGGGGCAGCGGGAGGGTCGGGGTGGTTGCTGCGGGCGCTGAG
>VXAU01003849.1:741406-806011 GCA_013399695.1 Formicarius rufipectus | reverse complement strand
GGCGGTTGCGGTGGAAACAGGTGGTGCGGCGGGTCCCGCGGGAGCGGCGGGGCCCGCACCGGGAATCCCCCGGAACGCTCCGGGACCCTCCCGGGACAGCCCGGGGACCCCCGGGAGCAGCGCTGGCGGCCCCGCGAGGTGAGTGTCCCGTCCGGCCGGCGCTGAGGGGCAGCCGGCGCCTGGGCCCTGCCCGGTGAGGGCAGCGGGGTCCCGGCCCGGGCGGGTTCGTCCGCGCCTCTCTCGCCGCGGTGGGAGGCGAGACGGGGCTCCCTGTCCGGTGTGCCGCCCCCGCCGTGAGGAGCGTCCCTGCCCCTCCGTGCCGAAAGTGGCCGCGTTTCGGCTGAAACGGCTTGTGGCGGAAAGCGGGGGGGGTTCGCCGGGTTTAAAAAAAAAAAAAAAAAAAAAAAAAAAAAAAATCCAAACCGAAAATCAGTGGTTTTTGTTTTTAAAGAAATGTGTATTTGCAGTGTATGGATCCCCAAGTAAGTGTAGCAGCAACAACAAAAGACAGGAAAGCCCGAGTCACTCATTTTGTTTCCTGCTTTGAAGCTGACAACACCGGCTCTGCGAGCAAGAATGGGCATTTGAAATTTTTACCTAAGTCTTAAACTACTACGGTAAAAGGAGAGGAAATTTTGAAGGCAAAAGGCTTGTTGCCTTTCAGAACGTGCACACCTGTCATAGCCTCAGGTTTATAGCTGAGACGCTCTTATAACTGGAAAAATTTCTTTATAGCAGAGTAGTTCTTTTTTTCTTACCTGTCTGTGTAGCTGTGCTCCTCTGGAAGTGCTTGTAGTGACATACTCTCTTCCTAGATGTTAGGACTCTGTTATAGCTCAGTCCACTGTTAGTTCTGCAGCCGTATACAGTGCCTGGTTTAAAACAATGAAATAACCTCCCCGTGTACCTGACACACTGGTACAAAAGCTGCGTGGAGGCAACACGCTTGCCCTCTTTTGCAGGAGCGTTAGGCAGTTCTGTTTGGTTATGCACTTTCAGCTTGTGAACTTGAGAGAGATGCTAAGTATTTGTTATTAAGTTTCACTGTGTTAGAAAGTTCTGGTATAAATAATAAGTAGAGTTAAATTGTTTGCCCTTGTTTTCTGTGGTTGTGATCTCCCTCATGATCTAACCTTGGAAGTAAACCATTGACTGTAGTCCCTGCTGTTGACTTCCTCTGCCACCTTGGCCAAGATTGGGCATATTTCTAAATATAGGCATATTTGTAAGTGGACTTAAACCACTCAGTTTAAATACATGATTGACTTGAGATCACACAGACTTACTTATTTAGATGTCATATGCATCTGCACTTTCTGGCAAAATGCCATACATCTGAAAGAGGGAACCATTAATTTCTGGGCATGTATTTTCTCCATATGCAACATAGACAAGGCATCTTTGTCCTGAAAGAGAGATGAGATTTTATTAATGTTTATTTAGTGACTTAAATAGAAAAATGCTTTATTACTGTGCAGTTGTCAGTCTGATTTAGTAGCAAGCAAGGAAAGCAAGTGGTGCATGGGCAAGCAAATGATCATGCTGAATGAATGAAATTCCTGTCAAAGCATTATTTTGTCTGCACACAGAACTAATCATGATGATGTATGTGTTAATTCAGCTTATAGTTCAGGACTCCCACTGCTTCCTGCTGTGGTTAATTCTGGACTTACTGTTCTATTAATGTAGTCTCCCATATAAAAGATTGTTTTTAGCCTGTCTCACGTGTCATCTTTTTGTTTGAGTTGATGGGAAGGTTTTATCACGCAGCAGTGAAGCTTTTCTAAAAAAGCACAGAACTCTTTCTTTTCTTATTTGCTTTTCCTAGCATGATGCTTCAAGCAGTTAATGGAATCTAAATTATGGGCTTAGTTATGAGGAAAAATTGCTTACAGATTTTGTGTATTTATCTCTTTAATCTTTTTATCATTGGTAAAAAATTGGAAATATTAGTATCCTTCCTTCGGAATGAAGAAATACTAGTTAATAAAAACTCAGGTTTTTTTGTTTGCATAAATCTAATGTACCTAAGTGTATGTGCAGTAGCTATAAATTGCTTTTACAGTAGAGGTGGTCAGTAGAGCTTGTCAGTATACACAGAAAGAACAACTGTGTTAAAAACACTGGTTCTGTTCTACCAGGGATGGCATTGATGAAAACAGTTTTAATTAGAGACATTTCCAGGTGCAGATAGTGCTTTGAGCAGTGGGTTCACCAGCCTCGATGGCCTGCTCCAGGGTCTGTCTGACACAGATAGCCCTCCATATTTTTCCTTTCATGTTCTGTAGATATCTGTGAGTGCTGTGGCTTGTGCTGTAGATAAAGTACAGGAAAAAGGAAATCTTTTCTTTTTTTGAAGCAACTGAAGATAAACTCATCAGCTATAGTGATTCATGCTCAGAAAGTGGCAGAGTATTCAAGAAGCATTCTTGGGTTTAGCTTTTGTCTTTAAAGGGATTCCTGTGGTAATGTTTTTGCTATCATGTATGTTCACTGAGCATTACACAGTAACTGAATAGCCTCATAATTATAAGTACATTGCCAATACTTCCATTCCTTCCTCACCACAAGGACTAGAGTCTTGAAACCCACCCTAAAGTAACAGATGTGTTTAACTTTGTATTTTATTTTCAGTTTCTAGTTAAAATTTGCTTTAATGTTGTTGTTTCTCAGTGGTCAGGCAGTTTATCTCTTGGCGTGGGGTGGTGGTGAAATAGAACAGTTAATTAGTTATTGATTAAAGTGTTCCCAGCTTGTCTTTTACTTCTGAATGCTTTCTTTATGAACAGAATAAATATTCTAATCTTGTTTGCTTTCCAGGCCTGTTTGTGTTAGGTCCTTCCTTTTAATCCTGGAGAAAGAGAGTGTGAATAGCTGTAAACATGGTAAGGGCTTACTGAAGTGGCTTTTGAGATATTTTGGTAAAAATAAAATTGGGTATTTTCTCTTTCCTTGAGACCAAGAATAAATTGCCATAATGAGAACATTGTTTTTGAAGTAACTGTGATTATTGGTAAATTTAATAATTTGGGAAAAAAATCACCGTAATGGACATATCCATTCTAGGGAAGCTGTTGCTTGTAAGACATGTGAAATTTTGGGTTTTTTCAGCTGGTTTCAGGAGGGAAATTCTTTTAATATTATTTGCAGTTGATGATAGCATTATAAGAGTTGTAATGAATTTAGCTATGTAGAGATCTCTCAGTTTTAGCCCTGCTACATTTAAGAAAAAAAAAGAAAAATCCAGTTTGCAAAGGACACATGTAGATGTCACATCTCTTGTGGCCTCCTGACTGTCACTGCAGATTCGAATCGCAGCGCTGAACGCAAGCTCCACAGTTGAGGATGACTATGAAGGAACCTTCAAAAGTCATAAGACACAGACAAAGGAAGCTCAGGTAAGTAAACCCACCATTTTCTTAGTGGAGTTTGGTCTTGATGGGAGTTTCGTCCTCTCAATTGCAGGGGTTGTTCAACCATAATGTCTTGTTTTTACCAAAGCTGTGTTACTGTCTGATCTCTTGAGCCCTCCTTTAGAAAACTAAAACTTCACTCAAATGAGTTACTTTAGTTGTAACATTTTGTTATAAGGTAGAAAGTAATAAAAGTGTAAACCATTGATACACATAGTAAATATAAGTATGTTGTAATAAGTATATTTAATAAAGTTGCCTTACAAAATGGGTTCTAATTTTTTTTTAATCCCAGGAAGCAGAAGCTTTTGCTTTGTACCACAAAGCTTTGGACCTTCAGAAACATGACCGATTTGAAGAGTCTGCTAAAGCTTATCATGAGCTCCTTGAGATTCGTCTTCTACGAGAGGTCAGTGACCTTTAGAGAATGAAACTAGAAACTGTCTTTATCTTGTATTGCTTCATTTCTAATTGGCTAACTAGAAATGTCAGTGTTATCAATTGGCATGTTACTGTTCTTTTTATTTGTCTGATTCCTAATGTCCATGTTGCATTTACTTTATCATTTCTAGGCAGTTCTTTCTGGTGATGAGAAAGAAGGGCTGAAACATCCAGGTTTGATGTTAAAATATTCCACCTATAAAAACCTAGCACAACTGGCAGCACTGCGGGATGACTTAGAGACAGCCATGGAGTTTTATCTGGAGGTACAGTGCAGCTGAAATAAAACACTGGAGCCTTAATATTCGTAAAACTTATCTAAAATACAGACATACACCTTCAGCATACATCATGTGAATGTGTAGCTGAATACTGTGTACCTTCTGACACTGTATGGGATATAACTGGTCCACATTTCAGTCCTCAGAGCAGCTGTGATCCTGCTGAAAACTAAAACAATGCCAGTCCCTGCAGACAAGTGGATATGTGTGTGTGAATGTGGTTAATGTTGTTTGTTATGCTTTCCAGGCTGTAATGCTGGACTCTACTGATGTCAACCTCTGGTATAAAATTGGTTGTGTGGCAGTAAAACTAATCCGCCTACCTTTGGCTCGTCATGCTTTCGAAGAAGGTCTCAGATGTAATCCTGATCACTGGCCTTGTTTAGATAACCTTATCACAATCTTATATACACTCAGTGACTACACAAGTGAGTACAATGTGTGAAAAAAAAATCTCAACATATCTGTAGTTTTACACACCAATAAAAAATTGTAACAATGCAATTGTATAGTTAAAAGTGTATCTTGCATAAGCAGTACATTAGGGTATGATAGTGACTTCTACTTTATGATAGAGATTTTTATTTCATGATAAATAATCATGGTTCATATCAGTTCTGATTACCCTAAAAATAAATGCCTGGGGTCTCTTTAAATCAGAGCCTCTGCAGGAAGTTTCCTGGTGGACTGTTTTTTTGCCTTTCCATGTTTGCTGGGTTTATCTTTCTACTACACAGTTCTAGGATTTGGATATAAAACTATATAGCTGAGTTTGATTATTTGTAGTTACAGCAGTGAATATAACTGACCTTAAGATTTTACATTTGAGTAATACCCAGTGGATGAACTGATTCAAAGGAAGTTTGTGAGAGAAGTTGCAAGATGGCAGAATTGTTGGATCTGATCCCTTAGGTTTGTCCTACTGGAATGGTTCTAATTCTCTTCACATCATTACCCACGTGAGCAAAACCCTGGTGGGATGATCTGCTTGTTTCAGTAACGGAATCTGCAGTTAAGACATTTGATAACAAAAATGGTAAATAATTCTGATTCTGGTTTATGATTCTAATTTTTTCAGTGCTGGAATGAAATCTTGAAAGTAAGTAAAAGATGTACTGCAAACACTGTTTAAACAAAATTAATTATATTCTTTTTCTGGATATAATACTTGGGGAGACATAATAGGCTATTTTAACTTGTATGCATGTATTTATTTGACATGTTGAAAAGCTATTTGGCTAATTCATGTGAACATCACATTTGGTTGGAATGTAGTGGTGTATGTGAGGCTCAGAAATGAGAGTTTTGAATGAATCTAAGCAGCCATTGACCAATTTCTATTTCTCTGTCAGCATGTTTGTACTTCATCTGCAAAGCTCTGGAAAAAGACTGCCTGTATAGCAAAGGACTGGTTCTGAAGGAGAAGATCTTTGAGGAGCAACCTTGCCTTCAGAAAGATTCCTTAAGGATGTTCCTTAAATGGTGAATGTTGTCTTACAGTACATAAGGCTCTTGGAGTGTAAATTTTGGGGGTGGAGTTGTTCAGAAAAACTGCTAAGATCTTATGCTTTAAGTGATAGTGATATCTTGCTGACCTGCCTTCTGAATAGTAATAATGTTACATGTTGGTGCTGCTCACAGAACATTTGTCAGTAGTTACTTTTGGAGGGAGGTAGAGGCAAAGAATCCATTGTTGCTGGTCACTTATTTTCATACCCAGATCTCTCATAATCATCTACCTTTGTGTTGCTTATTAGTAGCTGATCCCTGCAGCACTCACTACAGTTTTAAAACAAAACAACTCTCACCACCACCCCCACCGAAACCCACATGTGTTACTGCTTTTCCAAGTGTTTACAAATTTGGGACTGCTCTGGGAATCTTACTGGTTTTTATTGGCAAATAAGTACAGAATGACTCTATGTTTCATTACTACCCAAGATGCAGAATTTCTGACTTACTTCAGAGTTGCAATGGTTTGAAAATTTAATGTATTTTGCAATCTTATGGTTAAGGTTTTAGTACATTATTATTTATTTTTTACTTATTGTGGTATGTAATGTGAAACTTTTGGTAAAAGTTCGGTGTTGTGTAGCTCTGCAAAGTAGGCTGTCTCTTTCTCTGTGGATTTTATAGTATGAATGGGTAGGAGGAAGGTGGGAAGAGAATACAGAGGCCCATAGAATTTACAGGACCTAAGATAACTGATAATTCAGAACAAAGTTTTCTGAAGGTGGACACTTTTATATGCATGCCATAAAATACATACAATAATGTTATTTGAATGCTACTTTGAAAATTATTTTCATTGTATTATATGAAGATTTGAAATGAATCCCCCTGGGCTTTAAGGGAAAAAAAAGAAAACAAACCAATGAATAAACCCCAACCAACAAGCAAAAACCTTAAGTTGTCTTCATTTCTCATTATTTCACAGTGACATGTCTATCCATAATGTAAATGTGAGTGCAGCTGAAACAGGAAGAATCCTAAATGAAGCCCTGGAGCTGCGTAAGAAAAGACAAGCTTTGCTGGTGCGTGACAGGGAACCGGATCTCAGGCTGGTCCAGCCAATTCCCTTTTTCACGTATGTCTTTGTATTTTCTTTTCTCAGAGGGTTCCTCTGCAGCCACATAAGGTCACCACTATGTTGTGCTTTAGATTTCTTCAGCACACTTTTTTTTTCCTTGTAAAAACCATCCAACTCCCCTATGTTTTCATATTAATATATATGTTGTTCTGATGTGCTTACTATTTTAGCATAAACTGCAGAGCTATCAGTTTTCATCTTTTGATTTAAAACCATTGATGTAAAATAAAACCATGGTAGATAAGAATGATTTGGCAGCTATTCCAACTGTATTATTGGATTTTTCACATATAACTAGTTTGTGTATGAATTTCAAAGTAAATTTAGCTTTTTTAAAATTGTTTTTACTATTGGGGTGGTAGAAACAAAAATTTGCAATTCTTTATTTGCAGCAAGATATAAGAATTACTGATAAGTTGTTATGGATGTCTTTATTAAGGCATAAAGGATTGGATTTTGATTTGGCTTTTTTATTGTCTATATTTTTCTGGAATATTAATGGCCTCTGCATGTAGGTCCTATTGCAGAGAAGTTGCTTGTACTTGTGGATAAAGGTGCGTTCTTTTACTGTTGTTGATTGAATGCAGAACCTGAAAATTCTCTATTTGGCATTACTTTTTTTACTGATTTTAGGGTTTGGTATATAGTAATTTACTCAGCAGGAACTTCATAGACAATCTTTGAGACCAGGCACATTGTTGACTCCCATTTCCTTCCTACTGCAACCAGTAAACCAGTTTCCTCTGAAAACTTTTGCTTGCTGAGTGGTGAAGAAAAGCTGCTAAGGATCTCTGTTCCAGGCCTGAAATGGCCATGGTCCATATGACAGGAACATAGAAAGATATTCTCCAGCTTCTCTAATCACGGGCCATATTCTTGACCCTCAAGTGTGTGCTGGTCTCCCACTGAGAAGCTGCTCTTGCTGTCTCTAGACTATTGGAAAAAAACGTTGAATGCTGTAAACCTAATTTAGAAAATAACATGAGAAGAATTAATGATGTGATGCTGTTGTGTTTCCACTTGCAGGTGGAAGTGTTTAGGAGAAGCTTTACTTGCCATGTATCAGCACCTCACAACATGTGATCCTCCTCGGCCCAGCCTGGGAAAGAGAATTGATCTCTCAGAATACAGAGACCCAATCCAACCTTTGATCCTTTCTCCCACCTCTACTCCAGTCAGTGTTATTCAGCCAACTCCTGTCACTACTAACCCCATGGTGACAATGCCAGATCCTGTATTACCTTACACTCCAACAACCCCCAACTTTCCAACTCACAGTCAGAGTTCACTGGAACCAGGAGCTGCTGTAGGTGAGCAAGGTACTTCAGACTGAGATACAAGATCTTTACTTATCTAGGGGAGGGTCTTGAGCTTCTTAGAATGAATGAGCTGTTTTTCAGCAAGATGACTGGATTTTTCTTCTGCTCATGTGTCACTTTGAGAACCTGAGAGAACCAAGCTGTCAGTTACATTTATTTGAAATCTGTAGGAAGACTTTTGAATATTTTATACTGTAGATGTATATGTATTTACATATCTAAAACTGTCCAGGAGTTACCAATGTTTTGTTTTGTTCATGAGAATTTACACATGTTTCTGGAGTTAAAGGCAGGCTCCTCTGGTTCCCATGTCAGAAACTTCATGAGGAGTAAAATAGTGAATTCTAGGTAATAGTGAAGTGCAGAATTTTTATTATGTCTACTTCGTGCCTCAGACCAGCATTTTCATAAAAAATGCCATAACCAGTTTATAATTAGTGATTTTTTTTAATTTTTGTTTTTCTCACTGCCTTCAGAAGGAAACCAATGAATCTCAAGTGTTGCTGTATAATTAATTTTTTTAACTAAAAGATTACCCACTTTTTATTTGTCAGTTTAGCCTGTCAAGTTTTGAGTTGTTTTTTTTTTGTTACATTTCTAGGTGACATATCTGCAGGTGATAAATCTAAGAAAGGAGTGAAGCGAAGGAGGATTACAGAAGACAGTGGTGAAACAGCCAAAAGGAGATCTGCTAGAGTTCGGAACACCAAGTGTAAGAAAGAGGAGAAGGTTGACTTTCAAGAGCTGCTGGTGAAGTTCCTGCCTTCCAGGTACTGTACAGCAACAGCCTTTGTTATGAGAGTATCAGAGAGAGGAAACTGGGATTGTGTTGATCGAGACATCCCCACCTTAAGATGACCAGCCCCATGTTATTTTTTGAAGCAGATGTGATGTGTTGTCTCATCATATATTTAATAAAATTGCTTTAGTGAAAAATTATGGGATAAAAATTGAAAAATAAGAAAGCTCTTATTAGGGTGAAACTGAATTAGAGGACAATGCAGATGTCAAAAAACATAATATAAACAAAGTAATCTTGATTCAGACAAAATTTGGGAACTGGATATAAGTCTCTGAGTTTGCTTCAGTTAGTGTACTTTTACTGTTAAAATTTGCAGTTTTACATGTTTAGGTTTCATTTAGTAATGAAAGGATGAGGATTTTGTTGATCTTGTAGTTTTTGCCCCCTTTCACATAGATTAAGAAAACTAGATCCTGAGGAGGAAGAGGACCCATTCAATAACTATGAGGTGCAATCAGAGATCAAAGAGGAGAATTTCCAGCATGTTGGACCACACAGAATGTCATTTGATTCTACAACATTTATGGAATCTGGTAAGGATTTCATTACAACCCCCCACTCTTTATCAGATATTTTTTTCTATAGTGTATCCTTTATTTTCTGTATTTTTCAATCATATCTAGAAGATACAGTAGTATATGCTATTTTTAAAAGTATAATTCTGTGATATAGAAATATCCCAGTTGGTAATGGATTTGAGTTTGGTTTTTTTTAAACTCTGGGTGACTGATTAATCACTGTGTGCAAGAGCTCTATTGTGTGGCATTTCCCATTTAGATGGGAACACAGCTGAATTCTGCACATGTGCAGCACAGGAGGACTGCTGCAAGATTAGTGCATAAAACACAGTTGAAACTTACTTGTTTCAAGTTTTGATGTGTTTCAGCCTTAAACATGTATCATTTTGGGTTTTTTTGCTTTCTAGAAAAACAGGATGTTCATGAATTTCTGCTGGATAACCTGAACAATGGTGGGATCTTGGAGCTGATGATGAGATATCTAAAAGTCATCAGCCAAAAGTTCCTGGTGAAGTGGCCTCCTGGCTTGTGTGAGGTGGTCCTTAGTATCTATAACAGCTGGAGGAAGCACAGCAGCAGTCTTCCCAATCCACTACTCAGGGACTCGAGTAATCAGCATATCAAGGTAGTGCAACGCTTTTCCTTATTCCTGTATTTGCTGCTGTGTTATTCTCCATGTGCCAGAATACCCAGCTGAAATCCAGCAATCAGGTACAGGTTTGGCTTAGCTCTGTCTGAGGAGCTGCTTTTCCCAGCTGTTGTATCTGTCTTAAACTGTGGTGTAGTACAGCTCATGGAATTGTTCCTGAGCTCCTGAACAGATGTGAGTGATGCTATATACAAGTGCACCCTATTCTTCCTCTGTGTATAAACACACACACATGCATAGGGGTGTAATAACTACTATAGACATATTTAACCTCTTTACTCTGTTGTTGCTCTTTCTTCTGTTTTTCCTCCTTTTACTTCTGATATGACACAGTTTTGTTTTGTAGGTGAGTAGAGAAGCTGCTCTATTCTCCTTGGCTGATTAAGGGTCAGCATTGCTGCTCTAGACAGGGAAAATACAGTGTAGTTTGTAGATAACGTGCAATTTACAATAAAAAACCCCAGCAAAACAAAACAAACCCAGCCTTCCAGAAACACCATTTTACTTACAAATTTCCTAAATGCAAATAGAACAAATGCTAAGTTCATTGAAAAATGCCAAGCCAGCCTAGTGACAGAAAATGATACTTCTTGAATTATAAAACCGGTCCTGATACTTCTTGGCCACTGAGCCTGCCTATGTTATCTTTTCAATGTTAGCAGCGTGCATTCATTTAGAAAGTTATTTGCCTTTTGATGTGACTTCAGTTTGAAATTACTTTTTTCGGATCAATAGTTCCTACTCCTTTGCAAATGAAATGTGAATTCTGAAAGCTGCTGTGTTCCTTTGACTTTTTTTACAAAACAAACAAAATCGTCACTATGTAGCAGATGTTAAATTTTATACACTCTGTGACTTTTTTATTTCTGTATATTTTTCACTTGTACATGCTTTTTTCCTAAACAAATTGAAATGTTTATAAATGTATTCCCTTGGTTCTCATTTTTACTGGTAATGTATGTGGACTTTTGAACCTTTTCACAAGCACCTGGTTTTTACAGCTGGAACTGTAACCCTTATTCCTGTGAATTTAAACAGAAAACATTCCTCCCTATTACTTGGTGAAAATCTGTGGTGGTGTGAATTTAATATACTCCTGAACTTTATCCTGCAAACATTAATAAGCTGATAAGACTGGAGTACATACTTGGTCTTAGGCAAATAAATGCTGAAAAAATTATAGAACACAGATTTCTTATTTTTCAAATATCAGTACTTTTGCTATATTCTGAAAATATACTTTTTGCATGATTGAGTAATTTAATATAGCTTGGTTTCAGCCAGATACAAAAATAAGGATGACTTTTTTAACATCAGGCAATGCTGTTCTGACCTCCTTTCATGAGCTTTTTTCTTAATGCTTCTTGTAAATATTGTTTTGTACCTGTTGATTTATAAATGCTTTTATACACTTTTTAGGCCGATGAAGAAGTCATTATAGCTTGGGAATAGAAATCCCAAGAGGACAAGATGAAGGTTTTCTTTGAAGTAAATTGCAAATTTAGTGATTTGGGATTATTTTGGTTTTATTTTGATATCTCCTTACTTTTTCTGAAGGATATGATGTTGATGAGCCTTACTTGCATGGAACTGCAATTAGATCAGTGGCTCCTGACAAAAGGGAAGAGCTCTACAGGTGAGAACTGAATGTTATTTTCTTTAGACTCTATAAACAGTCAAAGTATATGAAGAAATGTTTCTGGGAATTCGTTGGATTTTGGAGCTGTTTTTTCTTAATGAGCATCTTTCAGATCTATGTTTTATTGGTCTATCAATTGTTTGCCTTTAGTTAATCAGTACCTTTGAGATATTGGTGTGTGGGACTCTCCATGAGGTGCTAGTAACTTGATGGTAAAATGTAATTATCTGATTTGCAGTTTCTCCACGGAATTGTCCTGCTGCCTCTGTGAATGGCAAGTTTGGTCCTGACTTCCCAGGAAGTCATTTTTTGGGAGACCTGTTGCAGCTGTCGTTTGCGTCTTCGCAGCAGGACCTGTTTGAGGAAGGCTGGATGGAGTTTGTCACTCGGGTGTATTGGCTCAAAGCTCGCTTTCTAGCACTGCAGGTCTGTTCTGCCAAATAAAACTTTGCCCAAATTACAATCAGTGTTGTTCAGAGACAGCTGATTCATGAAACTCAGCTCAAAACATAATGATTTCATTTTGCTTTTACATATAATTTACATAAATCCCTAAGGGTTGAGGCAGAAATTAATTTGGAGGTCTTGCATCCTAAGAAAATATTCAGATATATTTAATATATGTTTAAATTAGCTTGTGCTCATCTTAAAAAAAAAAAATTATTTGTACCAGTATTATTTGGAATAGTACTCTGTAACAGGAGAACATGGATTTTTGGGGTCTTGGACTAGTGGGTATCATCAAAGTTGCAGGCAGTCCAAAACACAGATTTTAACAGAAGCAGAGTCTGTGTTTTATTACTCTCCCCTCTGCCTTTTCAAGGTAACATGGCTCTTCTTTTGAAGACATTTAATGTGAAGATTGTGAAGCAGAGGATTTTAAACATATCACTGAGGGAATAATTTGAAATGTTATTTGATTCCAGTCTTCCCCCCCCCCACCAAGTGTTGCTTCCTCAGGACATCAAAGAGGGTTTTTTATGCATTAATTTTGTTTAAATCAATTGTCAACTAGTTATGTGAGTCAGTTTCTTAAGTGTGAACTGAATTGTTCATTCCATTTATTTTCTTGTTGTTTTGTTGGTTTTTTTTACCTAAGTATTCCTTTCTATTAAACTTACTTGATGAAAAGTGAGAGTTGTATAGCTACTGACATTTTTTCATGCGATATGGAGAGCTGTATTTTGCCTGTTCAGCTTGCATTCCTCTTCTGACCTCTCAACTCCAGTAACTCCTTCAGTTGCACAGAGCGAATAGAATGAGTTTACTTTGTAGAATATAAGAATGTTTCTTGACTCAGTGTTTTTATTTGCACAAATAGAGTTATTTCTTCTGGTTTGCTCTTCCATGTTTTTAAAGGAAAGGAATTTTAACAATCCATTCTTAACTTTCAAATGTATGCAAGCCAACTTCTATTTTTCTGATTTATTTTATCTGTTGTTAAAGTAAGATATATAAAGATATATTGCATTTTAAAATATTTTTTCTTTCACTTGAGATTGTCAGTTGAATTTGTTTTTCATTTGGGAGGACATGTGCTAATCATGCTGGCAGTGCCTGCGTTGAATTTTAACATACTCTACATGCTTTCAGCAGTCACAGGTTTAGGATTTTGAGGTTGATTGCTTTCCTCTGTACTGTTTCTTTAGGGAGACATGGAACAGGCACTTGAAAACTATGATATCTGCACTGAAATGCTACAGAACTCCACTACAACACAAACTAAAGCTGGCAATGAATGTAGCATCGTGATACGGTTACCTAATCTACATGTTGATTCTGTTGTCTCTTTAGAAGAGGTAAGAATTAATTTGCAGGTGTATGTGCCCCATTCCATCCCTCCCACTCCATCTCCCATTTTCAAATATCATCTGTGAATTAGCTCTTTCATGGTGGAAGTTTACTGTATCTCCGAGTAAAAGGAGAGGTTCGTAGCTGATGTCAAGACTATCCTCTCCTTTTCAAATATTACAGCTTTTGGATCTGTTGGTCCTGTTCAATTTTAGATTGCATTTATGCAAAATAAAAATATTAAAGCAGCTGCACAGACAGCAGTAAATTACCGAGTCAGTAGTTTATTTTCTGTTCTTAAACATTAATTTTATCTTTGCTTAACTGAGCTCTCTACTTCAGGAGTTTATCGCGTAACAAATTGTGTGAGCTTTGAATTGGCATCTCCTGTGATGAAGTCCCCTTGATGGATGTGTTCTTACAGCATAGAAAAGTTTGATTTTGGACTTTGAGGCCATGAAGTTTAAAATCTTTATAGCACATTGCTGGATCGTGTTGAGCTTCTCATCCACCAACACCCCCAAGTCTTTCTCCCCAGGACTGGTCTCAATCCATTCTCCACCCAGCCTGTATTTGTGCTTGGGATTGTCCTGACCCAGGTGCAGGACCTTGCATTTGGCCTTGTTGAACTTTGTCAGTTTTGCACAGATTCTCAAGCCTGTCTGGGTCCCTCTGGATGGCATCTCTTCCCTTGAGCATGTCCACCACACCGCAAAGGTTGGTGCTGTTGGCAAACCTGCCCTCAATCCCACCGTCCATGTTGCCAGCAAAGACTTTAAACAGTGCTGATCCCAATCCTGACCCTTGAGGAACACCACTGATCACTGCTTTCCATTTGGACATTGAGCCATTGACTACAGTTCTTGCAGTATCCAGCCAATTCTATATCTAGCAAGTGGTCTGTGCATCAGATCCAAGTCTCTCCAACTTAGAGACAAGGATGTTGCCTGGAACAGCGTCAAGTGCTTTGCACAAGTCCAGGTTAATGACATCACTCACTCTTCCCTCATCCACCTGTGCTGTTAACCCCAACATAAAATGCCAGTAAATTTGTAAGACATGATTTGCCCTTGGTGAAAGTTGTCACAAGTCACCTTCTCATATTCCATGTGCCTTAATCATGTTCTGTGATTCATTAAAAACCTGCTGAATGGCTGAAGTGTTACACAGTAGGTGTTCTTTTTCTGGTTTATATGGCTGGATGTAGCTGTAGAGTTCACACAGCTTTACATCTAAATTGCTGGCAGAAGTCTCAGTAGTCAAGTATATGTGAAAACAAAAGTTGGATTATATCATCTATGATGTTTGCAGATTGAGAAGAACCTAAAATCTCTGGAGAGATGCCAGTCTTTGGAAGAGATCCAGCGACTTTATGAGGCAGGGGACTACAATGCAGTGGTGCATCTGCTTCGTCCAACGTTGTGCTTTAATGGTTATGGCAGAGCAAAACATCTGGAGTTTGTAACATCCATACCAGAGAGACCAGCACAGCTGCTTCTCCTACAGGTCTGGTTTGTTTCTTAAAAAAGTCTCTTTTAGTAAGGGATTAAGACTTATTTCTGAAAACAGGATGAAAGGATTTCTAGAGTTGGGTGTTGATTGTGAAGGAGTCTTACAATGCAAAACATGGAACTAGGTCTCTAAATGCTCTGAACAGCACAGCTTTATCAACATTATCAGTGATGTGCCATCTTGTGCTGACTGAGAATGTGGCTGAAGATACAAGATGTTGAGGCCTACATGAAATGAACAGAAGAATTTTGCATTCAAATAACCTTGAATCATTTGCTGAGGCGTTTTATGGACGGGTTCATTTTGTCTGCACCTGCTGTGAATACTTACTGTTTTTGCTGCTGTTGACTGTATGGTGACTTTATGACCATTCTGAAACTCAGTTATCCAGCATATGAATGGTTTTTATGGTGTAATGTCTCTCCTGCATGAATAAGAAACTGTTGATAGATACATCCACTATAATTGCCGTAGTGTTAGTGTATTTGACACCATGAAAATTGGTGTATAAATGAGCCCAGCTATGGGAACAATTTGAGCATATCAGGTTATGTGGTGGGGAAAAAAGCATTTTACAGAAGACTGATGCTCTTTCAACTGGACTGAATTAATGGCATCTCATGGCCCTACCTTTGCAGAGTAGAAAGTAGGAGAGTGCTGTTGTAACACTAGCCTTATAGTTGCTGTTTTGTTATTTATGAAGTAATAAAATGGTAGCACAAGACCATAAAGATCCAAACCCTATTTCTGTAGGAGCTCTATTCAACTGCAGATCATAAAAATTACAGAGCTACAGCTTTCACTTTCATCACTATTTTCTTTCCTTGCATCTCTTATTATAGCAGAAAGATTTTGTGATGATTTTTAAAAACTTTAGACCCTACTTGTGTATTTGTCATCCTGGGCCCACACTCCTCTTGTCCTTTTTAATGTTATGTTTAAAGATGTTCTGTTACCTTTCATTAAAGTAGCCACATTAACTGGATATGGTGTTTTCCTTTGCCCTGCTGTGCATTCATGTTTAAAATAAACTCTTCATTGTTATAATTTTTTTTTTTCATATTTACATTCCCTAGGACTCCCTTCTCAAACTGAAAGATTACAAGCAGTGCTTTGAATGCTCAGACGTTGCCTTGAATGAAGCAATTCAGCAGATGATTAATATGACAGCAGCCTCTGCTAAAGAGGAGTGGGTTGCTACGGTAACACAGCTGCTCTCAGGAATAGATATTTCATTATCATCAGTTAACAGCATCTTGAAAGACTCTTCTGTAACACCAAGCCTTGTTCGATTAACAAACAACCTGATTCAGGTAACCTTGCACTAGGTTGAGTTCAGTTCACTTGCACTAGGAAAGAGGTATTGTGTGCTGCAGAACATCAGACATCGTGCAGCTGCTATCTGAATTCCCACCTGCTCACAGTGATGGTTTTGGTTCCATTTTTGTTGGGGGAAGATGAGCATTACCTTACTATGTGAGCATTATCATAGGCTTCATTTCAGCATGTTAGAGATGCACTGAGTGCACCTGTGCTAGAACTGGTACCAGCAGGGACCTTCAGACACCAAGCTGCCTGAAACAATCAAAGAATGGTGGTAAGATAACCCAAGGAACTGTTTTGTTAGGCTATTTGAAATGGTGATAATACAGTTGAGCTGCCTGGGTGTAGCTTGTTACGGCACTGATCTTGACTTTTAAAGAATGTACTTTCAAACCTTAAAACAACTAAATGGACATTCTTCAGTCCAGATAACAAATGGCACTCTCAGTTCTACTGAGAAGCTGGTCTAGTTAGTGTCAAAATTCAATGTATTTGCAATTCTCAAATGTCATTTAATTCAGTAAAAGCCAAGGATCATCACTACTTCACTACTCTCATCATGTAAAGTTGTATGTGTTATGGAATGTAATGGAATTCTGGAGAATAGAGTATTCAAGTACATCACCTGTAGAGCATCTGTTAATGCTTTTAGTTGGTCTCTAAGAGCTATTCTAAGACCTGACAGGGAATTCTGGAACTTTTTTCAAGTTCCTCTCCCGTATTGGATTGTAATGAGACTTGCTAACACTAAGAATTTATGCTGTGTATTTGCTTACTGTGAATTGTTTGTATATGGCATTAACAGAAAAACATCTAGATGGAAAATGAGGATGCAAGAGGAATGTCAGGGTACGGGAAATAAGCTTCTACCCTTCCCCTAGCAGCTGATCTTATTTGTAGCATTTTTATAGCTGTTTACTATGAGAAACCGAGACTCAGCTTTAGATTATTTCCTTAGATTAAAATGCATTGCCAGCTTTGGAAAGGATTCACACCTGACCTTTGTTTTGCATGGCTTTGTTTATGTAATGTCTCTTTCTTTATTAGATCATCGACTGCAGCATGGCAGTCCAGGAGGAACCAAAAGAGGCATATGTCTCCTCAGTGCTTCCGTGGATTATCCTGCACAGGATCATCCAGCATGAGGAAGATTCTTTTCGATCAGTTTGCTGCCAACAGCAGCAGCAGAACCAGGGAGAAGAAGGTGGGGTTTTTATTCACTTCTGCGTGTTGGAGCTGAGCATCTTTCCATATAAATTTGGAATATAAATAATACTTGATTGTCATCTTACTTTGTTGGCTAAAGGGAGTAGAGGGCTATGCAAGTGTTGCTTTCTTACCATGAGGAAAATTCTTTTTGCCAATTGAAGCACTGACTCTGATTCAGTTCAGTTCTGTGTTACTTCAACATTTACCAACTTCTTTCTTCCAGTGAGTCCTGATAGTCCTATGTTGCCTTCTTCGCTTATGCTGCTGAACACAGCTCATGAGTATTTGGGAAGAAGGTCCTGGTGTTGCAATTCAGATGGTGCACTGCTCAAGTTCTATGTAAGTGTTGGCATCATAGAATAATTGAGATTGGAAGGGGTTCCTGAAGGTCATCTGGCCAACCCGTATCTCAAAGCAGGAAACAGCTTAAAAGTTGTATTAGATTGTTTACTGCCTTGTCTTAATGTTAAAGATACATTTTTGAATCCACTTTCCTTGTTCTCCCAGACAAACACAGGAGAGTTTGGGTCAGTTTAATCTAAAAAGCGGACTTGTGATTCCAGACCCTTCCCATTGGTCTGCTTCTGTCATGCTTCCCATTGTTCTCTGGACTTACCTCCCTGAGAAGAATAATCATTTTCTTCTGATTTCACTCCTCTGTTTGCTTCTTGCACTAGTATTTTATTTAGTGTATGGAATTTGAAAGGGAAGTAGGAATGACCAAGCAGTGTGATAGTTGACAAAAACTATACTGTTATGTCTTTAAAATCGCTGCTGAAATAGTGCAGTGAGATTCCATGTTCATCTTGTCTCAGTAATTCCAAATAAGTTGCTCGCTTCACAGAACTGAAATTTGTCAAGTTTTATGTAAAGTTTACACATTTCCAGTGTACTTAAATACTGTTTATCACATATAAAAAACATATTTAACTGTCAGCCAGAAAAACGCAATTTTGAATTTTGCAGTTAAATGTGGCTATTTTTCCTTCCAAATCACAAGAGAAAAGATCTACGGCCCATTGTCTGTCCTCAGTTACACAGGTGGGATGGTACTGGCTGCTCACGTGTCCTGCCATGTTACCTGGACTGGGTCTTGAAACTGTGTTTCATTTAGTTGTTCTGCAGTTGAAAAATTTGTCTTGTTTGAAAATACCTACATTGATTTTTATACCACAGACTGAAAAAAAATAACAATTCTATTGTTTTCACATTATTGACTGAATTAACTTAAAATATACATACAGAGTTCATCTCTTGAACAGAAGCAATGAGAGTTAAGAATTACTTGAGCCCTTCACTTCCCTATGTCTGAAGGCTGGTCTTTGCTGTGTTCTGTATTTTTGAGATGGGTGTGTTAGGTCTAACATTCTCTAGAAATGGATGTCTGGGGAGTAATGCTGTAGCATTATGAGATGAAGGGACCTAACCATTTACTGTTGACCTTATTAAGATGATTCATTAAGGTCTCATTGTTACACCAGAAATTGCTGTTGTCTCACTTTATCCTCAGTGTAGAGACCCAAGTGCAGTCAATGTTTCCCTGAGGGGTGCACTGGCAGTCTGGGGTAGCCTGGCTGCTGGCAAAGGCCTGGTAATGGGGTGCTGTGGCATTCCTTGGGCTGTGCTCAATTGGTACATTTCAGTGGCACTTTACAGATTCAGCTTGACTTTGTTGAGGTTTATTACTTTCAGCCAGGAGAAAATTGTGATTAGTTCTGCATAGAGCTACTCAAGAATCTCTTCATTTCCCTTCTCTGCACTCCCTGGAGCTTATTAGGCACAGCTCAGTGCCAGACCCCATCTACCTCTGCTACTGAGCAGCAGCATGTCTAGGACAGTAATTTAGACAGCTGGGAAGGATGGCTGGGATAGCCTGAGGGGTTCTGCAGGAGTTGCTCACCCTGGTAGGACTGGAGCGAGTGAAAAATGTTTGAATTGAGGCTGATTCAGGGTAGAACTATTAGATTATCTCTGTGTCCTGCTCTCCTCAGCCTCCCTGGTATCAGGAGTATAATGCTGCTACACCTGAGCTGCCACAGCAGAGATCCAGAGGGCTTTGTTAGCTCAGGCTAACATGTGCTTCATGAAAATAGTTGGCCTGTTTCCAGTCTTGAGCTTGCTCTCACTGTGCTCCTGAGTGATGAATCTAAACTGTGTCTATACAGTGTGCCTGTATCTGTGAAGCTGGGTGAGGTGCTGGTAACTGAGAGCTGGGATTGTATTTACAGCTAGATCTTTGTAAGTGTCATCAGGTACTTTAAACAAAATGTTCAATTTTCACTCACAGAATTGACTACTTAGTATTATTAAACACAAGAATTTAGTTTTCAGAGACAAGAGAGTGTTGGAAGGATAAGGAAAGACAAAGATAAATGGGGATGAATTACTTGAAGAGAAAGACAGCTTCAGGAATGTTGTGTGGTTTACAGATTAGTATTAGATGATCACCTGCTGTAGGTGAACTGTCTGTTCGAGGACATTCTGTTGCTTGCGGGTAAAGGTGATGGACAAGAGAAGGTATTAATATGTAGTTAAGTCCTTTAGCAATATCCTGAATTATTAGGAACAATTCTGTGTTTCTGCCAAGAGCTTAAAAGCTGAATAAGAACCCAGGGGATAGTTCTGAACACTGTTCAAAAGAGAATTGTTACTGCTGTTAGATGTGATTTTGTTTGCAGCAGTAGGAATATCTTACCTTTCTTACAGTATCCTCTGATCTCACATTTTCCTTCAGCTTATTAAGCTGCATGTTTTATAAATTTCAAATGTTCACAAAGCTGTACAGGGAGAGTGGTGGCAATAAGGTGTGTGCTGTGACTCAAAGTTGAAAGCTGTGGCTCAAAATGTTATTGAAATACTTTCTAGGAATTGTCCTTACTCTCATTTTTCAGGGGTTTGGCTCTTTATAAATGGTACCTTGCTCTTAGCACAGGTCTTTTAATCAGAAGAGAAGCAGTATGTTATAGTTAAGCCCAGCACTTACAAATAAGCTTCTTATGTGTAGAATGAGTCTTTTGCCTTGTGATGGTGTGCAGTGTCTGTATTGCCAGGAAAGCCAGTTATGATCAGAAGCTTCTTGTAGTGAATATTGTGCGTAATTGAGTTTGCAATTCCAGATGTTGAAAAATGATAAATGGTGATAAATGAACATATAAAGAACTGTGAAAATAATGTGATGAACTTTTTTATGGATTGCAGATAAGTGAATGTTTTGCATTTTCAATTCATGACTGCAAAATTTCAGCTGGGGAAGCTCCTAAAATGACCAGCATGATAAGGCTGGTTTGGACAAGTCAGATCTTAGAAAGAAAATGAAAGTCAGTGCTTTTTATAGAAAGAAAAATATTAAAGGAAATTACTTACCAGTTAAGAGGTAGTAATACAGCTTCCCAAAACTTTAGAGGCAAATCATAATGGAAGACTTGGTTCTTTTTGTAATCTTCATTCTTGCAAATGACAGTTACAGTAGAAGCATTTTTATTCTATCACCTCAAATGAGTTTTCCTTAGACATAACTGGGTGCACTCTGATACTGGGGACACAGACACTGGTGGATGTGTGAGATGTTAATAAAGTAATTTCTGCTTACACTTTAAAGAAATAAAGTAATTTCTTTTTTTAAATTGCATTTGCACGGTGGAATGCATTGGAATTGAATCTTAAACCTCAGTGGTTAAGTCTGGGTTTTGTTTTAGTTGTAAAATAAAGATCCAAAGTCCCACTAACAGATTATTCTTAGTGAACGTGTTTATTGACTTTGAAATATCTTCCTGGGTTGTGTTCCTTTTTGGCTTGCTCTTTAAGGAAGCTTAGTGTAGATTTTCCAAGACTTGCCTTTTGTCTTTTGCGTTCAGTTGCAGGTTTTTTAATGAATGTCTTAGAGTATTAGCATCTTCCAAAATATGCTCTGGTAGGTACTTTTTCTTGCAATGTTGGAGGTAAAGATAGCAACTTGCTACAATGTTCAGTCATTTAGGATCAATCCAGCTGCTTTCCTTGGTGTGTAGCCATCTGTGTAATTCCATTCATACTGTGCAATTCTGTAGTCCTTTTAGCCACATTTTCATTACCTCCCCTTTCTTTTTTGCAAAGTCCTCTTCATCCCACTTTTTCCCTGCAGAGGAAATTGGTGTTTGTGAATTAGGGCAGTAATTCTTCTGTGCCTTTTCCTTATTCACAGTGTTGATGAACTGTAGTGTTTGTATTCAGAGAAGCAACTTGGTGTGTAGGGGAAAACTTTGAATGATCTTCAGCCTGAAACATGAAGCTGATGTCTAATCTCATTGATTAAAGATAAGAGTTTGTGAATGAACATGGGAACAAACATAAAAGCACTGTAATGCAGCTGCAGTGCCATTGAAATTACTTGTGTGGAACCAGTTTGCAGAGCTGTAATACTTGGTTGTAGTTGGGGAAAAATACAAGTAGTTCCTTAATGTTGTTCTCACCACCTGCCTGCAGACAGCTGGGTATCTCCCTGTGCTCTCCAGCTTGCACGTGGCCTTCTCATTGGTGTTTGATTTGCAGGTTCAGGTACTACAAAAAGAACTTGCAGCATCCACTTCTGAAGATACTCATCCATACAAAGAAGAGCTGGAAACAGCCTTGGAACAGTGTTTTTATTGTTTATATGGGTTCCCCAGTAAAAAAAGCAAAGCAAGGTACCTTGAAGAACATTCAGTACAGCAGGTAAGTTATGTGTTATTTAATGTCAGTGGGGTATCTTGAAGTGATGAAGGTACACACTTGTTTGGTTTTAATGCATCTTAATGTATTTTGGAGAAAGATTACTTTTATTTCCTTGTAAAATTTATGTATTTTACATGTTGTAGAAAATAAACTAAAAGCTTCCATATTTTTTAAAATTCTAAAATATTTGACTTGTTATGTTTAAATTAAATGCTAGTGTAGTTTTATTAAGCTATCACTTTCCTGTTTTCAGCTGAGAAGAAGTTCGAGGTTGAGGAAAATTAGAGAGGAAAAGTCAGCTTGAGAAGAGAACTTTAGCAGCCAGTCTTGCAGTTTTTGAAAGTGAAAAATGTCACTGTTAAAAATTTGCAAGTAAATGATATTATCATTTATTTTGACATCTCTGGTGGTAAATGTCTGGTAGGTGTTTATGAAAAATTCAGTTGAATTTGGGAGAAGGGCAACTAAAGTGTGCCCTGGGAAGAGAACTGGAGTATTAAGGAAGGGAGATAAAAACAGGTCAGTGATACAATATCCTGCTTTGGAACATCACTGATGTTAAAAAACCTCAGATGATTTTTGCACTTAACAAATGCAAGTGATCATAAAATATTCAAAACCACTTTCATACAAGCTAAACAATTGTATGAGTACTCTTACATTATTGCTTATTGAATATTTGGGAATTGTGTATCTTAAATATACATGTCAGAAAGCTAAGATTATGAGGAAAAGGACATAACTAAGAAAAAGGGAATTATAAGGAGATTGCTCTCTGCAACTTCCCTGTTTTAAATACAGAACAAAATTTGCTGTAAGGGGTAAGGTGAACAATAAAAGGAGAAAAAGTGTAGCAGAAGAGAACTGTAAATTTTAGGTTTATAGTTTTGGGGGGTTTTTTTACTGCTTTCAAGAAAAGTGAAGTGAAAATAAGGAATAAATTCTGGAAGTAAGTTTCTGTAGAGAGTTTGAAGATTTTTTTTGAGTCTCAGAATTTTGTCTCTTTCCAATTTGATTTATTATTCTTATTTGACTCTGGAATTGGCAGTACAGAGTTCTTCTTTTCCGTATCTTACCCATGACCTCAGTGTCACTCAAAATGTTTACAAGTGATTCTTGCTTATTAACAACTTTTTTGAGCAGCTCTTCTAAGCAAGTAGAATTACTTTGGTTTTTGGTGACATGCACTTAGTTACAGCCCAGTACCTTAGTCTGTTAAATCAGTGAGCAGCGTGCTGCTTTTGTGAGCAGCAGAAGTTAATAGGACCTTTAGCTTTGTTCTTGGGGAGGTTTGTGGTTCCTGCCAGAGTAAGATGTATATTCTTACAAACTAGAAAGGCCATAGAAACTCATCATTAGTAGACTTGAATTTTGGAATTTGAAATATTTTTTTTGTCCTCTCGTCTACCTCCCTCTTCAGGTTGATCTGACATGGGAAGATGCTTTGTTCATGTTTGAATATTTTAAGCCTAAAACGCTTCCAGAATTTGATAGTTACAAAACCAGTACAGTGTCTGCTGATTTGGCCAACCTTTTGAAGAAAACTGCTACAATTGTTCCTCGAACAGACAAGCCTATGCTAAGCCTAGAGACTGTATCTGCCTATATTGAAGGGACATGCAGTAAGGTATTATTAATTATTTTTTAAAAATTAAATTGAAAAGAGTAAAAATTATTGTTGCTATTTTTATGTTGATTTTGAGACTATTAGTGGAATGACTTATTCCATGCTGTTGGATTTCTTCAGGTAATTGTATTTAAATGGCACAAGAATGACACCACCAAAGCTTTTTAGTCTTAGAATGTCAAGATGTAATATTGTTTAATATGGAGTCAGTATGGGATGTTCATTAGTGTTTGTAAGTGCTCTGTAGATCTGTGAAATGCTTTCACTGTCTTCATATTCTGTGATGAAAAGGCCACTTCCACCACAAGGAAGAAGCAAGTGTGCAGCTCATTTAATAGGAAGCTTTTATTTAGTATGAACCTTTGCTTTTTTGATTTTCAGGCTCCATCTCTCCCAGAGGGTGCAGATTATTCTCCACCAGTGGTGACGGAGTTGTATTATCTTCTGGCAGACTATCATTTCAAGAATAAAGAACAGTCTAAGGCCATTAAATTTTACATGCACGACATTTGTATTTGTCCGAACAGGTCAGTATTGTTGCATCCTGCTGCGCTTCATTCATTCTTCTCACTGCTTTCAGTACTGGAAAGCAGACCGCTGGTTTCAGGAGCGAAAAAAACCCAAACAACCAAAACCCCCACCTGCAATCCATTATCATAGGTTAATTATATTCTTAAGGGCTTCTCTAAAGAAAACCAACAAACAAACCCCAAAATCTAATGTTAGTTGTTTGACTATTTTGAAATTGAAACCAAAAAATGGAAGGGGGGGAAACTAAATTACAGGAAAGAATAACTGTGTAGAATAAACTGTTCAGACCTTTTGTTTTTGGCTTTGGCATTAAATAAAATAATCTTTAAATTTACTGATTAAATGCAGAGTTTACATACTTGGTTTTATTTATCACTTTAATTCTCCTTGAAGTTGATAGACCAGGGTCAGTGATAAAAACCCTAATTTGATAGATTTGAGACAAGAAAATTGTTTCTAAATCTAGTCACACAACAAAGGCAAAAGGGAAGATGAAGGCACAGAGCAATTTTAGATGTGAAATCTTCAGAGGAAATAGCTGTAGTTTAATGTTATTGCATCTTCTAGTCTGGGACTTGTGACTAGCAAATGGCTAAAGCTTTTGTTTGAAGCCTGATAAAGAAATTACCAATACCACCCCCATTCCCATTTATCTGTAGTTTCGATATTTTGAAACCTAAAATCATAAATAAAAGAGTGGAATTGATTTTCACTTTACTGTGTGACAGTCTGTTGCTCAGAGGATGCTGTATATGGTACCTTAGTATGTTTACTCCAGTCAAATGAGATGTTAGTGGTTTGAATGTCTGTACTACAGATCCCTTTCCATTCTCTCAGGATTCTGACTATTGAGGTCACTTGACCCACAAAAGGATTTTCACTTGGAATCAGAAGAAACTACAAGCTAAAATAGAATATTATGGTTATTCCTTTGGTGTTAGAATCATGATAAAATTAAAGAACTCCAGAGCAGTTGACCCTAGATGTTTAGTGTGAGATTATGGCATGTGGCAACTGCCCTTCAGACTGTTATCAGTGATGGAATAAACACAGGGCTGGACCCTGAATGGTCCTGAACTCAGAAGTTACAGTTTATCAGAATGTTCCTACACCGATGCATTTTTGTTTTTATGATTTTTATGTTGGAAAATGATTATGATAAAGACTATTCACAGCTCAGTCCAACAACACAAGATGTCATAATGGCCGTGCACTACAGAAATAAAGGGTGATAATGTTTGGACAGGTCTGTGACTACTGAGAAGAAATTCAGTGGGAGTGCTGCCATTAGAAATACAGATATACTGGCTTTGCATTGCAAATGAACCTTGCTTTTTCACCCATTTTCCTTGTGTCACAATTACTGGGGACAGTGCTTTATTAGGAAACCCTTTCAATGAAATCAGTATGATTTAGGATGTACAGCTTCTGTTCCACTCTGCGGGGAGGAGGAGATCCAGAGATCCGTTTTGAAGGAGTGTATACTGAAGGAAGAGAAAGTTGCAGACACAACAAGATGAACTTTGTCTGTGCCTTCAGTGTAATATTTAGGGGTGAGTTTGTTCATGTATTATGCTCTTTCTTGCATAGGTTTGACTCCTGGGCTGGGATGGCTCTGGCTCGAGCGAGTCGTATTCAGGACAAGCTGAATTCCAACGAGCTGAAAAGTGATGGCCCGATCTGGAAACACTCTACACCTGTCCTGAATTGCTTCAAACGGGCCCTGGAGATCGACAGCTCCAACCTGTCCCTGTGGATCGAATATGGCACCATTTCTTATGCCTTGCATTCCTTTGCATCCCGTCAGCTTAAGCAGTGGAAGTCAGAACTTCCCCCTGAAGTTGTGCAGCAGGTGGGATCTAACTGAGAGAACTGTGACATTTTCAATATTTTAAATTATCTTTTCTAACATAGTAAATTTTTAATTAAGTGTTTATATGCTATAATTTCACATATGAGACTGTACGGTTACGTAGTAATATTGGAAATTCTAATATTCATATAACCTGATGATGTCAAGTGACATTTAAAAGTGGTTTTTTCCTTTCTTTTCTCTGTGTAAAATCATTTTGAGCCTGATCTTTGAATTATCTTTTGAAGGTGACACAAAATTACTCTAATCTTCCGGGAAGGGGAATTATATTTACCTTATCTTTCTGTAAATGTCATACAGTCTTTCCAGGAAAAGGTGAAATCTGTGCATATTTAAATAGTGAAAAGAACAGGAATTACTCTGATATCTGTGTCCATATGTCATCTCCTGTATCTAAAGACATCCTCCCCTTTTTCTATATTTTTTGGACCATTTACTTAACCAGAAGATCAAAAGAAGAAGATTGATAGAATTTTCATTGAAATTATTGTTATAAATTCATTAGCTCTTTCTGCATGAGTATGATGAAACTTAGGAGTTATTAAGTTTATTGCTAAGCCAAAATGAGCAATTCTGAATACTCAGTGACAGTGATAAGAGTTGCTTGGGAAAATGTGTTATCTTTTTGGACCAGTGAACTCTATTTCTGATTTAGCTATTCTGACTTCCAAAAGTTATGTATCCTCAACTGGAAGCAGAGTGAACAAAGGCAGTGCTGCTCCTCTTCTGTGATTTGTAAAACTTTCAGTGTTTGAGCAGTAGAGGTAGGTGTTGGCAGCATCCTTTCTTTCCAGGAGAACGTATTTGCAGTGAGGTGATGGGGCTTGCATCTGAGCTGCCTCTGTCACTGTATTAACACTACCCTTCCCTCAGATACTTTCTTCTAAGATAAAGTAAGCATGTGTATTGAAAGAGAACAAATTGTTTATTAAATAGTACCTTTGAAATGACAGTTAGAAATAGGAGTGTCACTACCTCCAAGAGCTTCAAAACTAGTCAGAAAGTGAAGTTACTACATTTTATGCCTTTAAACTATCAAAACTTTGGTCATATGGTCTTGTGGCCTCTTGGTATGAGGGCCTTGCTGAAGAATTACAGGGATAATGGTGGAGTTACTTCATATTTTCAGATAAAAGGAACAATGCAGAGCAGCCATCTGAAGTTGAGGATTAAATGAGAATGTTTATTTAGGAGTACTTAAATCTTCATTTTTTCCAAGCAAATATGTTAAAAATGCATAGTTTACTAAAGAAAGCTCTATTATAATAAAAGATAAATTGTAACAATATCATCTCACTTCCAGAGATACATCTCTTCAGTAATGGGCTTCTCATGTATTGGAACTTTATTATCTTCTCTTTTCAAAATGTTTAGGAGTTGAAAGGTTGTGTTATAGTTCTTAGTTATGGCCATACAATGTTAAATGTATAACCTGCTTTTTCAAAGAGTGAAAATTACATTAATGCATCTTTTGACCTAGTTTTTTACATGACTTTATTAGCATTAAATTTATGCTACTTGTTTTAATATTTATTTAACAGAGTGGGGTGGAGTGAGTATTCTTGCCTTACTCAGCTCAAAATTAGGTACATTGCAAGCAAGATGAAATAAATTTCTTCACAAGTGAGAGTGGTCCATAGTGGCTCTACAAGACTTCAGTTGTAGAACAAAGCAAATAATGTTTTTTCTTTGAAGAATTAAGATAATTACATCTGTGAAGAAGTGGTAGAATTTTTGTAGACATTGGTTTGTTATTTTTCAGATTTTTATTCTTATGCATCTGTCTTAACTGTTTTGTTCTGGTTGTTTGTGTCACCCCTTACTGGAATGAACAAACACCCATCTATAAACACATTTGGTGGCCTGTTGGGATGCATTTGATCACTTGGATGTATTCTGTGTCTTTTAGGTTGCAATTGTTAAATAATGTACCTTGTTTATGTGCACAGTGGTGTATTTTTGGACGTTTTCCTCTGAGCCACAGTGAATTGACATGTTCCCAACACTTGGTTTGATCACAGATGGAAGAGCGCCGGGACAGTATGTTGGAGACAGCCAAAGTGTGCTTTACGTCAGCGTCCCGCTGTGAGGGAGATGGGGATGAGGAGGAGTGGCTGATCCACTACATGCTGGGCAAGATTGCAGAGAAGCAGAAACAGCCCCCTGTTGTCTACCTGCTCCACTACAAACAGGCAGGGCATTACTTGCACGAGGAGGCTGCTCGATATCCCAAAAAGATTCACTACCATAACCCACCGGAACTTGCCATGGAAGCATTGGAGGTAAAAGCAAGTTAAATATGTGGGTTGGAAACCTTCTCTTCAGATGATTGAATACTGGTTATTAGTTCACATCAATAGGCACAGGAATGTGGTGCTCTGCATCTGGGAACATACAGGACAGACTTGGAAAGTAAAATGGAGCCTGTTATTCAGGCTGATTTTGTTTTAAAGGCAGTTTGGACAGGTGGGTAGCAATTCCACTTCTGAGTTTTGCTGCACACAGTACATTAGTCAATTTTTATAAAAATCAAATGTGGGTAGGATTCACAAGCATCTTGTACCTATGGAAGTGTGAGTTCATGGATGAGTTGAAACCTCTTCACTGCATTGTCGGGTAAAAACAGTGGATTAGAACATTCCCAATGGTGACTTGGTTGCAAGGACACCAGCTAGGCTTTCTCTGTTGTATTCCATAGATGGCAGTTGTAAAATCTGTACAGCGTTGAGATCTTTTAACTTAGAAACGACTTTCAAAGGCAGGAAAAATGCTACTTAGGTTAGTAGGGTTCGCTGTCTTTACTAACTCTGCAACCTATTTCAAATAGCATTTTCTTCATAGAAATTGCAAAGCTTAGGAGTTCTTTACTCACTAAATGTACTTTAATGGTTGTTTAGGTGTACTTTCGACTTCATGCTTCTATTTTGAAACTTGTCGGGAAACCAGACTCTGGAGTGGATGCAGAGGTATTAGTTAGTTTCATGAAAGAAGCTTCTGAGGGACCATTTGCCAGGGGTGAGGAGAAGAACACCCCAAAAGTTACAGAAAAGTGAGTGCTAGTTTCCAGGAGTGTCCTCTGAATGTATGTTTATAAACTATTATACAATAAACTATTAAAATGAGGCTGAATAAAATATAAACAAAACAAAGCGATTAGAATTCATTCTAATGTTTGCAGTTTTCAGGCGTGGTCGGTAAGATCACATGCCATGCTGGGATCTTCTCAGTAGTTGGCACAGAGGGGATGGGAAGTAAGCAGAATAATTTTGACCTAGTGATCCATTTTGAAGCCATTGCTTTTATTTATTAATAAATTTGATTTTTTAAAACAACTATTAACAAATGCAAAAGCAAATTACCTTCATTTATAAGATGAGAGATTTTATAATTAATCTTATTTCATAATTTGTCTCATTAACAACCACAAAATAAAGAAGGGTGTACTACTGACCAGTGGCAAGGGAGGAATCTAACCTGTACTAAAAATCCATAATTTATAATTTGTTAGTAAGATTTAATTGCTATACTGGGAATGCTGTGAGGACATGTAGTCTCATTTTGTTCTTTGTATATGTCCCTAGTATATAAACACTTCATGTTTTCTGTTGCCCTCCCAGAGAAAAAGCTTGCATGATTGATGAAGACTCTCACTCTTCAGCTGGAACTGTGCCAGGCCCCGGGACCTCCCTCCCCTCATCCTGCGGTCCAGGTCTGACATCCCCACCTTACACAGCCACTCCAGTTGACCACGATTACGTCAAATGTAAAAAACCCCATCAGCAGGCAACGCCGGACGGTACAGTCCCTGTTCTCAATATTGGCAGCACAGGGAGGTGCTCTAATCATGGGGGGTTTGACCAGGAACGATCAAACTGCTCGTTTCCAGGAGGGTGATGGGTCTGTGGTATCACGGGCAATATTGAGGCTCATTACCTTTATATACTCGGTTCTTTAAATAGAATCAATGTACAGTCAGAGCTTTAAATACAGAAGTCAGAGTTGTCACCTGCCACCGTGACGTCTGTCATTTAGTCACAGTGGCACTGTTGATAGGAAGAGTATGAGCTGACTGAATTTTCATTGAGTTTCTTTCCAGAGTTCATTAGGAAAGTGTGGGTTCAGTCTTTAGAAGACTGCACACTGTTTCAGCCTGTGTGAAATGACCAGGTGCAAACTTGAACTGTTAATGAAATAAGACAAATTGGTAAAAAGATAACATAGTATTGTCATTGTTTGAAGGAGGCAGGTGGCAACTATTGACTATATTGTGATTGAGCACGAAGTGATTTGCATGACAGTCCAGTAGATTTCATCTTTTTCTTTATCATTTAGAAAGACTGGTTGGCAGCTCATCTCTGTAGAATATAAAGTAATATAATATATAATTGGCTTATAAATGCAGAGGGTGGGGTGGTTTCATAGTGTCATTGAAGATTCTGCATTTACATGTGTAGTAGAAATTAAGTTACACTTTAAGTAACCTGACATTAGTATTTGGCTACAAATTTTATTCTGATTCTACTTTTCTGGCCATTTGTTTATCCATCTGGATCTATGAGTATCAGCACTCAAGGACTAAAATATCTCCAGTGTATAGCTCACTGTTGGTAGAACATGCCAGGCACCACAGAAATGCTCTGCTTGATACAAATTTATTTCTGGAGGGTGGGCTGCTTCCTATTGTCATTTTCTGAAGAATAATAATTAGTAAATAACTTCGCTGACACAGTTGGAACAAATGTTAATATGCCTGAAATTTTTGCAGGGTGAATTTATTCCTTTTCCCCAACAAATAATTCTTAGTGAAACTGGCAGGCATTCCTTCATCTCTTTCAGTACATTGACCAGAGAAATGTTCATTTTAGTATTACTTGCATTTCAGTTGGGAGTAAGTAATTAGACTGTTTTGAGATCGTATATGGTGTGGAGGTGTTAAGGGGTTGTGTAGTGATCAGGCTCTTCTATTAGCTTTTGGATGCCTTTTGGCACAAAAAATGTAGAAAGGAGCAAATAGTTAAATATTTCCTAAGTCATAATCCCCATGAGAAGTGGTTCTGCCTAAGACTACATCTGCTTAGGTACTGAGGACTGTTTGAATGTTCCCAGGAGAGGCTAAAGTTAGATAAATACTCCCATGTGTGTCATTAGTACCTTCACTCCGAGTAAGACATTATGGGCTGTGGCAGCTGATTGCCCAGTGGGAGCGAAGGTGGCTGCTTAGCAAAGCCTGAAGGTGCAAGCACAGGAACCTCTGCCTCTGCCAGGGCTGAAGGAGCACTTCTTGGGTCTGCCAGCTGAGCCCAGCTGGGACTGAGCTTCAGGCTGTCAAAGCAATTCAGAATGTCAGCTGCTGGAGGAAGCAGAGTTAGGGTGATCTCCAGGAAGGCTGTGTGTAATGACAAGGAGAGTTGCCGAGTACTGCATCATTCATAATGTTTTGTAAGTTGCTGGCACAACTGATCTCTGGATACAGCATGTTGAAGAGCCCCAGGAAGCTGAAATATTTGCCTTGGGGCTGTTACAGATGGAAGGAGAGCTAACAGGCTGAGCAATGCTCAGAAGTCTTCCACTTTTGTATTTTCACATATCCTGTGCTCTTCTGCATGCATTTGCATTTTACTCATATTAAAATACATACTTTTGAAGTAAAATGCTCTTGACATCTTACACATAATCACATCACTGAAGAAAGCTGGTGCCTGCATTTCCATTGTACCATTCCTAAAAATAGCAAGAAAATACCCATCATTTGACTACTCTTTAGATTTTTGTTTTGTTTAACCATTCTGACAGGAATGAAACTGCCTATATGGCTGTTCACAGACAGATAAGTTGGCCTAAATTCAGCCAAGGAGTTTATTCTTTCTGACGCCTGACAATACTCTTATTTACTCTTTTATTGATCATCATATATAACATAAAGTTAAGAGTATTGTAGTCTCACCTACACAGTTCTTTTCATGTTCCAACAAGCAAGATGCTATTTGGGATCCTGGTGAGACCTTTATTCACCATTTTTGTATTCTATTCTTCAAGAAAACATGACCTGTGAGGAAAGGAGAAGGAATTGGGGTGGTTCATCTACACAGGAGAAGACTTACGGGAGATATGACAGCAGAGTAATGGAAATAGCATTGGAAGCTGTATAAAGAGCTAGAGGCAAACTCCCAGGATTTCTATGTTCATGGAAGACCAAACAGGTGATATGAGACTTACATTGCATTTTCAGTCTGAACATTAGAAAACAGTCTTAGGAAGTGCTGTTTTAGTGTAACCCTGCAACAGTTTAGCACTCTAAGTCTTAAAAAGTGGCAATACAAATGTCTACCAGGCATGATAGTAATTTAATTTATCCAGGTGGAAAAAGGAATGGACTAAACTCCTGTGGTTCCTTCTGAACCCTAGTCTTTCTGTTAGTTTTGGGTTGTTTGCGGGTTTGAGTTTTGGTGGGGATGTTAGTTTGGTTTTTTAACAAAATATCCAACAGTGTGCCTTCTAGAGCAGCAAACTGTCTCATTACAAGCAGGAGAGAATTACTATACAGCCATATATTTTTTTTCTTGATAATAGTGGGGCTCAGATCTTCAAGTTTTTATCTGTAGATGGGTGAAACTGTGAGGGCAGACTTATTTTGGTTACATTATATTTAAGTCTGTCATTACTGTTGTCTAGCTCTCTAGCATGTTTTGCTGGAGGAAGACCTTGACCAGGATATGCAGAAATCACCATTAAAGTTGAGAGCCCTGAAAGGCTTTATGTCCAGAAAATGCTGGTGGTACTAGTTTTAAATCATGTATTTAATGAAAATGGGAGACATACAGCTTGTGAAGTAACTAAACTCCTTTTTCCTCATGGCAGCTGTTAGGACATATCTCCTTCAGGGAAACAGAGGTATTGCTGAGTGGCAGCTGTTACTTGCTGCTGTCATGTGTGGAAAATGGGCAGCTTCCTTTCTCTTTTTCTTGTCCTGCCATTCAGCAACATCTTTTCCTTCCTTCTGTTAATCTTGTCTTTCCTGTCATCACCCCAGCCTGTTTCTGTTTTATAACCCTCCAAAGTGAAAACCTTCATTGCTAGTAGAAGCCTGAGATTTAGACTGTAATTTTCCAAGGGCAAAGTAGGAAAGAAGAAAAAATCAGGAACTTGCCAGGCACCCAGACTGTCATTATCTGGGATGTTACTGTATCTACACAGCTAAATGGGCAGTGTCATATAGCAGAACAGACATGCTCTCTGTCCCCCTTTACACAGGCTGAATGTATGTAGTCAATAAAGACCAACTGCAGCCCAGACTTCATGCACTTTAGGTTTACCTCAATTTAGTGTTAAGCATTAAAGTTAGTTCATAAATCAGGAAAAGTATTAAATGTTTAAAAAATTGAGATACCTGTTTCCCAAAAAGTGGACTGGAAGGTCTTTTTAGCTGTAAAATGCCTTTGTTGTGTTGATACTCAATCCCATGTTACTGTTGTGGTATGCAGATGATGTATCCATTGCTGTTGCAGTGTTCACGTGTCGTATTGTTTAAGTCTTCATCCATGTCATGTAGTGTGTCGTGTGTAGTTAGACTTGATTGTCCTTTTTTGTGTTTGTCTTTGCCCGATTGCTTTTGCAAGCAATATTGCCCGTGCTGCCTCTAACCTTTACACAAATCTCTGTTCCCCAGGCATTCTCTTCCTGCTTTTACCTGTCACGGCTTGCTTTTAATAATTGGCAGAACCTGCATGGTAGACTCACTGGGAAAGGCTACTTGCTTCGTGCTCTGGGAGAAGTCTCACTGCATAGTTTGTCGGTCTGTAATTCTGCAAATGTTGTGAAGATGCACAGTTTTTTGTAAACAGGGGTTCTCAACATCCTGATGAGACAAAGGTGGTCTCTGAGAAACTCCTTGCACCAGGTTGTCACTCACGCTAAACTAAATAAGTTTCTAAGATGGAGCAGATATGTCTCCAGTGCGTAAAAAGAGTGTCTGTGTTGCATTTTGGAACGTTCAAATCTTACCCTTCAAAATTCTGTCTCTTCAGTGGTTTAAAATGAAATCTTTGGGTCTGCAGTACATACCCTGTTCTGGCATGTGGTGCTGAGTGGTCGTGGGCACTGCTTACTGGACCATATGAATAATGAACCAGACCCAGTTTATTGCAGAATGCCCTACTTTTTCCTTTCCTTAATTTAACCTCTCTCTGACTAGTATAGGAGTCACACTGAGATTATGCATGAGATTATGTAAGAAGTATTTGTCTAAATAAATGGGACATTGGTGAGATACTCTGTTGCTCTGCTCTTGCAGCCAGAACAGCAGTGTGGGACTGCAAGTTATGGAAACACATTGGGTGTTCACTGCAGCCAGGCAAAACACAGACTCTCATCTTTGACTCATGTTAAAAGAGAACTCCCTTTGAACATTTCGAGGACTTGCTGTCCTTAAGAATTAACCTGCCCCATGCGAATCTCTGCAACTCTTCTGTTTTTAATAATGTGCAAGTGCCTTTTGATGCAGAGCTGAATGTTGTCTTCTGTTATGGGTGGAATCTGCTTGCAGAATGAGAATTCTGTGATACATCATGTTTCTGACTGCAGGCCAGTAAAGCAAAATGCTCATACATTAAAGTGAAGAGGGGAAATATGATGCAAGACAGGACAAAGACAGTCTGTACCTCCACAGCCTGTGAACAACCCACCTTTATTGCATGAGACAAGATTTATTTCTCTTTAGTTATATATAGTTGGTTATTCATAAGCTCTGAACTCTGCAGCAGGATTTTTCTTTATTGTAAATTGAGCTAGCTTCCTGTGCTACTTGTTTCTGATTTTTTGACTTGTAGCTGATTATTTATCATGATTCAGATTATTTACCATGATTCAGATTGTTTATCATGATTCTTGTAATAACTGGGCTTGCATTTTCCTTCAGATGTTTAAGACAGAAAAAGATACTATTCTGAAGTAAGTTGTACCCTCTTGACTTTCTGAGCCCGTTACTTGCTCCCACATGCAGATGTTTGAGAGGTTTTCTGTCTCCTCACTGAGCTGCACAGTAATGAAATGACAAAGGCACCATGAAGCTGTGTTTCAGCTCCCCTGAGAATAAATTATGTAAGGTTGTGCCATGAAACCTGGTCCCTGGTCAGCACAGTTAGCAGTGAGAGCTCTGTCGTTAGGATTGGCTGTCTGCTAGTTGAGGTCACTGGTACTGGGACACATCACTCTCCTCATCCCTTTCAGTGCTGAGCAGACACAGTTTAGGTCGCAAGGCTGATGGACTTGTGGTGCATATGGGAGGATGCTGGCAGAGGGTAATGCCTGGTGCACTGCCTGGCCCTTGCTTTCCTCTTGCATTTTAAAATTGTCATTTAGGTTCTCCAAAGTTTAACACAACCCTTCCCTGATGATTGGTAGGCATGCAGGTGGTGTATAGAGCAGTGACAGGACATGCTAATGGCTTTTTCTGGTATGAAGGAATGGTATAGAAGAAGGATTTTTTGAAGTCAACCCAGTAAACCTATTTCATTCAGGATAAGATTAATTTTTAAATGCTCCTTAAGCATTTTGTTATGTCAATTGAACTACAGATTTTTTTCTAATATCTACAATAGGTGTGTTTCAGTAATGAGAGTTGCTTAATTATCCAGGTAACTGACAGGATCTCACTGTGATAGAATAAAGGTCTTTGCAGTACAGATGAACATAAAGTTTTTCTTCTCAGTAACATCTTTCCAGTAATAATTGTTATTTTTTTCACTGATATCTTGGAAGGTTAACAAGATTCTTTCTTTTGACCTTTTTGCATCTTCTCTCCAGAGCTGCTCTTTATCACCCATTGACAGAGTAGGTGATAAAATCTGACACAGAAATCCCCAAAATGTCACAAGTTGAGCACGTTATGAGGTAAAAAAAAATGTTACTCTCAAGTGCCATTTCCTGAATCTTTAGAAATAAACATAAAATACTTAACTCTACATCAAACAGATATTTCAGCTCATCTGGTTTGAAATCTTCCTAAAACTTAGGAAATATGCAATGAAGTAATGAAACAAAATATAATACCAGGGAGAGACATCTACTATCAGATCATATTCTTAATAGGAATATTGTTGCAGTTACTTATGCACAATTTAGTAGAACTTTTCCCCTAGTCTCTTCATTTCCACTACAGATAATAATTTTGGGACATTAATACCCAGTTGTATTTTTATCTTAGCTTTTGAAATAATATGAAGGAACCTCAAAAGAATATTTAGTCCTTGATTTACCGTTTTCTTACAACATGGGATCACTTTAGCTTTTTGGAAAAGCTTGCCTTGTTGCTGAGGGTGGGGGGATTAAGAAAACAGGTAAACAAATATTAAAACCAGGAAATTGTTAACTCTTAAATTACACTGAGTTGCATTAAACTTCCTTTAATTATAGCAGAGATTATTGCAAAGCACTGATGTTCTTCTTGGATTTGCATCTTTCTAAAGGACAGGTGTTGATAGCAGTTGGGAATTTGGAATTCATTCTCATGTCTCACAGACTGCAGTCTTTGGCATGTAGGTTGAGTAACACTAGTGACTGTCTCAACTACAGCACAAAAAATGTAAAATTATGTGCTGTGTGTCTGTCTAACATATACATATAAGCTATTTGTGAGTTAGGCTAGAAGAGAATAGGACTTTTATGTGAAAAATGTTTGTTTTTTTTTTCTTTTTAGAAAAGCAGTTAGGATGTAACTTGGGGCACTTGCCAGGAGTTCTGCATTACATACTGCAGCATTTAGGTATTGACAGAGGTTTTTTATTAAGTTTAGGAATGTCTTGGGCAGCCTAACAAATTATAGTTATTTGTCTTCCTGTCCTTGAAAGCCTCCAGTGATTCTATAGGTTCATTATGCTATTTTTTAACTATATGTAACAGTTAAGATAGAGATTAGTAGGAAAAAGTTTTCTTGCTGAAATTAAGACTTACTGCCTTTTGCACTGTACTTGGTGAATATGAACAGCAATTATTGTGTTTTTATTTCAGTTAATTGTGTGTATTTGGAAATTCTCCCTTATCTTTTTGAAGATAAATAAGTCCAGTTCTCCCAACAGTTTTCATATATGCCATCTCATTAATCTCTCATCATTTTTATCTTCTTCTCTGAATTAATTTTACTTAATTCAGTGTATCTTTTAAAATGTGGGTCCCAAATACAGACAGCATAATTAAGTTTAATTTTCATTAGTGCTCTGTAGAACAGGAAGACTGACATATTTTTTTCCATGAAGTTACTGATTATACATTCAAGTGTGCTGGCTTACAGAATTGCTTTTGAAGTGACCTGACATTTTAGCTATATTTTGTATGAGAGTCATGAATGCTTCTCAGGCACATATGGATATGTGTGCTGGGTACACTCACACCCCTTCCACTACTGATTGTGCTATCTTTTAGAAGGTTTTATTTATTTATGCTCAAATAATTTGGTGGAAGATGTAGGCTGGCTGACTCACAGCTTTGACCTTTCATCCTTTGTAAAGACCGGTACTGCATTCTGTTTTACATTCTCTGGGACTTCACCCATCCTCTGTGGTTTCTGAGAAATTACTGCTAATAACGGGTGGCTGCTGCTAATTTCTGCAATACTCCAGTGTTTTCCATGTGACTTGGTTAATTTGAAAGCATCTGCTGCATTCAAGAAATATCTAATATGATAGAAGTTCTCTCAGTAGTCATCTTTCTCTGGTTTTCAGTGATTAAGGAGCTCAATGTTAATATCATTATTTTTAAAATATAGAGAATGTATTGAAAGAAAAGAAGAATGAACATACATCCCCAGACCTCCACTCATTTTAGTAGAAATTTCAAATCAAAATAGCTGGCTAATTGTGAGGAGATATTTACATTTGCTCCCTATAGGAAAAAGTGCCCATGTCATGCATACGTTTGAAATTTGATGTGTTGCGTCATTGTCTGTCTTCACATGCTGAAAAATTAGTGTAATTTCCTACTGATCTGATCTCTCCCTCACACATTGGTCTAACAGTTCTTGATTTACATTCTAATGCTTCATCTGTCATAAGCCACACATCAGAACTGACCTCCAGGCTTATGGCAACATTTAGAAATTTGCAATTTTTTTTCTTCTCTAGATGAGTAATTCAGCCTCTTTGCCACAGATACAGAAACTTCTCTTAAAAAAATCAAGGGAGCTACTGTAAATGTTTTTCCTGATGTCAACTGAGAGTTCAATAGTATCGATTTGTACCACAGAAGGTTATTAAAGCTTTATAAATGAGTCATTTAAAGCTTGACTGACCTCTCTTCAGTATCCTTCTCTTCCCATTCTTTATAATTATATTCTTGCTTTATAAAACTTGTCATTAACCAACTGTATAGCTTCCAATTAGGACACAAATACTGTTCCCCCATTCTTTTTCAAGATACAGTTTTATTAAGATCTGTTCACTGAAAGGGAAGGTTTTCTTTGTGTGGTAGTGAAAAGCCTACGGAGTGTATCAAATTTGGTTTAAATTCATTGGAATCTTAATAAGCAGAACCTGATCTGCAAGCTGAAGGTTTGCAAAGGGATTTATCTTGGTGAAATAAGTTTATAGGAGGCCCTTAGCTCTCTCCTGAACGAGTGCAGTTCAGATGGAACAGAATAAATTTAATTAAATTATCCACTCAATGCAGGGACTTTTCTTTTGTTAATTTTCTTTCTTGATCTTATCAATAAAATTAATTAAGCAGAATGCAGTAGAACTACCTAGACAATGGATGCAACACGCCTCCTGGTTTTGCCGTTCCTGTATGGAGTCATACAATGTTTTGGGTTTGAACGGACCTTTAAAAATCATCTAATCCAACCCAGCTGCAATAAGCAGGTACATCTTGAACTGGATCACAGAATCAACTATCAGTGTCATAAGAAGAAATTGGAAATTCATTTTTTCAGCTACAGATTTAAAGAGAATTTGCGTGAGAATTGAATTATGTTGGCACAATATTAGGGGAAAATGCCAGTTTCCATCTCAGGGGGAATAGAAGTTTTCTGTAGTCACGCAGGGTTGCCTCTGATAACCTTTGATGGAGGAGAACCTGGGTTATATCAAGAAGGTTTCAGACATGGGTGGAAGGTTTTCATTTGCCTCTTTGTTCTGAGTTGTGTGTTATATCCCCCAGGATACAGTCACAGTCCCTGTTCCTGTGTGTTAACAGCTCTCAGCGCATTAACAGCTTAGTTGTGACTGTGGTGTAGTCAGCAGCCACTGCTCCACTGTTGAGGTAGAGTCACTTCTGTTCTTCTATCAACGGCCTGGAAGTCCAGGATTTTTCCTGTGTTAGGCCTAGTCCTTTGATGGATTGTTTATTGCCCATATCAGATCACCTTTCAGAGCATTTGTTGAACAGCATCTTGCTCCTGCAGGATGGATGACATCTGAGATCACCCCTGTAAGTCTTTGCCCCCTCTAATGGTACTGATTTTTCTGTCCTTTGTGAGTGATTTTTACTAGTGCTGTTGTTCATGGTTTTCTCTTGTCAGTTGAGCTTTGCTTGTGTCAGACTCAAAATTTTACTGGGTGCTTTTCAAGGCAAATGGTACAGTAAACCTGGAAAATCTTATGGGGCCATACTTGCTGAAATACTGTGTCCCCAACCTAACTGCTTTTCAAAACTGAGCATTACTGCTTTTGAATCAAATTCCAAGATTATGTTCTAGGAAAAAATGGTGGAAAAGAAGTATATATTACTGATGGTTAAGGATTCTGTATTGCACTTCTAAGAGGTTTGCATTGTGGCTACAGTTTTAGGTTGCTGTTACAGAGACAAGTAACAGCTTAAAGAGTATGAAGTGGTGCATTCCTTCTTTATCTCTTTTGCAGAGAGGAGTCAGGATAGCACTGGAGCAGTGCTGTCTGACTCCAGTTCCACACAGGATATGTTTAATGAACCTGCCAGTTCTCAAGACAGCCTGAGGAAAACTTACACAGAGAAGAGGATTTCTACTACCTGTGCTGATACACTGATGAGCAGCAAAGAGACCCTGGGATCTACAGAGGAAAAGGGTATGCCTGATTTAATAGATAATGTCAGTTGGAATATCTCATTAAAATATTTCTTCTGGCTTGCAGAAGCACTGAAATGTGCTGCAGTATGACTGAGGATTTTAACTAGGTGCTGTTGCTGCATGCATGTGTGTAACTTAAATTTGGAACTGTGCTTCACTTATGTGGCCACCGATCCAATTTGGTCTATCTGTTAAATCTTACAAAGAAAAGAGTAATGATAAACTGCTGTCTGTGGTGGCCCTTTCACTGACTTGCTTTCTTTTAGGTTATTTAGTTTTTCTTCAGAGTTTCACATCTCTGAATAATTGAAGGAGTAGTTATTTGAAGATAAGCAAGGCATTTTTACTTTCCCAGGTATAGGTGCATTTTTGGTCTGGCCCAGCAGCAGCTTGATATTCAGTACATAGAAGAGGACAAGTAGTGGAATTAGATGTTAGATTCCACTGGATACTTCATTTCAGTGGAGAACTAGAATTGCTGTCTACCAGATTTTTCCATGTATAATAGTACTAAGTGTTCTGTATTCCACTGGAAAAATTGTTTCAAAATCCCTTAGTTGGACTTTCCCTTTGTCTGATGTTTGTAAAGTTGAATGTGGTGATAGGCCGAACTTCAATAGGGAAGAACAAACACAACCACTGTTTAAATTTTGCCCACCTTTCCAGGGTATGGCTCTTTGTGGGATGTTAAGTCTTTTTTGCCAGTTTACACTATACTTTAGTCTTTTCCAGTTCCATAGATCCAGAAACCCTGGTGTGTGGATAGTCCTGGTTCACTTCTGTGATCTCACTAGGAACAGCCTCCAAGCAGTCTCTTTGTTTGCAGACTCCGATTACCATGGTTTCTTGTTTTTAAAAGCATTTTACTTCAGTTTTGCCTAAGCTAGGGAGGCCTGTGGTGATGTTTGAATCAATATGCTGAAATAGATGCTGGTTCATAGGTTTTTTTAAATAGTACTTCCACAATCATTAAATCCAGTAATCTTTTGGGTACTAAACTAAAAATATGGCTCTTTTCCAGGCTTGCAGTGAGTTGTGCCAGTGTCATCAGTTGACTCTCAGAAAAACTGTCAAATGCATTCTTAATTACTGATGTTTATTAGAACACATGTTGGTTTTTTTCCATACAGTAAAATTATTTCCTGTACAGTAAAATTATAAAGGATGCAGACATTGTGCAAGCAAATTTTGAAAATTTGAGTTCTGGAAAACATGTTTTTCTCTGATAAGGCTGAACTTTTCAGTCAAAGTTATGGAGCAGCTTTAGAAGTACACTTTAGTGTATCTCTACACTATGTACTAGGAGATAAGATCTAATGTAAGAGGCTTTTCATCCTAGCAAAGACAAAGACACAGTAAACCTCCATGACTAGAAATCAAAGTTAAAGAAATTAATCTTAACGTAGCATGCATGTCTTCAGCAATAATGATTAGCTAACAGGAGGTGTGGAAGCTCCCACTGTCAGATGTTTTCTGAAGTAAGATTTGGTATCCTTCAAGAAAAGATGAATCATTTGAATTAGTAGTTACCAAGTTAAACACAAAAATATTTGGATGGAACTGTAGGTCCTACCTTATGCAGTAGACCAATTTATCTGCTGCTGATCATTGTCTGAACCTATACTGTATTCTGGAATTGTGTTCTTCTATGCAGATTGTTAAGAGTAATACATTTTACTTGGCAGGGTGGCTTTAATTTTCTGTGCTTTCCTTTCTTTACAATAGAATTTTACTGAATTTACTCTTGTTATTTTCTCTCCTTCTCCCCCATTTCCCAAGAGTGTATAAAATCCTGCATTGTGCTGAATTTGTACTATTGCTCAGGGAAAAACCCTAATGAAGACAACAGAGAGATCAGTGTGTGGCCCTGTTAATGAGTTGAAGATTACTATTCAATGACCAATAGGAATAGTCATATTTTTTTTCTAGAATCACTCAGTATTTCTGCCTGTGCTTTAATGAAGAAAAGGGTTACCTTTTGTCCTATTTGATTTGAGTCTTTTCACGTATTTCATTTGCCATTTGGTAATGACAATTTGATTGTCACTTTTCTCTTAACGCTCCAGCTGTGGGAAAGTCAGAAGAGCTGCTGGAGATCTCGGAATCTTACAATCCTGTTGAGCCCACTGGCCAAAAACTCCTGGTGGATCCTCAGTCTGCTTCTGGCAATCCCATCAAAGGTGCAATCCCCCCACCCTCACAGTGGGACTGCAAAAAGAAAGCTGACCCTTGTGGAGATGCATCTGAGTTCCCTCAGGGTCTTCCAGCAGACCTGGAGGAGCAGCGGAAGTTCCTGACGGAGCAGTGCATCTCCTCCTTCTGCCTCTGCCTCAGCCGCTTCCCCCAGCACTACAAGAGCCTCTACAGGCTGGCCTATCTCTACACTTACAGCAAGACACACAAGGTGAGCACAACGTAGCTGGGGCTGCTGTCCACTGAGCAAGTTGTCAATTGGACTAATTCAGTGTTAAAAATACAGCAGATAGACTTGTTTAATGCAGTTTGGATTGGAACTGTGCTTTGGGGGGTCTTCAGCTCTCTGGGATTGTCTGTCTGACTCTCGTGTGTTAGGTCAGTGGAGTAGAAAATTTATTTTTTATTACCGAGCTAAGTAGTTTTCTGTAACTCGGCAGAGAATTACATTTTAGATATGTCACAAAAATTTAGATGTTCTCATGAAAAAGACAGCTGTCATTTATTTTACTGAATAAGTAGACTGAAAAGTGACTTGGAAGCAGAAATTAATCAATATTGGTGTAAACATGTCATGTGACAAAGATAAACTTTCCAAGTACTTTGGGTTTTTGTTGGGAAAATGTGTAGGAATAGTACATTGAAGTGATCAGAAGATTATGAGAGTTATTTTACTAATTGTCATAATCAAGGTTTGAACTCACAGATTTTATATTTGGAAGTCTTGTGTTAGGTCATATGCTGCTCTGCATGGCTTTCTTAATGCTCTTCCCCACCAGTACTGAAGGTTGTGTGAATAACAGGGAAGAGAAACAAATCACACCCCTGGCCTCAGAGCAGGAAACATGTCACCAGCACCAAACATGAGCCTGTCTTACCAACCTACTGAAAGGTGATGACTATTCCATTTGGCTGTACAGTGATTATCCAGAGAAACTTACCCTTTTTTATGGAGACCTTGTTTTGAAAACATTCTTATGCTGTTTGTATGTAACAGTTGTTAATTTTTCCATGGAGCTGATCATTAATAGGAGCCTTAGATTCATGCAATCTGTCATTACTTTTGCTGACATGATTTTGTATCAACATTCACAAAAAAAGCTGCCTGTTTTCAATTTATTTGCTCAAATAGCATGTCCTTGCCTGAGGAACTACTTGCAAAATATTTTCTCCTATTAGTTTTCCCCAATGAAACGTTCTCTTTTGTTTTTATATCTCTCTCCTTATATAAATATCAATATCAACTTTGTGATGGTTTTCTATAAGAAATACACATTGTTGTCTAAATGTTTCCTCTTGGAACTCAGAAAAATTGAATCCTGTCTGAGCCTAGTGGTTACCAGACTGGCTTCAACTGGCCCTTTTGAGTTTAATGTCCCTTTTTAATTACTTGTCTGCATAACAAACAACCACTTGAGTCTTCCTTTTGATATATGTACGCTGCATATTTTCATGGGATTTAATTTTCTTCCTTTCACGACTCATTCAGGTCCAATGTCAAATGGCTGTGTTTTAATGGCACACTACTAAGTCTTCAGTGGGAGTTATGCTCATGAGTGAACTCACCACAAAATGGATCTATGTATTTTTAGCAGGAACTGGAGTAAGAAATCGGCTCACATATACTGATGTGGAACCTGATATAAAAAATGAGATAAATTACATTTGGTTAAGTTGTTGAGGGGCCAGAGTGGTAAATTTTAGAAAACTGAAATTAATTTTTAAATGCATACAACCATCTTGGAAAATTCAGCATTTTCATCCCAGCGCCAGGAATTTGTGTGAAGAATTTAGACTGATGGCCAAAATGCATGGTTGGCTGGGAAAGGGGGGGATTGGCAGGTCTCCATAGTGCATAGAAAAACAAGTTTTCAATATGCAATCTGTTTTCTCCCATTTTACAGTATGCCTGGTTTTGCTGTTGCAAGATTAGTAAAAATAGTTGTCGAGTGTTTTTTTTAACATATTTTCAAAATCTTTGAACATTTTATTTGGCTACATGTTCTGTTGGTTTTCACTTTTCCCTGCAAAATCCATCTCACTACTTGGAGGCTATTTCTCTTTGTTTTGTTCTGTTACCAGAGCAAATTTGTACATAGCTGGTTTTTGTTGGAATAAATGCACAGGAAAGTAAGGATGAATTTTCAGAAGTTATTGCAGTTTCCCATTCATCTTGTCTTGAAGTAAAGTCTTCATCCTTTGTGATTTTTACCTCCAAAATGAATGTTTGCACAGTTTGGAAGGTGAAGTTAGGACTTGGCATGACGCTGTTTGTCAGGGTAATTAAGAAGTTTTGTGAAAAGTATTTGCCTCGTGGTTCTTAGGGATTAGTATGTAGGACTGGTCTGATACTCTGCAACCAGCAGGTTGTCAGGAAATAAAAATACTTAGGTGCTTTTTTAATCTCAAATAAAAAGTACTCCGTAAATCCTGGAAAAACATACTCACAGATAGTGTTTGTATGACTTACGGTTTTGAAGTTTGAGTCTTGTATAGTGTCCATTATTAAAAGAGTCCTTAATGAAGAAGTCGGTGTCAGGTATGACATAAGCTCAGTGGCATGACAAGTTAACCAAACTAGGCATAATACATACATGTAAAAATTCTAAAACTATGTGTATGTAGCCTTAATATATATTTAAAGACAGACGTCATCTGTAGGCATGATAGGTGTAACCATTTCAAGCAAAGCCAGTTTGGTAGTAACAGTTCATTCAAAAGGCTGCCCTTCAAAATCAGTAGTTGTTTTATTTTGCTTTTATTTGATGTAGTAGTATGAGGAGCTTCCTGAGACAAAGCCTTCTGTATAGACTGCAGATGAAAATGAAGGGAAGGAATAAGGTATAGTGGAGTGGTTTTTTCTCCTCTCAGCAGCACTTTGTGGAGTTTCCGGGTTAAGTGAAGGTGCTTCTGTCACCATTGAGTTAAGGGGTAGCCATCCCAGATGACTCAGAGTTCCACTTGGTTGACCATAAGAGATTTTCCTTTTCCACTTCAGCTTTTTCGCAAGTTATTGTACCCTGTCAGTCATCTTGCCTTTGAATCTTGGGGTGATAAAGATGTAGGAGGCAACAGCTGAACTGGAAAGAGTATTTCATAATTGCCCTGAGTCAGACAGCCAAATCCAGCATTTCAGACTGGTAAGCAGTGTGCCAAGAAGAATAAATCCTTTTTGCTATGTCCTGGATCCCTTCACCCACTCCTAATAACTTCATCAGCTAAAAACCAAGCAGAGCAGACTCTGTGAAATCTAATGAGTTGAGACCTGCTCAGGCGTATTTACTGGGAATAATTGATCATGCTGATTTAAGGAGAAGGGTAGTGGAAAATCTGTAACTACATCTTTTATTCCTATTAGTTTTGATTGTGTGAAGTTACCGTGTAATTGCCCCATTTGTCTGAATGATCTTTTCTCCTCCTGGCTGGGTTACTGCCATCATCTTGTTCAATAAAGGCCTTTGAATTATGTGTACCAAACACATGCCTGTGGATGGTCAGTGTAATGTGCACAGAGGATCACCAGAGCATGATGCTACAGTTAATGATCACTTAACCTTTTCATTATAAAACTTGGGTTTGAGACCACATCCATAGCTAAAATTTCTGTACACTGGGATTTTACATTTAAGCTTTGTGGCAGGGTGGTAACTTTCTTAAATGTTTTGTTTTCCTTGAATTTTTATGTGATAGTTTTAACTGCAAGATTTGGATTGCAGCACATTAGGCAATTTTTGCCTTGTTTTCACACTTCGAATTAACTTATATTCCTGATGAATATGATTGGCATAAATTAAAGCACTTACTTGCCTTGGATCTTGGACATTATGATAGGCTTATTCTTGCTGGATTCTGATTTTATTCACAACAGGATGACTTCCTTGGAAGAACAGATTTTTGTAGGTTCTTTTGTGTTGTATTTTCTTCTGTATGTATATCCAAGTATTTTTTAGGATTAGGTTAATAGGATTACAGAAATACATATTAGGAAAGAAGTTCTGTAGAGAAAAGTTAGTATACAGTTAAGTTTACATACTTTGCTTACTTCAATCTTAATTAAATGTGACACTCAGCAATAATAATTAGATTTACTGATTCCCCTGACTAGCCAGGAAGTACCTTGTGGTCTTTATGAGTAAACATGTATTTGTTCCATATCAAAGAAGGCTATCCAGATGCCCTGCACTGTCCTACACTGTGATGGGAAGGTCCTGTGTAAGTACCCATGTGAGCTCTCTGAATGAAGGATTTTTGACATCCACAAATATCTGGTTAGTATTTCCAGCATTCAGTTCTCTTGCACATGAATCTTTAATCAGCATTTTGCTAGAGGGGATGCTCCAATTCTGGTAAGACATTGGAGATTTCTGCATGATTACTGTCATTTGGAAAAAAGCACTGATGATTGAGCAGAGCTTTTACTGTTTCACCAGATTATCCTAAAGAAAGTAATCTGGAACATGGGATAACCCCTCCCCCCCCCCCCCCCAGAAAACCAGATATTACATCTGGAATATGCTTCTTGGATGGACATGACTTAATCAAATCTGTGGCTCACAGAAGTGTATTTCCAGCCCACAGAACACAAGCCAGAGTTCAGCATTCTCATTTGTCTCTATGAACCAAACATCTTCCTCTTTCTTTTATCTTCTCTGTTGTGAAGTTGTCTGTAAAAAAGCCAGTCAAATGCCACTTTCTAACACTGCAATAAAAAATGAAGGGAAGCAAAACATCCATTGGTAAAGCCTCACAATTAGTAATTGTCCCATCTGTTGGTAACATTCTGCCAGGAGCCAACAGCTGTCCCTAGTTCTCAACTACACAAGAAAGGCTCATGCCTTGAACTCATAGAAGGATAGTGCTTTTATGTATTTTTGGTTGTCATCCATCAGTCTCCTCCCAATACTTTTTCTTGTTAACTCACTGTGCGCTATTTGCCAAGCTTGATGATGATCATGGAATTTTTCAGAGATTTAAAGAGAAATTACATGGTGAACAATGGCTGTGTAGAGGTAAAAGGCCTAAATTCACCACCCCACTAAAAGAAGGCTGCAGTTTAAGCCTAAAGGTTGCCTCTCCTGTCAAGCCTGAGAGCTGACAGGAATTCCATGCTAGTTAGGCTGAGGGAAGACCTGAGGGGACACTTGTGGAATGTCTGGGGAGAAACGAGGGACTGAGAAACAGGGAGGGCCAGGGGGCAGGGAGAGGCGTGGTGTGCAGGGAGAGGCTGCAGGATACCCAGGACTGAGAGTTCCACTGTTTGCTGAGAAACTTTTTATGTATGATTTATTCTATATTGAGCATTAAAATTCAGCTTATAACAAAGAAATGAAGCAGTTTTAAATGTACCTACAGTTCAGGTTTCTGCAGGTGATAGGCGTTAGAGGGTGGATATCAATGAAGCAAAGGCAGGTTTAAAAAAAAAAAGTACAAGAAAGCAAAACTGGATGATCTGAGGCTGGATTCAGCAGCTGTAGGAGCCTGACCAGTCACTAGGGCTTGGATACTTGCTCTGAGCAGCAAGCTGGCTTCTCTCTTGGGGGTTGTCTTCTCCAGACCACATGCCTCTGCAAATACTGTTGGAACAGCAGCTACATGGAAAATGAGAAATGACAGTGCAGGTCAATAAATAAACGCAAGTGAGCGCTTTGTACTTTTACCTGTGGTGGCATTTCCATCCCCTGCCTGCAGCTCACCTGCTCTTCTCTGTCCACAGAACCTGCAGTGGGCCCGGGACGTGCTCCTGGGCAGTGGGGTGCCCTGGCAGCAGCTGAAGCACATGCCTGCACAGGGCCTCTTCTGCGAGAGGAACAAGACCAATTTCTTCAACGTAAGTTCATAGAGCTGATAAACACACCCGTCCTCAGCCCTCACTGCGACACCTGGTTCTCATTTGAAAGGTTTGGGAAGGGACCATATTGTGAAGTTCCACACGGGCACGTTAAACAAGCCATGAGTGGCTAAAAGGGGGGAGAATTGTGTTGCAGAGATAGTTACTGGGTAAATACTCCTCTCATGAAGGGAGCATTAAAGGATTATTTCTCATGAGCTTGAAAACATGGGCAGAGAGGCACCAACATTTTCAGTGAGGCACCATTTACCATATACTTGATGGCTGAGCCCTCTATAAAGATTCTAATTTTGTTCATCTTAATTATGCTCTTGTTTATTGTTTCTCATCTAGATTTGCACTTCTGTTGACAATAAAACATTGCTAGTTGTACTAAGAAATCTCCTGCCATTGAAGGAGCTTTCTTGTATTCACCATTTCTGTAGCATGGCTCAGCAGAAAGAGTATTTCCAAGTCCCACAGTGAGGCAGCAGCACTGTCACAGAGACTGTGGCTGTGTCTGTGGTATCTTCCACAGGGGTGTCTGTGCCTCTCACTGACGTGGGACACAGAACACTTCTGAGACTTACATGAGCATTTATCTATCAGATTCCCTGCTGTGATTGCCACTTACACACTGCTGTTGTCTTTGGTATCTTTGACTTTTCTCTGGTATGTTGTAGGTTTTTGTGCCTTCTGCTCTTTGTGATAGGATTCTGTAGCAATTCTGGTTTGCAGTGCATGGCGAGAGCCTGGAGATGGTCTGTTTGTCATCCTGGACTGTGTTATAGTCCATATTTGTTCTGTGATTGCAGTGACACAATTTTGTCTTTGCTTTCCCACCCAGTGTTTCTGTTTTAATACTGTAATTGTGAAATTTATTTCCATTTTTTATGTTAACATGTATTTTAATTTTTTCTGTGTTGTGTTAATTAGCATCTTTGTGCAAACTCTGTTAAGTATAAGGTAAGTGATCTTTTCTGATTATAATCTCTCAAGTTGAACAACTAAGGAGTACTGACAGTGGATCGTGCATCAGTCTGCAAAAGCGGTTTCTATGTCATTACATTTTTCTGGAGAGAATTTTTGATTAACAAATGCTGTCAGCCAGCAAATAAGTTCCATTCGATCACTCCCCTTCCAGACCCCCGTGATGGGATGAGGAGAAGTATCAGGAAAAAGGTGTGCATTTATAACCAGTTCCCAAGCAGCAGTTGGCCTCTCATGGCCGGCTTCCTCTAGTTTATACACTGGGCATGGTGTTCTGTGCTATGGAATACCCTTTGGCCGGTTGGGATCAGCTGTCCTGGCCACGCTTCCCTCCCAGCTTCTTATGCACTTCCTCACTGGCAGAGCCTGGGAAACTGATTGAGGTAAGCTCTGCATAGCAACAACTCCAACTTCAATGTGTTATCAGCATTGTTCTCACACGGAATCCAAAACACAGTACTGTATCAGCTTCGTGGAAGAGAATTAACTCTATCCCAGCTGAAACCATGGCACAGCCATGTGACCTGATTGGTGGCTGCCTGGCTTTGTCCTGGTTATTTCCCTGCATAATCTGCCAGCTTTCCCCACAAGAATTCTACAGTGTGATTAGCTCTTCAGCTAGAGAATGCTTTGGCTCAGATTCATAGAACACAAGTGTTCTTGTAGAAATTAGTGGAATTACCCAACATGCTTCAAGCCAAGTGTGAACTTTGCATGATCAAGGCTGACTTGTTGGTCACTGCAGGTTTAAGTGTCAGGAGTATCTGATGTTCTAATGTATGAGGATAATAAGCAGTAGGGAACTGAGAGTGTGTATAAAGGGGTGTTTCTACTAGAAAATGTGAATTACCACATTAAGAGAGATCAGTGGTTGACCTAAATCATGTCTAGTGCTTGAATGCTAATGCTGGTTAATTTAACTTAGATTCCACTGTATCCCTAGGTAGAATTTTCTAGCCTTATTTGAAAAAAATAATTATTCCTTATTCTGTGTATTGATATTTTTATACCCTGAAGGAGGCAAAGTGCTAGTGTAGCACCTGGACAACCGTATAGTAATTCTATTTCGTAAATCAACAAAAACTGAATTCTCATAATTCATTTCTTTAATAAGAAATTAAATACACTTTGAAATAAAAGAAACCTTCAGCAAAAGATATATGCTGGTCCAGTGCATTATATTGGCAATAGTGTTGGAAAAGAGAGAAAGTTTTTGAAAATACTGGTTTCAGTTTGAAGTTGGGTCTGCCAACAGACAAAGATAATGTTAGTCTGGTGTCCTCCATGTAGACCTCTGCCTCCAGGCTTTAGGCATTTCCATTTGGGGACTGAATTGGGTGTGTCTCAGCTGTAGGGATGGTGTGGCTCATGCACAGAATGCCTCACACAGCAAAACAGCTTGTTGAGGCCTTTGTGAATCAGTGCTAACATCTTGACTTACTCTGCATGCAAGTAGGTTGGTCTTCCTGTTAACAGGTACAGTGTACATTATGATTTTAGCATGATAAAATATTTTGGTGCTCTGATTTTCTACCCAGTTATATTTTCAAAATCCTCTTCAAGTTGCACTGTGTGGAGCACGTGGCAGTAATCCAGTACAGATGACACAGATACAGCACAGTGAGAAAATCCAGATCTGAGGGAGAAAGGGCTGCAAGTGCCCATGACAAAGAGCTGGTAGTGTCAGCTGACATTCCAGAATTGGACAGACTGAAATCTGTGAACAACTTGGGAAAAAAGCTCTCAGTTTGCGTTGACCTTGTCTGGGTTAAACCTCAACTAGTCTGTTCTCATGCAAAGCTCAGCCAGGCAGTGGGTAAGTGACTGTGCTGCACCATCTGGGTCAGTGCTCAGAACTCACACTGGTGTGTCATCCCTTGTACAGATGGTGTTACAGCCCACTGTCCCAGCTACTGTCTTCACACTGAGAGTTGAGTGATAAAACACAAGTTACAGCACTCTACAAAAGTAGTCACATCTAATCTTAGAAATTAAATGGCCAACCTTAAGATTTTCTAAGCATGTTAATGTTCCCCAGGGTTATTTTCAATAGAAATCATTGCCTGAAGTGTTTATTTGCTTTCATGAAATATATTTGGTTTTATTTTTTTGAGAACTCTTCAGCCTTCATGATATAAAAGAGTTAAGTCTTGGTGTTTTTCTGTAGATACTTTACTATTGGGATACCTTTTTGTTCTGGAGCAAGTAGCACTGGTGCTTTTAATCTCTTGTACAGAAGATTCAGGGTTGTTGAAATTACAGCTGACTCAATTTTACAAGTACAAACAACAGAGTGTGAAAGAGAAAGCTAGCAGCTCCTCCCAGACATTTTATAAATCATGCATACTCCTAGTAGAGTTATTTATGAAATGTTTATGACAGCACTGTATGAAAAGAAATAAACCTGGGCAAAGCTGCCTCTTGTTAAATTTTACTGTAGAACTGCTGGTCTGGATCTGTGTGTCATGGCCTGGTGTATAATTTGTTAGCTGTCACTCAGCTGTGACTGAAGTGAGCCAAAACAGGCATGTTCACTTAGCCAGATTTCTTCTCATTTGGCATATTAGAATAATGTCAGGATGCTCAGAATTTTCCTCTTTCAGTTTTAAGTAGTCCTTACTGCATTATTGTACCTGTTTGCAGAAAAGAACAGCCCCAGTTTTCTGGGAGGGGATGTTTTGCATGTTCATGGCTCTGCTGTGATGGCAATCGTTGGATGAAGGAATATTGTTGTTAGACTTATAGGAGTTTTTAAGTTCCTAGAAATTACTGCCAAGTCTGTTTTGTTTGGCCAGTTACACATTTCTCTATAACCTGCATGGACAGGTGCACTCCAGCTCTTCTCCTCTTCTTTGTCTCAGTGTGAGTGTAAATATATACAGAGATTTCTTTTTTTTTTTTTTTAAGACAGAGCCAAGATGGTTTCTATAGTAACTAAATTAGAAATTAATTCACAAGGAGGAAAAAAATCCCCAAACATTGCTTTATATAGTAGGGCACTTTTTTAATATATTCAGATTTCACAGTTGAGCTCCATGTACCAGCAAGTTCTCCATATGGTTTAATATACACTATTTGTATTTTCCTGGCACGTCTTCTGTGGTAATAATAATCTGTTGTAATAACGATCTTAATGTCCATCTTTGGTAACTGTTTCCCACATACAAAAGCTGTGCATGAACACAATATGCTATAATGGAGGCATTGATGTGCATGAAGTCTTGCTGCAAAGTGTTACAGATAATTGTTCTATTTTTAATTTGAGGAGCAATGCAGTGTGTGTATTCTTTGCTGTAGCCCTGAAGCTCTTCATTCTATGGTCTGAACAGGCAGGGTCAAGTTAAGCTGGGAACATCCACTGGAAGGTAGGAGCTGTAAGGTAGAAGTGATTTCCCTTTCTTTTGCCATTGTTTATCCCAGCTGTGACTGGGCATTGGCAGGAGATCTCTGCTGAGCAGAATGGCAAGTTCTGGACACCAAGTAGTTGAAGTTTGTGGAGGTGGTTCTTGTTATATAGCACAGTGATAATCAGTGGGAGCTTTCTCTGTTACTCTTCTGTAGAGCAGGTTCTTTCCTTGGTTGTGTTTCAGGTTAAGAATCTGTCTTACCAGAGGAGAGCTGATTCTGAAAAGGAGAGCAGGGTGCAAGGCTGACTGTTTTGGGATTCTGTGTGACCAGAGCCATACAGGTGAATTTGAGATGTAGGAAAGAGGCTGTTATGAAGTCTCTAATATAGAGGACAAAGAGGCACCATGCCCTGGCTCTCCTGGAAGCTGGGCAGTTAGATTGAGGCAGTTTCATTATATGCCTCAATTGGTTCTATTCTTCCTTAGACATACATGACTGGTCACTGTCAGAAATATGGCATTGTGCAGAGATTTCTGACTTTCTGTCCCATCCTTTCTGTGGCTGGGACAACCACCTTTTGTTTCTCCTCTGTCCTCTCACGTGTAACCTCAGCGCTAATGATTCCCATGGCTTGAATTAAAAGAAAAGAATTGCTACAGAATTTAATGTCTGTTAGAGGTAGCTGACTGTATCTCATCCAAAAGAAGTGGAAAATCCATAAAGGGTTGTCTAAACCTATTCTAGACATTTGTTCTACCCAGTCTGGGGTCACTGAAAAAACCCCAAATACCACACAGTGCCAAAGAGCAGCTCTTAAAAGTTGCTTGAGACAACCTGACTGAAAATTCAGGTTCAGCATTTCCTGCCATGTACTGGAAGAGATTGAAACTGGAGGCAACAGCAGATTAAAATCACTTTCCTAGAACTCTTATGCTCTGCCTTCCTTCCTGTCCTTGGCTGGTGACAGATCTGAGTTGCTCTCCCTCCTGCTCATAGTTGGTGTGTATCTTTTCAGTTGGCAAATGTTCTTCCAGCTCTTAGACATCTGCTACGTGGAACATGAGCCTTCCGACCAAACTCGTACCATTTAAATCAGACTGGGGGGAAAGGGAAAGAACTTGAGGAAACTTACTGGGCATCCGAGTGAGTTGAGATTGTGCCCCTCAGTGTGGTGAGAGCTGGAGCTTAATTCCTCTGAGGAAATTAATGGCTCTGTTTTAGCTTGATTGTGGTTGGTTGCAACTGTCTGAAAAAAAATGTTGGACTTTTTAGTGCTTCTAACACTTTTTGTGAGAATGAGTATGAGGGGTTGCCAACTCAAGTTTCAAAAAAAAAAGACATCACAAGTGACATCCCAGCAATCACAAGGATATAGTTACTCAGTTTTGCCCTTGCTTCTGAGTGTTTTGGATGCCATTTTTACACAACCCGAAGGGAACAGAAACCGTAAAGGGATCATTAAGAAAAAAACAACTTTCATTCCAGTCACCAGATAATGCTTCAAAGAAGTTGTTGGACTTAGTACCATTTAATAGGTGCAAAGAAAACTGTCTAGAAAAGGTGACCTCCACTATTAACCCTGACCTTCTGTGTAGTTGCATGAAATGAAACAGTAACAGTACCATAATGGCAACACATATGAGTAATACTTTTATGCTTCTTTTTTTATGCTTATAAGTAGGCAAATAGGATCATCTGGGTAGGGGATAGTTAAATCCCTACCTCATTTAAAAGGCAGAATTGTCTTCAGTCTCCTCAGGAGATGGCCGTATTGTAGTCATGGAATACCAGTCTTTGCCTAGGCAGGAATAGGCCCAGCGAGAGCAAGTGCTGTGCTTTGTGAAAGGGCCCTTCAGTAAATAGAGATTCTCACTGCCAGCTTTCCACTGACTGTGAGGCATTCAGATGTTAAGTAAAAGATATCTCTCTGCTACGTATTTTCTTCTTGTGCTAGGAAGAGCAAGCTACTCTGAGAAGTGACTTGAGAATTTAGGAAGTGTGCCGGTCAGCAGCGCTGGTGTGCGGGCAGGAGGCTGCAGGGAGCCTTTGCTGCAGAGGTGCTGGGGCAGCCACGGCTTTGTGGGTCACCCAGTACCTCTCCTTAAGCAGAGATAATGCAGACCTTGCTGTTCTGCCTCGGAGAGTTGTTGGAGCAAACACACTGCCTGCCTGGCCAGCTTCCTCAGGAATTTTAACAAGTATTTCATCGCTTTCCTTGCGTTCCTGAATAATGACATTATGAAGCTATTGTTCTTCAGCCGTGTGAGGAAACCATTTCTGGTGTGGTGAAGACATATTTGTGTGGAAAGCTGCTGAGGAATAAATGAAAAACCCTCCAGGAGTCCCTTCTGAGCCAAATGATTGTATAATCCTATGGCTTAATTTGTAAATACAGTCAGCTGTATAAATGGCAGATATTTTATGGTTACAGTTCAAGCTAAAGTTTGGAAGGCTGAAGAATGAATACAAGTCAGTGTTTTCCCATCTTCTTTTTCTTGTTTTTCTTCCTTTTTGGCCTTTGTAAATTTTCTCAATTTCCCTTCACTGTATCTTCTGTAGAGCAACACAAAATGTCAGAGGTGCAATGCTTCTAGCACCCATCATTGAATGTCCCTTGAGCCACAGCATAGAGAAACTCCTACTGGAAAAAATTGTTTTACCTGCCTACATATTCAGGAAGGCATTATTTGCATTGATTAAATATAATTCATATATAAATGATCACTTTGTCATCAAATCTAGAAAGATTTTTTTATTGAACACTGAAATTTTGGACAAGTTGGTCCATTGAAATGCATTATGAGGTGATAGGCTGGCCCTTCTCTCAAATCATGACTGAAAGTCAATTTTATAAAAGTGACTGTAAGGAAGAGAATTAGTGACTCTGACTCTACAGAATTTACTGATGTTTTTGTGTTAGAAACAGACACAGTTGCTGTGTGGAAAAAGATAGCTTTTCAAAAATCCATGTATTTTAGTCAAGTAAGCACGTTAATTCCCATTGTCTAGCATGGCAAATGGCTTCCACTGGGGAAAGGGGAAGCAGGAAAGGGTAATACTAGTTGCCCCTAGAGTCAGAGTTAAATTCTTTCTTTTCTGACTTTACCCTTGATAGTTGTTCTTTTGCCATTAGCAAACCATTTTTTTTCTTTGCCCCTTGTTTTACTTGTCAGGTTAATGTAATTCTATTCATGCATCTCCTGTCCGGATTTTCTAATGTTGTGATTGAAAGAATGCTTTTAGTAGGTACAGAGGAGTTTGTTCTCTCATTGTTCTCTCATTCTCTTTCTTGCCTTGTGTGTTCACTCTCTTAAGCAAACTTAATACCAACTCTGAAGCTGAAGGTAAGCAAGGAGTTAACTGTGCCAGTGAAACTTTCATAGTGATTGGCTTGAGACCAGAAACCCAGTGAGCAATGAAGTCTTAAAGTTGCCTATAAAAAGCTAGATAACTTTTTCAACCTCTGCCCAACATGTTATTTACAGTTCTTCACTCCATGCTCTTGGAAAAACAGAACTCATCAGTGAAAAATGTCGTTCACAGAGTTTTCTGTCTCAATATATACATGCTGTTCTTTCTGGGTAACTTTGCAGACTTCCAAGACCCAGCTAGTAAAGATGCCAATAAATCTAAATCCCTGGAGATACAAGCATGGGGGTTTGAGCTGTCATTTGTGCCATTGGATATTAAACAGCTATTTTTTTCCATTGTGTTTCCCTAGGAAAAGTTTCTTCTTGTGTTGGGTAGATGAATTTCTAGGCAAAGGTAAGCTGGGGAGCAATAACTGTGAAATAAATGAAGCAGTGTCTCTGTAGAAGAGAGAATATTGTGATAGTTATGCTTTGTGTTACTGGATTTAAAGCTGGGTCCTAAAAGTTTAACAGCAACTGTTCCACCCACTCTAAACAATATTTGGAAGGTGCAAGGTTGCTGGAATACTGTGTGATGAGTGTCCCTTTACAAATGTGTAATGGATAAATCCATAATTTGATTTTTCCATCTGCCAGCTATGTATCAGATACAGATGGCAGAGCTACCTTTGGGCACTTAATGGGTTTAGTTTTAAACTTAGGTTGGGTTATTTCCTCTTTAAAAAATCTAAGTAGGATTTTAAAAAACTAGATATTTAAATACAGTAGGTGAGCTGAGGTTTAAAGGTGGTGGTTCATGCAAGGTCTTTAAAATACATGTGTTTATATTATGTATCTGTTACCCAGTTTTCAGGCTAATTTTTGCAGCTTCTTACCATGAGTTATTTCTCCCAGTTTTATCATGGAAAGAACAGTGACGTCAGCATGGACTGCTGCATAAACAAAACAAAGCAAACAAAACCAGAAAAGAGTAAATTTGGAATCCAAGAAGAAAATATAGACATAAAATCGAATCTTTTTAATTAGTTGTCATTAGCATTCCTTTCCCCTGTAAATTCCTGTAGTCTCTGACCGAGAGCTTTGACATAGAACTCCTTTAGTGTCCATGTGGGGAGTTCACACAAGAGTGCTGAACAGGCAGGTGATGTGTGTGTGTCTGAAGTCATACCTTGTTGTCTTTAGGTACCTCCTTTTATCTAAAGCTGATGGCACTACGCTGAGGAACATCCATGTCATGGATGTAGAATCAAAATCAAGACACAGAGCAGTTTTGTCCCATGATTATTTCTTAGGTGAAATTGTGTGTGAGATAACCAAGATGAACTGTGCTTTTCCTTCATGACCAGTTGTATCTTAAGAGGATTCTGTGACCTTAATCAAGGCAGTTTCCTCTTCTGTATGTTCTATTCTGTAGATATTTCCAGGGCTACTTTCAAGGTAGATATCAATCTGTATCTGATCATGCTCACTATGGCACTTTTCTGATCCAAATTCCTGATATGGCAGATTTTTTTTTTATTCTGTGTCTTGTGTGTGTGAAAATAACCAGTCTCTCTCTGACGGTGAAAAGCCCCAAATGTGGCAATAAGGGAGAACAAACAAGCTCCACATACCTGTGGCAATTCCATTCTGCACTGTGATGGTTTTAATTTACCTGCTATTATGGTAATTTATTATAACTTTCATCCTTATAGAAAGAATTAATAGTGAAATTAACTTTATTTTGTTTAAATGGCATATTTTGTGAGAAATATTCCTGGAATTAGTCCTCAGGAGAAGGATCTAAATATTTTTCATGGATATACACTGCCTTAGTGTCAAAATGAAACCAGAAGAATGTGGGATGAGAGCAGCCTGATGCAAGTCTGTGTGTACATCTGTGCAAGGGGGTAGCAGTTATGGATAAATATTTTTAACTTAATGGCTACAGCAAGATACAGTTGGCCAAACTGAAAGGTTAAGATGGAGAAGATGGCAGATAGTGATAGGTAAGAGCATGTTTGTTGTTGTGGGGGATGGACAGTTTGTTGGCTGATTTGCAGCATCACCGTGCAGAGCTTAGATGAAGATATTGAAGCAGGAGTTCTCTGAGTAATAGTACTGCATCTTTTGGCAAAATTCCTAAAGGTAGAGGAGTAAAAACGCTGAATATTGTCTAGTGTATTATTGTTGCAGACTGTTTGGCTCCTGTGGAGGAGGTAGGATTTCCTGGCATAATATGAACACTTTCAGAGTTTGCGTGGTAGCCGCAGTGTGAAACAGCAGGGGTTGACCACTTACACAAGGTGACTTTCTCAGCCTCCTGAAAGGAATTAAAACAAGATAGGACTGAGTGAGTGAAAGTAATGAAGTCCACAGTGGTCAGTATTTCAGCATGCTCCTCTGTACATTCAAATACATTACTGTGATCCAACAGGGGAAGTCCCCCCTTGAGTGATAAGTGGCTTATTTCCAGAAGCTTTATGGCCTTTGTTCATTTCAATTGCCTCTACTTCATCTCCACCAGTTTGCTTACTCATCTCCTGTCAGTAAAGTTTGACAAATTTGGCTTTTATGAGGTTGTTTAATTCTTCTGTAAGTTTAGAGGCAGCAAAATCTGAAAAAAAAAAAAAAAGAAAAAAAAAAAACCAGCCCACAGACTTTTCACTGGAAGCACTTTCTACCAGTCAGAATGCATTATGAATTTTGCTGGCTATTCAGTTTACTGACACAGAATAAAAATTGTAATTTAAAACTCTTACCAGGTCATTTTCTGTTTAAATCTTTATCTCTTCAGCTGCTCCCTGTGTGTATATTCAAAGTGTATTAGCACTTACACTGTGATCTCCTGCTTAGCAGTCTGGAACTAGTGGGAGTCATTAATATAGTGGCATTTTTTTAAGTATTCAGATGTTCAGGATAATTTAATGAGCTTGGTGTAACAGCTAAAATGATTTCTGTTTACACATACCTAGTTTATTCCTCCTGTCAGACTGCACTGAGGGTTTAAGAGTATCAGTTTGGGTTTGGTGCTTGTTTTTTTCTTAATTAATGGTATAACTATCAATTACAGTATTTCAGAGTCACTGAGCTCCACTTATTTCGGTGATAATGACTCTGAAAGGACTAGGTATTTCCAGTGGGAAGAGGCTGGACAAACCTGAAGATAGGCCAACCTTTTTTATGTCCATGTAACTCATCCATGGAGAAACACGTGTAGCCGTCCCAGACTCTGGGACACGTCAATGCTGCCTTCTGTCATGGCTGATCTGCTTAATAGAGTATGTATTTTATGTTTATAATCCATGTGTGTCACAGCTAGTGGCACATTCAGTGTCAAAAAAACTGAAATAGAATCCTGAATCAGATTTTAAACAGAAGTAGGGCTTGTAGGCCAGAGTAGTTGTATAATGAGCACAGGATTCTGATGTGAATGCAATGCAGTGATGTCAAAAGAAAGATACCTGTAATGGGAATGTAAGGATTGAAATGAAATGCTCATTTTGTAAGCTGAAATACTGAAAATGGGATAAACTTAGTCCTTAAAAATTGTATTTAGTGGCATGTGAAGGTGCTGTTTTCATGCCTGTAGTGCAGTCGTTTTTCCAGCAGGCTCAAAAGAAAAACATCTGGCTTTGTTTGTTTGCCCTTAGTCTGACACCTCTATACTAAAGGTCTTACTGAAAATTACTTACTTCCCCAACAGGTTTTAGGTCAGGGTGTGTTCATTGCCCTTTTCTTTCCAGTAAACAAGAAAGCAAAAGTATTTTTCTGAATTATTTATGCTAAAGATAATGTTTCTTTCAAGATCAACAAAAACAATCATTTTTTTTAACATTTCAAATAAAATGTGCAACTGTGTATACAGACTAATTTTCTGAGAGTTAAGCTAATTTCAAACAAAGATCTTTTGGAAGCTTAAACTTTCACTAAATACTTTTTTAAAGACCCTTTTCTCCCCCCAGACAGGACTTAACTGCCTTATACATTTCATGCCCAGAAAATTCTCAGCCAAGAATTTAGACAATCAGTTGATGTGACCCTACTGACAAAGCATGGAAGAAATAATTTTAAGCAGAAGGGTTTCTTGTTTTTAAATTAGTAGCCAGTGTGTATTGGTCTCTTCCTGAAACCTTTGCGAGAAGCCTTAGGCACTGTATTCTGGGCCCTGCGTCACTATAACAGTGTAGGCAAGTAAACCATTACCATGTAGGCCTATTTTCTGGGTTATTTTGTCACTGTCTTCTCAATATGTCACTTTTCTCCCTTCAAAATCTGACAAGTCTCTACTTGCTTTTTCTGAATAATTGAGCCAGAATAAAATTTCCTGCCTCTGTATATTCTCAAATCAATAAGGTAAAGCAAAGCAAAGTGTCTTTCTTCCTGAAAACTTCTGTCTGAGAGCTGTCTCCAGTGGCAGACTGAAGCTGACAAAATGAAAGGCCCACCAGGAGATGAGTCTGAATCCGAAGTCTTTTAAGTATGTGGGCAGCAAGGCAATACACCACAGATTTCTCTTCCAAATCCCCTTTGTTTCACTTACTCCTGTTGCTGCCTTTTGGCATACTTCTCTCCCATTATTCCATTTGCATGTATGCTTTCTTCTTCCACTTGCCCTCTTTAGAACAGCAGTTTAAATGTAGTATATGGACAAGTAATTTGGTATGATATTGCTTTTGTTTCTCCCTAGATAGACAGCATATGGTCCATATGAAATTCCCAAAATAACAGCTTTAGCAATAGAAATTCTTGGGTTTAAGAGTAAATTTTTAGGTATAAAATTATATTGAATTTGTTAAAAATATTCTTTTACAATCAAAATTGTGGCTCTCAAAATAAAATTAGTGAATATATGAAATGCGAAATGTGTTTTTCTCCCCTCCCTCCTCTTTCACTCACCTTAATCTCTGTCTTTCTGTTACCTGCTGGACCTCTGCGTGGGTTTAACTTTGTGCAGGTATGGTGCTGCTTTTGTGGGTAGCAGCCAATTCTGCTGCTCAGCATTAGTGGTCTCCCTACAGTAGTTCCAGCACTGATGGAGAAGAGACATTTTCCAGGAAAATACTCACATAAGACCAAAAAATTTGCTGCTTTGGATTAGACAGGACTTTCTAGGCAAATATTTCAATCTGGTAGCTCTTTTTACCTCACTGTTTGCAAGATTCAATATATCTGACTTAAAGCAAGTAAATACTGATGCTGAAGGAAGAATACTTTCTAGTTTGCATTGCACTGGAAACTTGAGATTACTCTTATCTCTACAAGTGAAAAAAAAAGAGCCATCTCTAAATGAGAACAGAGTCCTACTTCCTTAAAAACAAGAGATGAAATCTATTCCAGTTAAGTGGAAATAGAGTTCATGGTAGGATTTACAGTGCATATCCTCCAAACTGAAGGAAACCGTTTGCAAGTGAAACAGAATTTCAAATGTATTGACCTTAACAAACTCATATGCTGCGTTTGCAAGGAAAGCTGGCACCTTTATCTCGACAGTGCAGAGAGCTCTGGAATCTTTCTGAACACTCATTATTCACCCCAGAACATTTCATGGAGAAATCCCAGTGTGCAGAAGTGTAACGTCAGTTCCATCTGGCTTCTGGTATTGTGGCACTGGAGAGCACATGATGGAGCTCACATCCCATAGGTGATTCTGGCTGAGATGCTCCTCAGGCTTTTTCTGGTTGCTATTGATCTGAAGATTTTTAAAACAAAAAAATTTGAATGAGACTCAAAGAAGGAAACATGGACTGAAAATACAAACCTGCCACTTTTTAATGGTCTGGAATAGTGCTTTGCACTCCTCCTTTCCCATAACTGAAAGACAAGTCTAGGACATGGCCTTTCAAGATTACCAATTGCAATCTGGTCATGTTTCAAGTTCTCTGTAATTGCTCTGTCAGTCTTTTTGCCATCCATCTTAGCTTGCCAAAATGCATAAATCCACGTTGTTTTGTCCTTGTATCACCTAGATAAAGCTTAAAAAGAATGGATGTTAGCTGTTTGTATAGCCCTCATTTCCACAACTAATAGCATAAGAAAACGCTGTATCATCTCTTAATGATCCAGAACACTTAAATAGTGTCCCAAATACTGCTGTGTATAAAAATAATGAATGAAAAGGCATTTGATATTACATAGTGTTAAGTCTGAACCAGGAATGCCAGCACGATGGTGCCAGCCTTCTTCTGCAGCAGCCACCTCACCTCCCCTGGAGCAGGCAGCAATGGGAGTAGGACTGGGGGTCCAGTGTAGAGGGGTGTATGGGTGCCTGTGAAGAACTCAAAGATGTTTCTGACATAAGCACCAGACCGTTAGTCTCTTTTTGTAAACACCTGGTGAATGGTTTTATGCATCTTTACAACCCTGCTTAATTTAGAGCATCTCTGTAATGTATGTCCCGTATCTGGAAGGTGGAAATCTGTGATAACTTGACAGTTCCTGCAGATACAGGGGATGCCTCTTCACCTGGCAGCTGTATTTTTTACCTTGGGAAACTAGTTTGGAATTCTTTTTCTCTGTAGCACCATAAGTTATGTACACCTCTGTGTGAAAATACTGCAAAATCCATTCTGCTTGTGGTGGTTCAGACAAAGGAATGATGTGTGCTGGAGGAGTCTGCAATGCAAGCACAGGAAATTTCATAGTGATTAATGAAAATACTGATCAGAGAGATAAAGATTGATGAGAAACCTTTGGAATTGGACAGAATCAAAGATAAAAAGAGACAAATTTGTTTCCTTAAGTTTGTAATGGACCTTTACAAAACAATATTACTATACGGAAGCAATAATGAATCAGATATATAGTGAATATTTCAATTACTGATATTTTAAAAATTTACTTGTTTGTAAAGCACTTTGGAATCTAGTAACTATTATTATAATTCTTGTTTACCTTTTATTATCACTTGAAGATGTCTGTGTTCTTGCTGCTTTTTATGATACCATGACTATTCACTGTATCAGCTAAGAGGTATTAATTATAAAACAAAATTGTTACATTGCCATGCTTATGGCTTAAAGGTGTTAAATTGTGCAGAACTTTTATATAACATAATTTCAAATCTAGTGAACACCAACAATGTATTTAATTCCAGGTACAACAACTGATTAATTTGTATAAAAAGTGACAATACATAGGAAAAATCTCTAGTGCTGTAGAGGAGATAGGAGCTCTGCTGTTATGGGTGACTAAAGGAGCAGATGAAAAAGGGCAGGTCAGAAAGAAGCCTATTTGCATAAATACATAGAAAGTATGTATTCATTTCAGTTCTGTATTTAAAATATAAATCCGTGTTATGCAGTCAAAAGAGTAAAGGTTAATGGATTTTTGAAGTGGTAGTGCCAAAGTTGCGTTGTTAATCAGTATAGAATTTGTTATTGCCTTTGGTGGAAAGATGAGTGGCAGTGAACACATGAATTGTTTTAGTGAGTGGTAATGCCCATAGTGAAGTCTTAGCTTTAAAACAAAAAAACACTGTCTTTTACAGTGTAAGCGGAGACACAAGCACAGGGTGTTGTCGATTAATTTCATGAAAGATAGGGTAGCTGAATTATTGTTAAGCATAAAGGTATATGTGTGTGTGTATATATATATAAAGTATGCAAATAAGTAGAAAGTGACACGGTGTGCGGTGCTTTCAGTGTTGAGAGTCCTTGAATTGCTGTGCTAAGAAAATAGGAACATGAAGAAATCAAAAGATGGGTGAAAAGTGGTTAAAATGATGGGAAGGAAAGATACCTTAGCAACTGACTTCTGCCTAGCATGTGAGGACACGCAGTTGTGAAGCAGGGTATTAAATCGGAGGTGTTAGTAAACAGGATAGATTTTGAGCGCATCAGAATAATCCTAGTTATCAGGAGGGAGAGGGAATCCCCAAAACAAGTCCCTGCAATGCTCAGAAAGGCAAGGAAGAGGTCAAAGCAATTACCTGGCTTGCAATAGGAAACAGAGAGAGGAACAAATAGAGATAAAAATATTTAAACTTCTGTGATGAAGGTAATCTGGAGCAGAACCTGGATGAATGGCTGGGAAAAGAAGATGAGTTTAGCTGTGCTGAACTCAGATTGAGAAAAATGTATCGGTGAGCTTGTGAGGCAGGATTAGATGGGCTGAGGTTAGCAGGGAACTGGCACACGTTTAGGGTCTCTTAATGTGGGATTCACGGAAATCGTCGAAATTAGGCAGAGGGAAGTATGGGGGAAACGACAAGGGGAAGACCTTTGGTTTTCCCTTCGTGTAGTTCGAAAAAGACAGACGTAAAGACAGAGGTGGCAAAGGGCTGGTGAAAGAACGGTGCCAGCAGCAGCACCCCATTGTACGGCAGAAGCCCCTGTGGCAGCGCAAACACAGGGGAGCGTTGTCCGAGGCCGCGGTGCCCGATGCTGCGGGGCGGGAGCGAGCGGGGCCGTGCGGGGATGTTGCGGTGCGGGGATGCTGCGGGGCGGGGGCGAGNGCTCCGAGCATCCCGGCTCGCAGCCCCGGCAGGCTGCGGGCAGAGCGCGGAGCCGGCCGCGCCGGGAGAAAATAGGTCACGGACGGGCCTTGGGTGGCGGCGAGGTGAAGGGCAGTGGAGCGGCACCTGCGGGGTTAAACTGGGTCAGGGAATATTTCGGGAAGGTTTGGCAGACAGGTGGGAGCAAATAACTGGTTTTTATT
>VXAU01003849.1:617686-741375 GCA_013399695.1 Formicarius rufipectus | reverse complement strand
GGGAAGGCGCCGGGGCTGCTGCCCACGGCCGGTGCTGCGGGGATGCCCCGTGGGGAGGCCGCGGGTCTGGCGGGGGCGGGGAAGGCGGTCTAGGAAGTTTGGTGTCTCTGCCCGCAGCAGCACAAACAGCTGCCGCCCCCACTCCGGAGCTGCGGGGCGTTCCGCGGTCTGCCGTCTCTTTGCCCTTTCCCGTTCCGCTCGCCTGCGGGTGTTCGGACCCTGCCGAGCAGTCCGGGACCCGCGGGGAATCCCTTCCCCGGTGCCGCAGGGCTCACCCCAGCGCCGAGCGGGAGTGAGGGAGGTGGGGGCTGATGACATTTGCCGTCGTGGTTGGGAAATACTTATTTCATTAGTTCGGTTCGCCTGCGGTTAGAGGCTGGACAGAGCTGCTTTGCTGCACAGAGGGGAATCCTGGGGGCCATGAGAAACGGAGGAGTCGAGAGAAGTTTGGAAGGGGGGACGAAAGGGTGAGGGATTTTTGTTTTCTACGATCTGTATTGTTTGGGATTTCTCCCTCTCCTTCCTCCACTCCCTTTGTGGGATGAATTACTTAGCACCCTCGGTTACAATCCAGCCCTGGAGCTTTGCAAGGGGCGGCTTTGGTGTGTCGAAGGGCCAGTAGGGTCTGTAGGAGCCGTGTCTGGCACAGAGCAGCCCAGCTGTGCTCTCTGCTGTGCGCTCGCTGCTCTGCCTACGACAGCCGGGCGCACACGGGAGATTCCCCTGCTTAGGGGTGACCCAACAGGAAAGCCTGTTGTTCTCTATCTGCTTTGCATGAGCTACTATGCTGTTACAGTTGCTGCTTCATTCAGCTAAAGAGAGAGAGGATAAGAGGATTCCAATTTAATTAGCAGTTTGTTAAAACCAGTCAGCTTTGTCTGGTCACATGTTTATAATTTTAGAACGTATGTCTTAATTGCAGTGAATTCTGATGTTGTGCATAAAGCAAAGTGCCACATGCTGTTTGCGGCATTGCCTGTGGCAGCTCCATGTTCCTATATTTTTTTAATTTACTGCAGCCTGTGTTTATTTGTGCAATGGCAGATTTTTTGAATTTGCTGAGGGCATTTTGCATGAAGCAGATCTAGGAATTAAAGCATATGCTGTAGAGGGTTTTATTACCCAGGGAGCTGCAAGTTGTGTCTTTTTTATTGGAGCATGTTCAGATTGACATCTTGAAAGCCCAGATATTGTTTTCAGTAGTAGGACTGTTGTGTGTTTTTAGCATCTTTATCAGCATCTGAAATACTCTAGATTTTGAGGCCTTCCTTGCTCCTCCTCAGTAATTACTCTGGTTGTTCTCAAATAATTTCTCACAGTATCCCTGAAATCAAACACCAGCAGACTGTACCCTGTCTTCTGCCGAGCTCACTGAGTCACTGCTGTGCCTTGTGTTAGATTAAGCTGTTGTAGTATAGCTGCTGGTTGAATATTGAAGCTCCCCAGTGTATAGTGTGATTTATGTTACTGTAAATAGGGTAATTGAATTATCGCTTCCCTGCAATGTCTTGTTCCTCTGATGTTATCAAAGATCAGTCAACTTTACTTGGGGTGCTGGGCAAGCTGCTGCCTTAATGGCCTTGAATTAGCCATTTCCACTAACTCTTACAATTGGTTAAAGAACTACTTTTGTTTTTCTGAGAAAGCCCTGTGAGTCTCTGAAAACAGTACAGTGTTAGGTGTTAACCCACATATATGTGCCCCTTCAAAAAAAAAAAGGTAAGATATTTGAGTAATAGCATTAACAAAATTCCTTTTTGTTGTATGAATTCTTGTATCAGAGGAGAAAAGAAACTTGAGATTAGCTGTTGGGTGCATAACAGAAAGATGTTTTTGCCTTTTATAGCCGTCAGGACTCCTTCAGGGCCTCCACTTGCTGGACAGAGAAGGGAAGCGGTCTGTGGATGCTGCTGTAATGAGGGGAGAAGAGATAATGAAATGAACTACCTGTCAGCTCCTAATAACTTAATTTGAGGCTCATAATTGGTGAGGATGAAATGTGCAAACTCATGTAGGGCTTCAGCTGTCTGAGAGGAGTATGTCTCCTCCGATCCTTTACCTCTCTATGTGTCTTTTTCTGGTTCATAAGTGCTATTACAGGATTTTTGCTTCTTCCTACCTGTTTTAAATAAGCTGCTTCCTGCCCTCAGCTTCAGCTGACAAACAGTTTGAAATCCAGGATGTGTACTTCTGTCATTCCTGAGGCAGTATGAAACCTCAGACAGAGCTGTGACCTTCAAATGTGAATAAAGTCATGTATTTACAAACATATCTTTATGAAACTGGCTTTAGAAAAAGGAGTAGGAAATCCTAGTCAGATCTTACAGTATTTTGATTTGAAAGGCTTTTCTCTTAGCTCCTGCTGTCACTTTACCTCTGACAGAACACTAGAGGAGTTTAAATTTTTGTTCCCTTCACCTCTCCATTGCTTTTGTTCTTCTCAACGTTGACAAAAGATGCAAGTATTTCTCTGTGCTTCCAGATTGTGTGCACATACCAAAATACCAGCTTGTTGTGGAACATGCCATTCTTGTTGCTTTTCAAAAGTGTTTTCCAATAGTGAACAGCTGAGTTTAATTTTTTAGTACCATTCCTGGTATGTATTGCATTTTATATTTGCTACTGGTTGGTAGTGCTTGTTTATTGATGCAGTTAAAAATATTGACAGTTTTTCACTACAGTCCAATATGCAGCTCTATTAGTTTTTGTAAATAACTGTACAGTCTCTTCAGTGAAATTTATTAGCTTTTTTCATAATCTTGATTTGTTCCTAAAAAAGCTGCAACAACCCCCTATCTGTGTATGTTTTGAAGCCTATGGCTTATAAACCACTGAACAGGAGTCTGTGATCCCAACTGAAGCTGTTGGTTTTATTGCCAGTAACCAACCAGAGCTGGCTGTTAACAATTGCATATCAATCTGTCACCTCCTAATAACAATGTGGCTCTTTTCTGACCAAGTTTTAGTATGTAGAGTACACAAATATGGTTTTCTCTTGCGTTAACTTGAACCTCCTTCCTTTTCCAATTACACCAGGGTCAGTTGAGAGACGCTACCCAGCAGGTCACTGAGGAAAAATGTGCTCTTTTGAGAAGTCCTGAAGTAGCCCCCAAAGTCAGATGATGTGGCTGCACGATCACTCACAGTGCTCTAAGAGAAAACCCTGTGTCTGAATGATGCATCTTAAACAGGAGGTATTTAAAGGAGAATTGCTTCTAGGTATTTTTTTAGGAAGATGCAATTTTAAGTCAAGATAAAATTATGTTGAAGGCTCTTCTCCGATAGTTTTAAAGATTATCACTTGATTATATTTTATGAGCTGCAATGTGATGCTGCAAAATTAGTAGCAGTAGTTCTGTGGATGATTTATGTTCCTTCAGACTCAAAGATCTCTTTCCTCAGGATCTCCTAATGCCATGTATTCCAGTGATTTGCTACTGACAAGAAAGAACACCGAGTGCTTCTTCAGTGTTTTCTGAAATGATACCATTTTCCTCCATGCTACTGATTGAACCCTGTAGCTTTTGGTATTTTCTGAGATTTGGAGTCTAATTTGGTGATTATAGATGTTAAAAATACAGATGGATGATACTGCTTTTCTTAAGCATTGTATGAATATGCTGAAATATTTTGCAAACACTGGGGGTTTGTAACTTCTCATCCTGATATTTGTGTGTGTGTGTCATAGAAGGGAGTCTAAAAGCTGACACTCTATACTGTCAGTGCAGGGGTACTGGATATCAACTGTCAGGTGGGAGTGGGCAGTAAAGCATTTTGTTTGCTGAAAAATAAGGGATGTAGGATTGAAGAGCAGTTTGTGTTGACTTAAAAATTTGAGTATTTCGGTAAAAACTTTTTTTGCATTCTGACAGCCTAATTTAAAATATTCAAAGTCAATGAGTCTACGTGTTGATAATCAGTAATTTATGTCTAAAACTTGGGTATTTAAGCAGGTGAAAATGTGTTTCTTCAAGTTCTTCAAGCCTACTAAAGTAGTGGAAGGTGACAAGAAGGTACAGGGAGATCTTTATTGCAGTGTTTCAGCATGAAGAACCTCTGAACAACTCATAATTCTCCATTAACAGTGTGCTGAATCTCAACAATTAGCATAGTTCTTAATATTATGAAGTTCTTGTCCTGCTTTCCTTTCTGGTGTGGTATACACTGCACTGAATGGTGGAGGTGAATGTCTCAGCTGCTTGGAGATGGACAACTTTAGGTGCCTGTAAGGCAGGTAGGTAGGTAAGATTTAGCATTTTTCCCTTGCTGCACCCATTCAACCGACCTGAACATTGGCTGATGTGCTTGTGAAAAGTGTTATCTTTTCTTGTAGCAGCTGCCTTGCCCTTGTCCCATTTGGACACTCTGCATCATTTTGAACATCTGGCTTATGTTTAACTTCTCAATTTAAGCATTGTCCTGTTGTTATTCTGGAGTAGTAGAAAGGCTGCCTTTAGGAGAGTGAGAAATTTGGGACTTATTTCCAGACTGTTACCCTCCTGTCACTGCATTAGATTGCAAATTATTTCCAGTCTCTCTTCATGCCTGGGCTTTGTTATGGATATGTACTGCCCTCGTAGTCTTCTAAGGCAGGAGTTTTGTCAGAATACCATTAGTAATGCACTGTGCCAGGGTCGCTGTTTTTGAGTGTTAAAAGATGTAGTCAGAAATAATAGCTGGTAATTCTGTGTTCTGAAGCAATTTTCAATTTTCTTAAAAGTAGGCTGAGATAGAATCATAGAATACTTTGGATTGTAAGAGACCTTTAAAGGTCATCCTGTCCAACCCACTTGCAATGAACAATCTTTGACCAAATCAGGTTGCTGTGAACCCCATCCAATTTGACCATGAATGTTTCCAGGGATGGGGCATCCACCACTGCTCTGGGCAGTCTATGCCAGTATTTTGGCACCCTCATGGTAAGGTAATTTTTCACTCTATCTAGTCTAATTCAACCCTTCTTTGATTTAAGACCATTGTCCTTCTCCTGTCACAACAAGCCCTGCTGAAAAGTTTGTCCCTATTTTTCTGCAGCCCCCTTTAAGTACTGAAAGGCTGGTGTAAGGTCTTCCCAGAGCCGCCTTCTCTCCAGGCTGAACAACCCCAGCTCTCTCAGCCTCTCCTCAGAGCAGAGGTGCTCCAGCATTTTTGTGGGTCAATGTCTTTCTGGTGCTGAGGACCCCAGAGCTAGATCCAGTGCTCCAGATGGGATCCCCAGGCAATCCTCCCTCCACCAAGTGGATTCCAATGCCAGTTACAGTGCATGTGCACCACTACCTGTTTGCTTTGTAACCTCTGGGGAGATGGGGACAGATGCTATAGTGACACAGGTGTAGGAGTCTGCATAAAAATATCTCCAAGATCCTTAAACTGGCCTTTTCTGGGAACCAACAGCTTCTCCCAGATCTGTGTTAGCTCTGATTCTCTGGTTCTGCAGCACCTCCTTTAGGGACAAAACTGAGCGGTGAGGCTGGGCCTTGATGTGCCACTGATAGATACCAGAACCACCTTGCAGACTTTCTGGTGGTCATTTATGTGCCCTAACATTTTTCATCTTTTATGACTTAGTCATTGTCCTTTGTGTTGAAGGGAGGTAGTAATTTCTGACTTGTAACTCATCTCATCCTGAACTGGAGCCCATAAGAGCTCCAGTGAGCCACATCCCCTAATGGCTTTTTCTCTCTGTACAAGGTTTTTGGGTGTTATCATTAACTGTGTGTCTATATCATAGACAGGTGGTATTAGATTAAATGAATCCCACATGATCAAAAAATGAGTTTACTTATGTCTTCTGGGGGCATTTAATGCAGAGCCTGCCCACTTCAGGCTGAGGGATGGACTGTACCAAGCTTGTTTTATTAGCTTTGAGTCCCATTTGCATCTGATGCCAGGCAGTCTGGTTGTAGCAGATAGACAGAAAAGTTCTAAGCAGAAGAATTTTCTTAAAACCATGAGAGACTGGCTGTTAGGCAAAACCAGAAGCCCTGTCACTCTCTAGTTGTGCCCTGCTAGCCATTTATTTTGGTGGTAAAGAAGTCTTCCTGCATCTGGCCCCAGAAAATGCCTGGTAAAGGGTTTTCCCATGAAGGGTTTCATATTATTTTATTAGGTTTCTGCATCAAGTTATTTGCACATTAGAAGATCTGGAAGCAGTCTGTTTTTTGGATTTCTGTGCTTTACATCCTCCCATAGAAGGAATTCCAAACTTTTTCAGACAGAGACGTGACATAAAACCAAAATGTACCCCAAAAAAGGAAACTGAAGTAACAAAGGCAGAATCAGAAATTCCAGCCTGGGTGAGCAGACACCCCCTCAGTGTTTTCTGTTGAGTAGATGGAAGTGCCTCACTAAGTCTCTGGATGGATTCTGTTCTTCTGCATCCTTTGGCAATCTTCTTTCTCTCCTTTTAAAACCTTGGATTGGCTGCAAGACACAATGAATCAAACTTACCTGCTGATAATTTAATTCCTCTCCTAATCAATCCCTTTTTCTCTTTTTCCTAAAATACAGTTGGTATAAGGGAGCAACTTCTGCAGGAAAGATGATAAATGTATGTAAGTAATTTGTTCCAAAGTTTTTTTTATATCAGTAGCTGACCTTCCAGTTTGAGCAGGTACCCAGCTGTCTGAAGTGGAACCTTTGTTAATATTGGCAACAGAAAAAAGAGAAAAAAAAATCAGTGTTCCACAACTTTATCTTGAAATCCACCTTTGCTTTAGCACCCCACATTTGCAGGTTAGAGAAATGTGGAACTACACAAGAGGGAATGTGAAGATTGTTTCTTAGAGTACGTTGGAGAAGGACTCTGCACTGGCACTGTTGGCATTAGCCTGGAAACGCAGTGAGGGAGCAACCATCTTCATCCAGAGGCTCATGTGTGATGTGCACAGCTCCCGTGTTCCCTGCACACTCACCTGGGAGATGTCTGCCTGAGGCACACTGTGCAGAGCTCTGCAGGGAACGCAGCTGTGGCATTGTTTGAGCAGGATTGCACCTTTAAAACGGGTTTTAAGAGACCAGCCTGTCACTCCTCCTGACTTTATTCTCTTTCTTTCCTTCATGGCTATGGAGTAGAATGGATTTTTCAGTTTCCTTTTCATATAGTCTGACTAGCTGTTTCCCTTTTAAAAAAAAAAAAAAAAAAAGTGATGTGACTTTCTGTTGACATCGTTGTGAAATCACATGGTACATGGGAACCATCTGAGTAAAAGCTCCTCAAGCCTCCTGACCCAGTGAATAAAAACCTCTGGATTGTGCCTGGCAAATGGCCAAACCCAGAAATCTGCAAAGGCCATCCATAGGCCTCAGTTTCTGTTTCATTAATTCCCCGTGTACTTATAACTCATCATCTTAACAGGGCATTTCTGGTTTTGTGTAATTGCTTATGCAGCGAGGAAATGATTCCCTTTCTCTGCCTCCTGTGTGTGTTCCTGACTCATGCTCACAGTCTCCCAAGTGACTGTGGCTTGGGTGTTCTTTCATAGGGTTAAAACCAATTTAGTGTCAAGTCAACTGTAAAATGATTGGTCTGGAAATTGAGACTCCGTAAATATATTGTATTTTTAACCGAGGAATAGGAGATGAAAAGTGTCCATTGGGTTTCTTTATCAGCATATGATGTTTGGGTTATGTGGAGCATTTCCATTTATCGAACTTTTTCGTTCTGCTCTCCTGCTAAAATAATGTTGCAAAATTCCACAGTTTTTCCAAAAAGCATACATGCTGTTTATTGATTTCCAAGTGTGTATTTAAAAGAGAAGAAAAAGAGAGAGAGAAACAATGTTTACCTTAAGACTAGGAATTGTGATCCTGCTCAGTCCTAACTGAGGTGAAGGAAGTTGCAGCTGTTTTGCCTTTATTTCTGTTTCCTTTTCCAGGCTGATAAAATGTCATTTATTTATTACCATACTTTTTATAATCTGTTACTGTAGTATGTAGTAACTGTATTCTGAAAAGTTTGTAAGATTTTCCTGAAATTGGCTAATTTGCAATAAGCAGGGGCTGCCTTTTTTTCCCTTGGTGACACAGATCCCCGCAGATAATATTTTTTAAATTCTGAATATAGTTGCTTTCCTTTCCTAATACTTTTGTACCCACTTGCATTCCTGTTCACAGAGGTGAAATTGTTCCATTACATACTGAATAGCAGTGTGGATGAAATGAGAAATTGAGGCAGAAAAATAATAGACTTCTAGAAAAGAAGAAAAGTCAAAATCTGGTGTGAAATGACAAGAGATATGGGGAGCACATTAAGATTGGATGAAAAAAGGTGATTTAGTAATTTGCTAAATGGGAGAGGGGGCAGTAGTTTTAGTGGTCACATTCAGAACTAGCAGGAAGTCGTGAGTCAGGCAAAGACTTGCTCACGACTTGAACACTAAATAGCTGAAAAGAACGAGGTCTCAGATCCTGTGTACTGGAACTGTTCAGCTTGAGCCATATTCAGGTCCTTTGCAGTCACCCAGAGCAAGATGATGTGATGGTTTAAGTAACTGAGCAGACAGGGCATGAGTCAAACAAGTAGTACTTCCGTATGCTGTGCTTAACCCTGTGTTAAAGGAAAGACTTTTAAAAGTTCAGGGAAGTGTGAGCTTTCCAGAGGCTGTGCTGTCATGCTCAGTTCCAGTTCATGATTTTAAAATGCAGTGTAGGTTGTTGCATTATTAATCGGTGCCTTCGCTGCACGGACTGCTTGGTTTATTAGTTTGGTCATACTTTCTAACAATCTTAAAATAATATTTAAGTTATATTTGTTTTTGCTAAAGGCTCTTCCTAGCAGGATATTGCCAAGACTGACAAATTAGGAAGTGTTTGGTTTTGCTCTGGTCACTTGGAATCAAGTTTGTTGTATGTGGATCAACTTGTACTTTCAGGACTCCTTGGGAAAAAGAAGGAAAAAAAAGAAAAAGAAGGAATTGAGTAATTGGAAGGTTTTACTTGTAGCAGTGTGGGTTTTATGTGTTTGCTTGTTATATGTGAATTGGATCATCTGAAGCATGACTTGCATTTCTCCATTTCGTTCAGAAGCAGAACCAGGGAGCACTGAGAGAGTAAAGTTTGGTCTCTGCTCAGAAAATGGCTCACCCTGGAGCTGTGCTGTGCCAGCGGCACCATCCCCGAGGAGGTTTGGGATTTGTTGGGAACTGTCAGCCTCTCCTCAGAGAGGAATTCCTAAACCCCAGGGAATCCCCTCCCCTAAAGTTCTGGAGTAAGCAGTGTGGAGGAAAAATAAGCACTTCCTTCCTTTCTATTTTCAGTGACTGAACTAGAAAGTGCCACCAGTGCTGCAGCTCCGCTCGCACGCCCCGCACAGCACCGGCCTCCTGCTCGCTCTCCTCCCCATCTGCAGTCCTGCACGGGCAGGCTGGGCAGTTCCAGGCTGCAAAAAACATCATAAACGTGTCCCCAGGATTATGGTGGACTGATTTCATGATTCAGCTTCAGTGTAAAATGCAGTTCTCCACAGGATTTTCAAGTCCTCTCAGATTTATTTTTCCCTACCAGTGTGTCTCAGGCTCCCTTCCCCGCCCTCACTGTTGCAGAGTGTTTGTTTTGCCAGGAAGGCATGGAGAACAGCCTGATGTTTTGGATCTGGAGAGACATTTTGGAGTTGCTGGAAGCGCCTCACTCCTTCCTCTGGTTTGGTGTAAACAGCTCTGCTGACTGTGGCAGCTGGGAGGAGACCCCTCAGCAGTGGCAGTGGTGGCCGGCAAACAGGATGTAAAACCCCTTCGAGACATTTTGTCAGGTGGCCTCAGTGCTGATCATCTGTAACAAAACTTTCCAAAGAACAGGACATTTTTATCACAAGGATCTGCACTCCTCTGTTGGGTGTACTTTCAAGAGAGGTACTTCGCTAACAAATGTGAATTTTCAAGTGATGATATAAAAACTTTAATTTTAGTGGAACTAAATAGTGTTTTCCAGCCTTCTCCTCAATTACTTCAAATCTTTACAGGCTTTGCATTTGTATATTTCTTTTGTTTAAGAAATAGAGCCTAACATGCAGCTTTTTTTAAAAAGTTGGAGTATATGATCTGAACTCAGAAATACTCTTCCTGAAGTTTATTGGTATTTATGATATCAATATTTAGGAAGGAAAGATTGATGCCTGTTGAGCTTTGTTAAAGCTTTATTTGGGAGAGGTTTAAATGAGACATTCTTTAGTTTCTAACTGAAATGGCAGTCTTGAAAATTCTGTGTCACTCATGAAAACAATTCTGTTTTAACATCAGTGTTTTGCATATTGCTTAATAGAATCTGAGTGGGTGGAAGGAAGATTGTTCTGACTCCTGATGGCAGGTTTGTTTCTGCTCTTGGCTCTAGGCTGCCTGTGAAATAGGCAGGTGTGTAACATGGGACACTAATCTTATCTGTTGCTGTTTTGCATTTATAAAGCTGCAAGTCAGCACAGGAAAAGTTAGTGACTTTCCTTGTTAAATCAATCCATCTTTTGTGGTGGTAAAATAAACTTAAAGACCCCTAATATGAGTTTTCATTTAAGCTCTTCTAATGTAACCTGTTGTAGAAAGACAGCAGCATTCTCCAAAATGTGCAACTTTGTCTCTACCGAAGGGACTTTTTCCTGGCTTTCTGGCTGCAGTTTGTGTGTTCTGTCATTGCAAATGGTTCTGCTGCATTATTGTAATTTCCAGGATAGCATTCAAATGTATACACAGAGCATGTGAGAAGGAGCTGCGAAATTATTTCCAACTGATTCCACATACAGTATCTGATCCAAGTGATCCTCCTGACTCAAATGAAGGATGAGAGAATGCTGAAAAAGACCAGGAACCTACCTACACATTGGCTGTGTTCCACTCCTATGGTGTGCTGTCGTTGACCATAAATTGTTTTGTGTAGTTAAATTGGCTAAGTAGGTTGTTGCAATGTGGTGCCATTATGAGGCATTCACTTGTTTTAGGATTTGGCAGAAACCCAGCTTACATACGTGCAGAGAAGCAAAAAATAGCAGCACCAGAATGTGTGTTTCATCTGTAGCCTGAAAGGAAAGCCATTGTATGGTTTGAGGGAAGAAAAGGCATCTCTGTTTAAGTCAAGTATATGCTGTTTTACAGAACTGTTACCTGCATGAACTGTAGGTGTTTGTGAGCAGATGAGCTTTTGGCCACTGAGCTACGGAAGGTGTTTATGATGTTGGTTGTTGGGAAGAGGAGGAAGTGACAATTGTACCTTGGGGGTTGGTCAGGGTACAGTTTGAGGTCCTTTCTGGAAAAGAGAAGCTGTGAAAAAAGTTTGAAAGAAAGCTTCAGGGAGCAAAGTGGAGAAATGGCCTTTCTGTGATCACTATGGAGTGAGAGCAGAGGGCATGAGGAAAAGCAAGAGCAAGAAAATTTGGCAGATTAGTCTGCCAATTATTTCTCGTTGAAGTCATTGTTTTCTATGTGAAAACACTGAGATTAAAACACTGATGTTTATGTGTTATTTTTTTTAAGTTCCTATAAATCTTATGGAGTAGAACTGCAGATTCTCTGCAGACATGCAGGGGGGCAGGGTCCATTGTAGGGAGGGGTTTATGGATCTGCTTTGTGGTCAAATGTCATTTATGATTGCAGTAATCATTTTCTTTGCTTCCACTTTGTATTAAGTTCTGGAGGGTTTTGCTTACATTGAAAGTAAAGCTAAACAAATCAAAGCAAGACCTTTAAACAAGGATAAAGAGTAAATATTTGTATATTCTGCTCCCTGAACAGATTTGGAATGCCAAAGTCAGTCTTGGTCAGGTACTGCTACCCATGAGACTGTTCTTTCCTGCATTGTCACAAAATGGTTTATGTGACCAGAGGATTTTCATCTTAGAAAACTACTACATGAAAAGCTTCATAACCAAATTAAGCATGAGGGAAGGGTTTGCACTGATGCAGCAGCAGTTTTTGTGACTGTTCCTAAGTCCTAACACAGAAGTACAGTAGTATGTGCAGTGCATCTGTTCAGGTAAGGGTGACAGCATCCATAATAAACACCTGAAGAAACCTCCTTAGACTTACTGAAAATTGTAAAATCTGAGCTGACTAACCCTAATTAAATTATATTTCCTATCAGTCGCCAGCCTTACTCCTCAAAGATTTCCTTATCCCCAGAATTTAATTAGAAGGCTCAGGATGTGTGTACAAGTGCTTGAATCTGCCACTGGGAAATGGATCCTGCTGGGGAATGTGGTTCTTCCTATGAGACTGGTTAGTGCCGTGGTGAGCAGTGATGGTGTCAAGGCAGCAACTAAGTTCCTAAGACATCAAGTAGCAGATTATTTGGCGATAGAAACTTGCTGTGATTGCATACAAGTAACAGCTTTCAGGCCAGGGAAACTTGAAGTCATCCCTTGTTTTTTATGGTAGTTGAGCTTTGGTTTAGGAAGGTGTATTCACCGGCATTTAAGAAAAATGCACAATATAATTTGGGCTTCCCTTGGTTTTTCTGGGAATAGTTCAGAAGCGTATTTAGAAGGTATGCTGTGGCTTCTGCAAACCTTCTCCTTTTGCTGCTGGCAGAAATCAGTTGGCTTCAAATCCCGATCTAAACCCAGCTCTCCCTGTCTGTGGGACCACAGCAGTTCTCTGTCTGTTATTGCCCTGGCCCTCAAGGGAACTTCAGTGTACTTTGGAATCTGACCCATCTTTTCATATTTCTGTCCTTTTCAGTTGGTCCCTCTTTAGAAGTTTCCTCTCTTCCCTCCTCTGCAGGGAATCTGGCGCATCCCCGTGGATGAGATCGACCGCCCGGGCAGCTTCGCGTCTCATATGAACCGCTCCATTGTCCTGCTGCTCAATGTGCTGTCACAGCTGAAGGATTACAACACCTTGCTGAAGGTCTCATCTATGCTGCAGAGGACCCCTGATCAGGGAAAGTATGACACATTTATTTCAATGCATTGCTTTGTGAAACTTTGAATGTATTTTGTTCACTGTGTAACTATTTTAATTAAAGGTGCTCTTTGTTTAGGGAAAAAAAGCCTTCAGAGGGATTCCTCTGGGAATATAGTGGAATGATGCTTAATTTTTCTCAGGATTACGATTCTATGATATGGTCTAGAATTTCTCTAAGTTTCTCTTGAAACTCAGAGCAGCCCTACAAGTGCCTTAACAGGCTTACAGAGGTGTTCTGTCACGTGGGGGGGATTCACTAGTGGAACAGAGCATCATTACCCCTCTGCTGGCTCTTGCATAAGCCTGTGTCCAGCACAGGTCATGACCCAGCATCCTGCCTTCCTGTAATCCTTGGTGGACTGAACAATAGTTATGTGCCTGTTGGCAGCTGATGCTATTTAAAAAGCTTATCCTGTTCAGGGGTGATCTAATTTTAATTGCATTAACCTTATTTAAGAAAAAAGAAGCTATTAATGTGAGCTATATATGGATTTGTATCAATGGGGAGACCAAAATAAACATCTAAGGAAAACATTGAAGCAGCTGAGGTAAAATTCTAGTAGCTTGCCATGTGGGAAATGTTGAAATTGGCCTCTGGCAAATGCGTAAGAAATTGAACTTGAATGATTGATGGTAAAAAGTTGCAGGCATTGAAGGCTTCTTCATGTGTTTTCCAGTGTGAGTGTATGTGAATTTGCATGGATTGTAGTGTTTCTGGGAATATGTCACCACTTGTTTAGCAAACTTGAAGCCAAAAATACTTTGACTTTTAGCATATCTGAAGAACTGGACCATAGAAGGTTTAAATTCTGTCCTAAGCAAGCCCACAGTTGTACTAAAAATATTATGTTATTTATAAGTCTAGACTGAATTTAAAAAACAAGTAGTTTGACATGTTGGATCAGCCAGTGTCAGCCATGGTGAGCTGCAATGGTTACAGGAACTTAGAAATGCAGATATTCTGGGTGTGTCTGGTATATGCCTGGAACAACCCGAGTTTTAAAAATAGAGAGCTTTTAGTTATTACTGAACTAGTGAGTAGTGAGGTGTTTGTATCTTACGTCTGAAAAGCAAACCATAAAATTACACGGTAGAGGGAAAATACATGTATTAAAAATGTTGGCCTTTTGACTGAAATAGTACCCTTCAAAGTTATTCACTTGACTTTTAGCCATCTCATTAAAAACAACCAATTCTGAAGTAGAAATTCAGTTTTCTAGCAAACTCTATTAGGTGGGATTGATGGCTGGAAATGTTTTCCTTGAAAGCAGACTTAAACATTGTGTCAGAATATACTAAATTACAGTGCTGTAGTAAATTAAATGAGGCTATAAAGCAGATGTTTTATACAGTATTATTTTTTTCTAATACTAAATAGGAAAAAAGGTATTAGCACACCAGTGTTGTAGCTCTAAAAATCCTGGATTCCAAGGTAACTGATATGACTAATGACAGAGGATTTGCTCGTGTCCTTAATCTCACATGCGTGCTTTATCCAGAACATGAAAATCACCTGAGAGTTCAGCACAGCTTTGTGTAACTCATACTCTCTTTAAAGAAGATGTTTGAATAAAAAACTGCTATTTGAGGGGCACAGAAGGATTTATTTATACAAGAAAACTGTAGATATGGTAGTTTGGTTTGCTTTGGGTTTAGTTGTTCAGTGTTGTTCATTTTTCAGTCTCCCTTCCCTGTGTTTGTAAATAGTGTTATCCTCTGCTGCTTGCATCTCATCTTTGATGATTGTGGGGAGGGGAGAAGCGAAGCAGTGAAAATGTTGCATTTCCATATTCTATGTTTTGTTTGCTTACTTCAAAGTTATTGTGTTGGGGTTTTTTTGGGGGTTGTTTTTGTTTGTTTGTTTTTTTAATGTCCTGTCTCTTGCTTTGAAATTCCTGTAAGCTCTTAGCAGTTAACTTGGTTTATCTCCCTGTGGCACAGGAAGTACTTGCGTGATGCAGATCGACAGGTTCTGGCCCAACAAGCCTTTGTGCTCACAGTGAAAGTGCTGGAGGACACCCTCAACGACCTGACACAGGTAAGGCACTTAATGGCTGTAATTTACTAATTAGATTTTTCTGGGTTTAATTTACCCACTCCTTAGATCTCCTGAGACTGAAGGGGTACGTTATCAGCACTTACTTGTAATACTTTCAGTTTATATGCCACTGCACAGAAGATTTTCTTCCAGTATTGTTGTTTTCTGGTTTTGAAGTAGAACAAGTACAGCTGTTGAAAGTGTTGCAGTAAGTTTGGTTTGACTGCCCCTTAAATTTCAAATAGTGATAGATAAGTGGAGTGCAACAAAGCCCTCTTTTCAGGTGGGATCTATTGGAAATTTCATTTTAAAATGAACCAAGATTCTTCTTGCAAAAGAAAGCCAGATAATTTGATATTACAGACCTGACCACTCTTAACTGCTAGTCCTTGACAGCACCACACTCAGTATTACATATAGTTGTAATCTAGATTCAATTTTTAAAAGTCACCCTGTAAACTGATTAGTCTCTGTATCGGATAACCAGAATCAGAGCTTTATTTGGTAAACACATTCAAGGAAGAACTTGTTCCTAAGGGTTTTCCAAGTTAGCAGACTATAGGTTTAACAAATTAAATTAAAACATCCTTAAGAACACTGGAACTCTGTATATGAAATAGTTTATTCATAAATCTGGATGGGAGAATTGTATCATTAGCAGTTTTTTGAAAGAAAATAAGATGTTCTGAGGTTTTTTTTATGTAAAGGTACAAAAAATACTGTGGCAGAGTTTTCGTGTTACTTAATCTATTAACAAGAAAGTTATGTAAGAGCAGCCGAAGGGAAGATTCATCAATTTGAGATTTATCTGTGGCTGCCAAAAGAAACAGGTTGTCTTTTGATTTCAGTACATTAGAAGAAAATTTTGTGCTGTTAAACCTTGAATTTCATTTAATTGGAGCCCAGAAACTGGACTGAAGTAGTGGGTGAAAAGAAACACATCATGGCTTTGGTTCAGCCTGTGCTGTTGATTTATCTGTGGTGGGTTTACTGATTAAAATACTTTCATTTTAAGACTTGTGGCTTGGATTAATTAATATTCAGGACCAAAAAAGAATGAACATAGTGTAAATGCATTTTCTTCAGCAGGGACAATAATGAAAGGTATTTGTTGTCAATATTCGTGGTAGTCATTGTTGTGCTCAAATGCTGTCTGATTTCAATAATAACAGAAAAAAATGGCTTCTTTTATTAAGGTTTCAGAAGATCAGGGTTCCAAGTCTTCTAACCTTCCTTCAGGAAGGATGACAACAGACGTCTCCAATAAAACTAGTGCTGAAGAAGGGAAAGATGTCCTACCCAAAAAACCAGTTTTATCAGATGGAGTAGTGCATAGTACTGAAAATGGAGTAAAGGAAGTGACCCAGGGACAAATTCCCAATGCTATGGACATATTGGAACAAGAGGAAAGGAGTGACAAGGAGATTAAGGAGCTCACTGGTCCTGGTTCAGGTGAGCCTATGGATCTGGATGGCTATTCCAATGACCCTGAAAGAGTTGATTCTTCATGTAAACGCAGTGAGCCAGACCGAGTGCAACCTGGCAGGACCTCCAGGGACAGAGCTCCAGAGAGCAGGACTCCAGAACTTTCCTTGGAAGAGCTAAGTATCAGCTCCAAACACCAGCAGCAGGCAGCTAAAGGACTAGTGCAAACAGTACCTACAGAAGAACCTGTCCAGAGATCAAGCAGGAAGAGGAAATTACTTGAGGATGTAGAGTCTGGAAAAACACTTCTGCTTGATGCTTACAGAGTGTGGCAGCAGGGGCAGAAGGTGATGGCCTATGACCTGGGTAGAATCGAGAAGATCATGTCTGAAACATACATGCTGATTAAGCAGGTAATTTCTCTATGTGGCCTCAGACACGATTGTAGAGTAACAGTAATTGCTAGACCAAGCATTATGAAATTGGCCCTACAGCTCTTCAAAAGTTGGGGAGATAAATGTCTCCCAAATAATCATTCTAGTGACAAGCCCATTACTGGAGGTGGGGAGTAGGACCCTCCCTTTTGGAACTGAATTGCTGAAATCAGTTAAGAGCTGTAATACCAAGTACGGGGGGGATGTTCATGCTGAATGTTAGTTTGAATTGAGAGAGCTGAGTGTGTATCTTTGGACATTTGCTCCTGAATAACATAATGTCAGTGTTCTGCCATAGAAGTGCTGCTTCTCCCCCTTATTCCCATGCTCTACGTCCCCATTTCATCTCAATCAGATTTATGGATGAGCTAAGTAGTTATGTCTTCATAAGCTGTGATTCTCTGTTCAGGTGGATGAAGAAGCAGCACTTGAACAGGCAGTGAAGTTTTGCCAGGTGCATATGGGAGCATCAGCACAGAAACAGGTAAGCTTTGAAGTCTCTGACTGCTTCTGACAAGCTTTTTTCAGTCTGTACAGATATATCTGTTGGTGAGTGTCTGCACCACTTAGAAATACCTGTTTTCTTTATATTGTTGTCAGCTAAAATAACTCAGGCCATGTTAGTGTAGGGAGCTCATCCCCTTGATTGGTCATTGCTACTGTTTATATCAGGCTTGAAGGACAGTTTGCATGCCCAGAAGCTATTGGGGAAACCCCAAACCATCTTCAAATTGAAATATTTATGGCACACTGCAGTTTTTCTACTGCCCACGTCATTCCTCAGCATTTCATGGATGGTAATTACTCCTTTCTGAGCCCTAAGGGCAAACAACCTCATCAGCTCTTCCTTGGCTAACATTGCACTCTGCTCCAGAGGTACCACATGGCTTTTCTATGAGCTTGCATGGTTGAGAATCTGATTTTAACTCTATTACTCAGTTTGTTTTTAGCTTGTAGTTTTTGGGTTTATCCAGCAAACATAGAGCTTTAAAGGGATTGTTATTTATCAGCCCTTATTGTGAAATCAAAGCCAAGAATAAAACTGGATGAATGATGTGTTTAGTGGTCATTGATTTTGCAGCAAATGATTCAAATGATTAGTTTAAATCCCAGAAGTATTTACTAGTTTTGTATTTTTCTTTTTTTTTTTTTTTTAGTTAAACTGCATTTGTATAATACATTTCCTAGCAGAGTAACAGGAGAGGATGTGAAAGTAGAGTTTTTTCTTTATTAGATTTTCACAGAAGTAACTTTTCTCCAGTTTATGCCCCTCAGGAAGTAATTTTTCCACTGAATGATAAACATTAAAAAACTAAAAAAAAAACTTTTAAATTATAAAAAAAACAAAACAGAAAGGCATTTATTCTGGTCATGTTTGCTCATAGTCTGGTAACTTAAGGTTTTAATTGTTTTTTAATAAATAAGTACTAGCTCAGCATGCTAAGTCTTTTTTAGTCTATTTTGAGGAAAAACAGACTTTGTCACACTTAGATTTGCTAATAAGCTTCTTTAGAAAGTAATGGTGCTGTTTGTTTTTTGCAAGTGTTCACCTTTTAAAAAACCATTCACCAAGTTTCCATGTATGAGCCCTGTTCTTTGCTGGGCTTTGTTGAAGGTTCTGGGAATGTGATTGCTATTCCAGCTCCTCCAGCAGAGTCAGTGCTTGCTCAGACGTGGCAGAACCTGAGAGTGGTGAAAAACCTGCACACAGACTAATTTGAAAGTAGACACAATAGGTGAGCTTGTGTTTAACTGCACTGGAAGCACTAAGATTTCCTGTTAAATCACTTGAAATAAAACACACCTCTCAACATGCTGCACTTGGAAGCTTTCCCTTGTAGGATGCAGTCCCAGCTAACGAGGTTACTACATCCTGCCCTCTCCTTTTCGTCTGCTTCCAGCCTTGTGAAGCTGCTGCACTGCTCCTGTAACACTGGGAATCAGTGTGGAGACACAGCAATAGCCACTCTTGTAGACATCTGTCTGTTTTCAACAGATTGAATCCTGTTTTATTTAAAATTGGCAAGTATTTGCCTTCTGTAAGCAGATGATGTCATGTATGGAGCTGCTGCAGCCCTGGGAAGTGCTTTGTTGCTGGAGGGTTGGAGTGGGTTTGCAGGGCCTGTGGTTCTTCAGTCACTTATCCCAAGAAATTGACAGTCAAAAAAAAAAAAAATGTGAGCACAAAATCCACCTTGGTATGTATCTTTCTGTGCCGGTTGTTATGTTGTACAGTTCCAGGTATTATATGGTTTCTTTATGAAAGTTTTCACTTGCTGCTAAAATTAAGAATTACTTAAAGTATGGCATTTCAGCTTTCTTCCAGGCTGATCAGTGTTTTTAACGTAGATATTTAACAACTATGTTGAAATCTTCTGTGCCTCTTCAGGTACAAGCAGGAAACAGTACAGCAATCAGTAAATGGAACTGCACAAAGTGGGTTCTTACACTTGTGTGATGAGATCTCCTCTTTTTAATTGCTTGACAATACTGTGACCCATTGACATGGTTTCAGGAATTCTCTGTGGTTGTCATGAGGGCTTCAATGCTAACATGCCTTGAGCCAGTGAGACTTGCATAATGTTCTTCAAAGTCAGCTAAATACATGGGAAGTGGCTAGAAAGGGTTTGGGGTTTCAGAAGGATTCCTCTCTGTTTTGGGCTGCTGTTCATAGTGCAGGTGGTGCTCAGACTGTAGTGCCTGTAACAGAAAGGGGTGTCTGTGTGTACTTGGTACAGACTTTGCTGAAATGCTGTGGTATTTAGAGCTCTGGGTAAACAAAATCAGTTTGGCATCATCTTATCAGCTAAAAATGTCCTCAGACTTAACTGGATCCAACTCTTAATTTGAGGAGTAGTTTGTTTCCCCATGGCAAACTCAGTTTTGCTTTATCAAATCCTACTAAAGGGGACTTTGAGTTATTAACGTCTGAAGACCTGAAAGAGTCCTTCAAAGAGACTACCAAAGAGAGACTTGTGGGCTTGAAAAAGCTGCTAGCAAATACAATAGAAATTAATCCATTTGTATTACCATATTCGGGGGGAAGGTGGTTTTAGCTTTGAGTAATTCGGGCTGTGTTTGTATCTAGCTGGGTCCAGTGTTATGTAATACATATTTACTGTCAAACCATAATGTTGAAGTAAAATCTGAACTTGTAACACTTATGTGAAAGTGAAATGAGGAGAAGACTCAAATGTAGGCAAAGTTTTATTGTTTAATAAAAAGGAAACTCTTTTATGGAGTATGGGAACAGAGTAGCATAAATAGATGAGATCCCAGTAATTGATATAAAAATATATTCACTAAGTTTCTGTGACATTTCTTTCAGTAAATAATAATAATAACAACAGCAACAATAATAATTATTGGGTTTGTTTTCAAGTTATGTATTCATCAACTTCAGCACATTTTGGTTCCAAATCTACAGAGTGGCGATGCAGCCTTCTTAAATACTGATATGAATGCTGCTGTGGAGAACGGGTGTAGACAAAAGTAATTCCCTCCTCTTTTTGTCCTTCTCCCTTTAAATTCTTAAGTGTGAGCAAGACTTTTGATATACACATATCAGATGGGCTGAAATTGCTGTCCAGTGTCAATGTCAATAGTAATTAAGTAACTAAAGTTACACTAGAGATGAATTGACTTCATGGTCAAGCAGCATTTTGAAGAATTCTTGTTCTTTTCTTTGATTTTTCTGTCTGAGAATGTTATCTAGAAGACTTGCAGAGATCCTGAAAGCAGTCAGCTATTGCTCTGAGTTATATTTTTAGTCCTGCCAGCTATGATTTTCATATGAAATTAATGGTCCCTGGAAATGGAATATGAAGGAGGCTTTGTTGAGGGAGAATGAAAGATTGGGGCAGACTACTTTGACTTTGAAGCGGCATCATACTTAAAGATGTGGTCCTGAGGACCAAGGAGAGGACATGCTGGCAGAAAGCAGTTGTAAGGCTTCTAGATAGAGAATTTCTGATAAGCCTTTCCATTGGCTGCCTAAAATTGGTCATATCAAATTCTTCATTTTGTACTGTTAGGACATATTGACATGGGAAAGATACTGCAGCACAAGGTACCATGAAGCTTTGTAGTGCACAGAATATTTTAAAGTGCATGTGGAGATACTTCAGCCTAAGAACCCATCTGTCTTCTTTTTTTCCTGGACTTGCAATTTTATAAGGTATCTTTATTACTGTGGACTTATTATTGAATGCCTTATTACTAAAATTAAAGCTTTCACCCATGTTGAAAGTCTGGACAGATAAAACTCTTGTGATTGTGTGTGAGAGGACAGTGTATCTCTAATCCTGGGAACTAGATTTATGTAAAACAAATAGCTTAAAACATTGCAGACATCAGTGCTGCACACAGGGCTGGATTTAACATCTCTAAAAATACAAGAGCATTCAAAGGCAAAGTTCCAAAATGCCACTGAGTCTCTGGTCCTGTGTTGTGACCCTTGAGAATACGGGACCATATGTAAAAGCCCTAGTAATGGGTAGCATTGTAGGAGCTGAAATTTCTATTGGCTCCTCATGGTATAGTATATCATCTAAGTGTCATGAGAAGGGGCTATTTCAACATTGCTGAGTTATTTCAGACTCACTGCTGCCTTAGCCAAAAAATCCTTGCTCTGGGACCGACTCCATGCCTGAAGTGTGAGGGAGAGAAAAGAAACTTTCAGCTGCCCTTTGCTGCTCCAGCTGCCAAACCTCGAGCTCTCCCTGCAACTTTCTGAGCGATCAAATCCTCCCGTTCACCTTTTGCTTCACTCACCTCTCCCAAAGTAACCCCTCCATGACACCTTCCCCCGCTGGCTGGTGCCAAACTCTGTGTGCTTTCCCCATTTCCCTCTCTAAACCCACAGTCAAAACTCCTCAGCACTTTTCGGTGTCAGGTCTAATTAAACATGATGCTTCATGAAGAAGCTGCCACCAGAATCAAAACAAGGAAATGTTTTTTACATAAACACCAAGGCACAATCAGGTTATGCAAATGAGCCGTGCCTTTCAGGCTCCTTATGGGCTGCCAGCGTGATCCCTGATTTTATAAGGGTTTGCTGCCTCTGTCATGTAAAAGCAGTATTTCCTAAGGGAAGGTGCTGGTTTAGTGCTGCTCTCACTGCCTTTCTCTAGTTCCAGAACAGATAACTGGGGTCTTGTTTTCTCCTCTCTCCAGTGTTTGCCTCTCCCCACTGCTGGTGATGAGTTGTCTGAATTCACAGCCTCGTACTGGAGAATTTTAGGGGATCATGAGTGATGGGTTTGTTGTACGAGGGCTGCAGGTGGAACCACACACAACATCAGAAGTGCTGAGATTGACTCTGGAGCACCAGTCTAGTGATGGTACAGTCCCTGTGTTGGACCTCACAGTGAATGTGACATTTTACTTGGAACAGGAAAAAATTATCTTCTGTGAGTGAAGCTAGAGGGCACTCCCGTGGATTTGTTCCCCTTCTGCTGTGGAATGCAGTCAGCACTGCAGTGACATGGGCTTTTAGGCTTTTTTCTTCAAGGAGGAAACTTGAGTGTGACTTGTTTGAACTGCCTTGGGTGTCTAGAGCATTTTCTTCTCAAATTCTCACATTAGAAAAGCCCCCACAAAGCAACAAACCACCAAGCTGTTCTCTTCAGGAAACAGCTAAAAGCCTTCTGTGAAGGCACTTTGTTGGGCATGGGAGGAGATCAGGAAAATATTAAATAATTAGAAAATAATCATCTCCAGTTCTACCTCATGTGTTTTCTCCCCCTTTTTGTTCCACCCACATGCTGCTAATTTTCATCTTTTCTTCCTGCACATCAAGACGTCAGAGACTGCTTACAGAAAAAGTTGTTTTTCCTGAGTTGTCTGTGTGCTTTATTAATGCAGCAAAGATGACAAGAAAGGAGGGGGAAGGAGGAGGTGGGGATGGGGGGGACAAAAGGACGAGCTCTTTCATGGTCTCCTACCAAAGGGTGACCATTTTGTTCACTGTTGCATTTGCCAGTTGCCATGGCATCCCCCTCTCACTCTATCCTGGAGGTGTATTCTTGATATAATTAACAGCTCTCCTCCTCCTGTCTCCTGCAGAAAGCAATCATTAAGTGAACATGAAGGAAAGAACAGACACTTTTTATCTTTTACTTTGTATATTAATGTTTTTCATCCTGCTACCTGATCTCTCTTGGTCCAGTAATGATGTTTTTGTGTATGGAAGCATTGCTGGAGTGTGGCTGCCTGTGTGGAGCAGGACATTAAGCCCCTGCATGTATTTGTGTAAATGAGGGATTTACTTAGGCTAGAGTGCTGTTCAGTCATGTGTATTTAAACCTTTGTTGTTTTCTGTACACAAAGCTGTAGTCTTAGGAAATGCAAGGTTCTTCAGAACCTGGATCATGGATACTGCTGCTGTGTCTAATGTACCTGGAAGAAAACTTCCAAATGAGATTTCTGTTAAATACTGCGGTAGAGAGATTAAGAAAAAAAAAAAAGAATAACTAGACATAGTGTAATTAAAACACAATACTGAGCAGAAGTTGGAGTGGTAATACTGTGGAAAGTGGCCAGCATATTGTTGATGCAGTTTGTGGGTCAGCTCCCAGGCGTGGTGGGGACGTGCTGACGTCCTTCTGAAGGGGCACACCATTTTGCCAGGTGGATTCTGCCTTCAGTCCCACTAGCATGCTAAACTCAGGCATGGGAATAATTACATAAAAACCCAAAAACCAACAAGAAAATGTTATGTAACAGTTGCAGTGCCAGCATCTTTCATTAGGAAACTCCTGTTGGGAAAAGTGCCACTTTCCCTTTCTTCAGAACATTTGTTCATTAGTTGTTCCCACAGCCATGGGGCAGTGAACCCTTCCAGGAGCAGCTGCAGCAGCAAGGTTGCTGCAGAATTTCTTTGTTTTTCAAAATGTGTTTTGAAAAAGCAGTAAGTACAGTAAAAATAAACCCTTGGTCACGTTATCTGGTTTATCACTTTGCAAATGGGCTACGAAGTAAAATTTTTCTCATGTTTTATCTTAACGCTCAGTTTCTTCTTGCTGCTGCTGTTGTCTCACTACTGAAGTGCCTCACTGGGAAACCATAGGAATCTATTTTTCCATTAACATCTTTTAAAAAATTCTGTACTTTTGCTGATATGTTTATTGGTGGAAAGCTGTCCCAGTGCTGACTTTCCTGCATTTTCCTTGCTTCTTTTTATATCAGCTTTCAAGATGGAAAGGGTTTGTCCATAACCTCCCTGAAACTGAATGGACTCCTTGAGGAGTGTGCTCAGGGTAACATATGAGGAGGCTGGTTTTGTAACCTGTGTAAGTCAGAAATAGCCACAATTTTCACAGACATGCATCCTAATTATCCATTTAAATTTCAACTTTATACAGTCTTCAAAATAAACATTTTTGCTAAGTTTTTCAAAGATAATGGGTCTCTGTGGACCATCTATGACACATCTTTTGAGTATTAATAAGCCTTTAATGCTATTCCATCCTCCTTGGTCATATAGTAGTCAATACAAAAGTAGTACTGCATACCCTTCAGTATCTCATCTCTTTTTTTTTTTTTTTAAATCTAGAAGAATGTCCAGTCTTAACTAGATGAATCTGTAATTACGCTGAAAGACAGGAAGAAGGCAGATTAAAGAGTTTTCATCTTAATTCAGTTCTATACATTTGTTCTCTAAGTAACATTCTCATCACTGTAAGATTTGTTTCCCCTTTGTGACAAAATCCACTTTATAATAGTGATCGTAACAGAGACATTGAGCATGGTGAGGTGGATTGGGGAGGGGAAAGGAGAAGTTCTCACTGAGTCAAGTTATGACTTTACAGCCACAGCAAAGTAAAAATTAAAAAATAATCTAATGAGAAAACCACATAAAACACTGGTAAAGAATTGTCACTGCCTCTCAGTTTCCTGCAGTATGTCTGTGGAAAAATTATGTAGTACTGCTGTCTTATCAGTAGAAGTGGATGAACATAAAGGGCTTCTCATAAATCCAAGACTTCCTGTAATGAGTTTTTCTGTGTTTATTTCTCAGCTGTAGTGTTACAAAGTCCTGTGTTTTCCTGCAGTCAGCCTACCTGCAGGGTGGTGCAATGTGGCCCCCTAAGTCTTGAACAGTATAGTTGGTGGCATTGTCCTGGCCTGGGCTTTGTGAGCAGCATCACTTACTGCTCAGGGGTGCTGGAATTCTTGCCTCTTCACTAAAACCAAAATCTTCTAAAGAACATGTTCCTCACTGTGGTGCTCATCTTAGCTTTGTGCTTACAGCTTTTGGCTGGTCTTCAGTTTCTGAGTCCAGTAAAACACAGGAAGCAAGTTTAAATCCCTTTTCTTAGTGCCCTGTGCATTGCAGAATGCACTGCAGCCCACAGTGGGTTTTTCAGTGCTTGACTCTTTAAAGGAAGATTTCTCCTCCTTTTTCTTCCACCTCCTCTTTTTCGAGAAAGTCATTGAGAGGATTTTTTTTCTCCTCCCAAGGTCTCTGTTTCATTGGGTTGAAAAGAACCTGTCTGTTTACAACAGCCCTACACAACTCTTCACCAGGTCACATCTGAAAGGTTCCTGTTAAAGCCATAAACACAACTAACTTTTTTGTTGCCCTTCTTTTGTATAAGGCTGGACTTTTTGACTACACATTAGAATTTGTGGTCATTATTTTACTGAGACAGAAACATTCAGCTTTATTCTTTGGTGCAAATAAAATGTTTCTCTTATTATGAGGCAGGCTGATTTTGTGGAGAAAAGAACCCTGCCTGCCCAAGCCACAGCTTCACCTGGAGGAACTGATTCGAAGTGAAAACTGATTTATTTTTCTTGCCCCCAATACAGCATCTTCATTTTGAGAGAAATTAAGTATGAATTTGGTTCCTTCTCTGTATAACAGTAGGGGTTGTTTCAGTTTCAACCTTTTCCCTCTCTGCTTGATGAGCTGCAACTTATCTCTTTGGCCTTTCTGTGTTTCTGTGTTTGTCCCTGCCTCCACTGCCAAGTTAAATGTGTTGGCCTCTCTGATGCCTTGGATGGTGGGATGGATTGAGGTACACCAGCTTGGAGGGCACGGTCAGTGCGCCAGGAAGATGGGCTACCTACCATTCAAAGGAGCTCCAGAAGATGAGGATTGCATTGGCAGGAACTACCTACAGGTTCAGAGAGAAGAGTCCTGTACCTGGGGCAGAATGATTCCTGTGCAGTTTAACTGGTGGGGGAACAGCTCTGCCAGAAAAAGGTTTGGAGCCCTGGGCAAAAGGGTGAACACAGGTCAGGAGCGTGTCCTGACAGCAGTGAAGTCAGAGAGAGCTGGGATGCTTCATCCTGGTGAGGAGCAGAGTCGTGGGGGAGGGGGTTATGGAATTGTGGTCTGCAGCAGAAAGGAACCAGACAAGAGGCACCACTTAAAGTTGCAGCAAGAGAAATCTGGATGAAGCAATTGGAAAAAAGTGTTCACTGTGAAGGTGGTAAAACACTGGAACAGGGACCTGGAGAGGCTGTGGAATCTCCATCCTTGGCTCAGTTGGGAACTGGGCTGGCCATGGGCCCTCAGTGAGCTGATGGAACTGTGGAGTCGGCTCTGCTTTGAGCACGGGGTTGGACTGGAGACCTCCAGAGGTCCCTTCCAGCAGGAATTACTCCACAGTGTTGTGCTCTTTCTCTCCCTGATCATTTTTCTTCTGAGTACCATCCAGATACTGCTGACTTACTTTCCAGGTGTCCTCTTTCTGTCTGGAAATAGCTGTGCATTTTTATAGAAATGCAGTTTGAGATGTAGATATATTTTTAACATCTGTGTACCTCAGTAGTAGTACCTTCATGTGTTTCTGCTGAAGAAATTTTGGATACAATACAAGCACAGAAATGTCAGGTTCTCCATCATGTATTATCCAAGTTAATGAAGCCCATGGGTGTGAAGGGTTTTCCCTTTAAATCACAACTGGAAATATTTCCTCTAGTGATCTCACTTCTGGCTTAAAGTTCTGCAGTTCAATTTCCATCCAGTTTGTGTGATCCTATTTGTATGTGGAGACCTTTAGTCTTGAAACTGATACTTTAAGCATCAGAAACTTGCAGCTTTCAGAGGCAGAGTAGACCTTTTTCTGATCCACTGTGGTAATTGTTGTGAATATAGCTGCTGTATTTTTTTTTATTTTTTTTTTTTGTGTGCACATAGGATCTGGCAGGTTTTAATTGTATGCTTTTTAGAGATTGATTAATCAAGTTCAGGAACTTCAAAAATACATTCTACCAATTACTAAAAAAAAAAATAAGTACTTGTGTGCTTTCCACCTTTGAATTTTAAATATGCATTTTCTCCAGATGAAAGCTGCTCTGTTCTCTCAGTGAGATTCTACTGACTCTTCTGGCATTGTAATAAATCTTTGGTCATCTGGGACATTAGGGCCCAATTTGAATTTACGTTTGCCAGCAGAATTCTGTTTCTATTTCAAACATTAATACTCTATCACTGTGGTTAAAATGAGAGGTTTTTTTCATGGTGGAGGTATGAGACAGACAATTAAACATCTGAGAATTCATTCAGTCGTATCTTTTACAGTCCAGTAAGTTTCCATTAAATGAAGACTGTAAAGAGTGTGAAATAAATGCTTTCTGGGGCCTCACAGGCAAGGATACTTTATTTGATTACTGATAAAAATTATAGAGAAAATCCTCATTTTATGGATACTTTTGTTCCCTTCTTTGGTGAATTTATGTCCCCCTTCTACCTTCTGTCTATATAATAAATGACACTGTATTAAATTTTTAGGACTGGCTTTGGAGAAGAGCCTTGCTCTTGGTGCCACTCTTCCTCCTGCACAGGCAGATCTCCCTGAGCCTGTTCCAGTTGGACACCAGTGTGACTCAGTTCTGCAATTACCAGGAATTTATGATTTGGGGTTAGGCTGATGGCCTATTTTGCAAGCATATACTTATTTCTGCTTTCTCCATTTCTTCTCACAGCATTCACTAGAATTATTTCTTGTAAAAATTTGCAAAGTCTCCTAAAGCACTGCAGATCTGTTTGCTCCGGTCAAGCCTTTTTTGATGTATTTTTAAATGGAATAAATGTGTTTCTCTTTATAGGAGATTGTAATTCATGCTTAATTACAGAGTTCAGAAAAGCATGTTTTGTTGTGAGAGATGTGTTAAGTAAAACTTTGTAAATGTGAATGTGGATAAGTGTTAAAGTGCTGGTCTGATAAACCATAAAGAACAGAAAAATAATCCATAAAGGAGATAAGATTTCATTATAATAGTGATTGAGTCGCTTTTATGTCCTTTTCACTTTGGAGTGTTTTCTGTCTATAAAATGTGCTGATTGCAGCAGTCATTGAAGCAGGTAGAACATGCAGAATTACTGACATGTTTCCTCACTGTCTCTGCCTGCCCTTTGTTTTCATGCAGTCCACGGGAGAAGCCCCCACAACCCCAAAGCACACAAAGGACAACAGAGAGAGCTTCTTCCCCGTGGCACCGGCCACTCTGCATCCTGCACCAGTACATCCAGACACTGTGACTCCTGAAAGTCTCCTGAGACTGAACGACCTGCATTCCAAAGCCAAACCAGCCTCCTCTTCTTCATCCTCCTCCTCCTCAGCATCCTCAGTACCTGCATCCCAGGAGTCCCACCGGGACACTGAGCACCCCCGCAGTCACACTGCAGAGGCTGCACCCGGCATGGGGGAGACTGTCCACGGTAAGTCTCAGGGACACGGATCGTTTGGGGCCCCTCGAATCACTTTCCCAAGGCCACATGATGAGGTAGTGCCCAAGTTCTGATTCTGGCCTATTTTCTGGTCACCAGACAACACATTCAAAAAGCTGCACAGGGATTTCTGTCTTGGTCCTGAAATGGGTACAACTGCTTAATTAATATGTACGTTAATTTGTAGGATAGATTAAAAGAGGTTATTCTTCATGTAACTTGTATGTGTAATCATGGAATAGCAGCCCAAAAATGCTTGTCTGTTTTAGAGAATTTAAGTGTCTAGCAGCATTAAAATTGAAATTGTTTTGCTTTCTTCAGAGAGGTGAGGATCTAGTTCTTTTAACTTCTTAAAAGATTTAAGGTATTTTTAAGTGATTACAATTGAAATAAACTGGTGGGCAGCCTACCTCTGTCTTAGAAGTGCCTGATTAACATAATTAGCTACACAATTCTCACTGCCCTGCATATATGAACAAGATGCTGCATGGTTCATAAAGTTAGTTTATCATCACTATTGCTTTTCACATTTGAGAAAAGAAGCATCTGACAAGACCAGAATGTTGGGAATGTATTATTTATAGCCCTGGTGTGGTTATGTGCCAGGTTAGAGCACAGAAAAACATTGAAGAAACGGAACAAATGTTATTTATTCTATAGCACAATTGTGTGATTTGTTTATGACTGTATTATGTAATTGGTCCTATACAGTTTTCTAGATGAGGAAAGACTCAAATTAGAATGCTGTAATTTGCTTTACTGCTGTCATGGCAGGCTGGCTTGTTAGCAGCCAAAAAATCTCTGTGCAGGGCAGTACTGATCATCTTTGGGGAATGAAGTAAGATTAGACCCAATTTCAGACTTGCCTTGGGTGCCCAAAAGAGGTGGTTGGGCACATTTGTGGGACACTGTGCACATTAAGGTGGCAGAGCACCTGCCATAGCCTGTACTTCTTGCAACCTTTGCAGAAACACTGTCTGAAAAAGCATCTGCTGCTGGTTGTGCTCACTCCATCTGTTCACAAGCCTGGGCCCTAGCACTACTCAAAAAATGCCACAGACAGAGTCATAGGAGCCCAGATAAAGTTATGAATGAGCCATATACCGGACAGGTATTGAGGAAAGTGATGGATGAAGATACAGTGGAGATATACACTGAAGAAACAGTGTCTAGATTTGTGAGATGGGATGTTTTGTCAGTCTGGAATTGTTACTTTCGGAAGTTTTTGTCTGAATACTTCAGGTATTTCATTTCTTTCCATATGTGATCAGCCTTGGCATCTGAATGCACGTAATCTGAATTCATCAGCAACAAAGAGCAAATTAGGGAGAAATAGGTTTTCCCAATTTGCTAACCTCTGAGTACAGTACAAAACTGAAATTTAACATCCAGCATTAGCAGTGATATTATAATAGTCTAATTTTCCTTTTCCACAATTCCTGGGAGAGATTGTCTTGGGAGGGGAAGAAAGAAAAAGGGAGTGATAAGGAAGGAATGGCTTAGTCAATGTGTAAGCCACGTTTGTTACTGTCTTTATGAAGCTAAAGAATGGAGTCTCATGGTGTCATAAGATATCTTGGCAGGCTTGTTCAAGAGGGAGTCATTCGGGTTTGTGCCTAGACAACAGGGGAGGAAAAATGAATCCTCTGTGAAGTTGTTACATACTTACTAAGGAGAGTGGTGTAGAAATGACAATGCAGATAAGAATTCATGCATTCTTTTGGCTTTCAAACAAAACTCAAAAGCATTTCTGACATGCAGTTCCCCAGGCCACTCAGTGATGGGAACATTTATTTTAATCTTTTGACTTCCTAGGCTTTGTTAGTTTTGTTAGAGTTTCATATTGTGCTTTCTTCTTTCATGCTTTCTATACATCATCTTGGTTCAGGGAGATGGAAGGGTTAGCTGCTAGAATTACACCCCTGACACTGGCTGAAGATCAAGAGTCTCTCTGCAAAGCTGAGTGCATGTGTTGTATGTGGCTTTCTGGTTCTCAGACCTACCTGACAGGTCATTTGTCTACCTGAGAGAGACACCAATTACTGCTGTGTCCTTTTGTCTTCTTTTTATTCTCCTACCCTTGCATCCATCTCCTCTAAAAAGAATTATTTATAATTCTATCACAACCCTTTTTCACCTGCCTTCCATTAGTTCAGTGTGTGTAAAAACTCCTCCCATTTTTAGAGAGTAAACTGTTCTCATCCTTTTTGTCTTACCACCTCCTCCTGTATCTCTTGGTTCCGGTGAAAGTATTCCACATGAGAGCGTATTGGCTGCTCTCATTTTCTGTGATTTCACCCAGAAACAGGGACAGTTTTCCAAGCAATGTTGATGCTATGCCGCTCACTTCTTATGTAAATATTTTACTGAGATTTTGTCTAGTATATGACTAACATGACTACAAAATACAGCATGATGGAGTCCAGCAGCAGAGTGATGATAGTGGTGGTTTCAGCATGACAGCTCCCTACATTTGGGCATAAATGTACTTAGGGTTATTTGTCTGTGTGGCTCAGCCTGAAATATTCTCTGGGAAAACTAAAATAGGACAATGAAGGTAAACTCCCTCCAGCCTGTCTCACTGTTCTAAATTGCTGAAAAATCTTGACATTTTTTTATTTCCTGTCCTTATTCTGATAATGATTCTTATAAGGAATGAGCAGTAAAACATTCACATTTCAGCTCTGATACCAAGAGAAGACTTCTGTACTTGGAATTAAAGTTGTGTTTTGCTTAAAGCCCTCTATGTACTGAGTTGGAATATAAAATCAAAGTAGAAGTGTTCATGCTCCCCCACTATTAAATTTTTGTCCATTTAAGGCCTAAGCATTTCAGTATAAAAGCAAGGTCATGATATAGCTGTCCAAACTAAGAAATACAGAGCTAGGGAAAACAGTTCTTTGTACTGTGCTCCAGAAACCATGTGAATATCTGGCTGTAATTTCAGGTGTTTGTTACCTGGGCACAGATAAGCAGAGGTGTAATTGTATTGCGACTTGTAGAACTTTCAGAGTTTCAGAAGCACAAGATGACTCAAAAAAAGCTGAAACAGAAAAGGTGAGGCTGGCCAGGGACCTGTGGTCTCATATGAGCTGCCTTCATATTGCAATTTCTGGGCATGAAGGTTGTCTCTTAAATGTACCTGTTCTTCTACTCTCTTTTCTTGTGTCACTTGTATGCACCTTACTTTCATTGTTTTCTCCTTGTTTCCAGTGTGGACTTGTTTTTGATAGCTGTCTTCCTCACAATCCAGGGGTTTAAAAACTCATCTTTAATACTCACAGCCCCACACCATTGGTACCATCCTGAGGCAGAAGCTCCTTCCCACCTGTTAGTGACTGCAGAGTCATTAATAGAAATCACCCAGGTTGCCTCCGGCCAGCTCTGTATTTGCTCTCTCAGGTCTCGTGCTGCTTCAGCCTCCTTGACATCGGTATTCTCACTTCACCCTGTCTGATCCATACATTTCTTGAAGCTTTTTATTCTTCACAATGGGTGCACTCTGAAAACGGCTTCAACTGCTGAATGTCAGCAGGGATTTCCTGTTTGTGAATGACTTCTTAATTCCTTTTTGCCGAGTGCACAGGCAGTACCAGTCAGTCGTGTCTCTTTTCCTTCCCTTTGTATGTATTCTGATTTGCCTTCTGTCGAAGCAAACTCATTCCAGAAGAGCATTTCAGTACACTAAATGTCTGTTTCTGATCTCTACACTTCAAATTCTTTAAGTTTTATTTATTCAAGCCAGCGCTGTGCAGAAAACCCTTTCACATTAAAACTGTTGTCATTTTTATGCACCTGTGTTGGGTCAGTAAGAACGAGTAGGATGAGGCTGGCAGCTGGCCAGATGTGACTTGTGGAGGTGTGAAGTCAGGGTTTTAGTGCAGCCAGGGCAGGTTTGTCATGCAAGAAACTCTGTAGCCATGTGTACCCCTGATTGCCCTGAAAATCCTGGGGAGTCACTGGCCTGTGGGTGCCTCACACTAATGAAACGTGTTTTGGAGGCCTTTTGTAGAACAGGTAATGATGCTGTGTGGTTACAACGTGTTTCAGTTTCACTAGTTTCAGATTGCTGTCAGCAGCATAAAATTTACATATGTTCCTGCACAAAGGAAGACTGAAGAGAGCTGTGGTTGTAAGCCTTCTGCACAGATACTGCATTGCTTACAAAGTTCTTAGAAAATCATGGACTGTCATTATATTAAGAGATTTTTCTACCAGCTGCTTTTGCTAATTCCATTGTGCTTAGCTGGCTTGTCAGGGCAGAGGAGGGGGAAATGTTGATGGCCAGGGAAAGGCCTTATGGCTTTTGGTATAACTGGTACAGACAGTTCAGAAGCAGTAGACTACAAGTGAGTAACTATTCCTATCCACAGGTCCTACTGTGTGTTGTGTGCTTGCTGAGTCAGATATTAAACATAAATTAACTGTGTTTTTATAATGCCATTTGAAAGTTCATGTAGTTGACTATCAAAGTGCTGCTTTTTGGATCTAGGCCAGTTGTTTGCTCTTTTAAATTGAAGTTTTGCTTTGTTTAAAAAAGCAACAGAGGGAAAGTTATGGTTGAACTTCAGGGCCTTTCTTTACCAGCATGCATGCCAGCTTTCTGCACCTCTAGGACACTTGGTGGTGGCAGGAAATGCTTTTGGACACAGGAATTCCACTATCTGTGCTCTTAGACTGGCCCCAGTGTAGCTGTGAGAGGGAGCTGGTAGCTTGGGAGTTAGTAGGGGCCTGGGACTATTTCCAGAAGCACTTTCAGAGCAGCCACCTGCTTTAAGTTTTACTCTCATTCATGTTGTTCTGTGACAACTGGTCTCAGCATTAGGAGGCATTTTGGGGTTTGTCACATATAGTTGTACGGTACCTTCTCCCTGCTCAGGACACTAGTGATAAATATAGCAGCATGCCATGCTAGTGCAGTAGGAACTTCTGTTCACCAGACTGCTTGAATCTCTCTCATTTCAGAGGGCAGTAGATCTTGTGTTCTGCAGCCTTTCACTGCTAGAATTGCTCTAATGCTTAATTTTTAACATACGACTTTGTGTCTACATTGAATGTAATTTCCTGAATTTGGCATTTCAAGTCAAATACTTATTTCTACAGCTATAACTTGGTGGTTTTTTAGAAATAAATTTTGTGGCAGGATATTTGGAATGAATTTGGAGAAAGAAAATGTGTAAGAAAAGGCTATCAAGTAAACCTGCCACATCCTCTGATGAGCCAGGCAGTCATGCTGCCTGCTGTGGTGTGGTAGCTCAGGACTGATATTGCCATTGTTTCTGTTGGTCAGCATCCTTCACTGTGTGCAGCTGAACTAACCTGTGTTCCAGTGCAGTCTTTCCATTGACTTAGTAGCACAGTTTATGAGGAAACTCTGAGCTCCTTCAAATTCAAGCTTTCCATGGCCTTTCCAACTGCTGTGTGAGGAAAAACACTGTATTAATTCCCAGCACACTGGAGGGCAAGGCAGATGGAATACAGAAAAGGAACTATTTTCACATCAGTGCTCTTCTTTGGAAATGTGGTAAGGTACTTACTCCAGTATGTCAGGGAGCAAAGATCAGACACATTTCCATCACCATGAAAAACACAGTCTCCACACTGTTTGGTAAATGAGTTCTGTGAGCAATTGTGTGTGCTGTGGGTGGCCAGTAAAACAGAGTAAACCAGTTGTTACTGGGACTAGGAAGATAAACACGGCCTAGAGTCTGGTCTGTAGGCACACACAATCCAATCCTTACTCTTTTGAAGTGGTTTGAAGGCAAGGGTAATACTCATCAGGTAAATCATGCTGATGTGTTTTCAGGCTTTTTGTCTTGACACACAGAACTGCTGGGGAAGGTGTTTTGCAGAGGGATGAAGACAAGTGGTGCGAGTGCTTTACTTAAGCACTTCAGGTTGTTGTATGTTGATTTCTCCTTGTATTTTCTTTTGAAACCATGTTAGTAGTCTGTCCTGGAGCTCAAAACTCAGTTCCTTCCTCTTTCCTATAATGGAATGGGGCTTTGTGCATGCACTGTATATTGCTTATATTCTGTACCATATCTATGCTGTAATACTTCAAACTGCTTGTGTCAGAAACTGGAAAACATTGTTTTTCCAGGTGCTAGTCACATTTTCTAGGCTTCTCTTTCAGATATCATTGTCACTAAACAAGGTTTAGTGCATGACTAAAGGATTTTTTTGGAATTCCACATAAAATGTTTTATAACACTAAAGTTAATGTGTCTCATACCTGACAGCATGATGAAATCAAATGATTAAGTGTTGAGTGCAGAGAGACCAGAGCAGCTATTTCCTGGTTACAGTACTACTGCTTTTAAACTTTCTCCACATCTGCAAATTGCCAAGTGATGACTTTTGCCAGTGCTGTTTTTCATTGTAGGTACATCAGAATAGCAAAGTGAATGGTGTTGGTATAAAAACGGTTGCAGGCTTGTCTAATCTGTGTTTGTAGTGTGTGGATGTATGTGTGGAGTATATTCTCCGTATAAAGAGAGCCAGGGAGAGGGTATTAACTGTGATGAAGTCATGAACCCAGGCGCCCGCTATAGGCATCTGCAAACACTGGTTACCCTGGCAACAAGTGGGAAGAGGTTGGAGAGGAAAGCTGGAGTAGGTTGTTGCATTGAATTGTTGTCAGCTTGTTTCTTCCTCAGTAAAGCAGGGAGATGTTGAAAGGTATGATGTCCCTCTTTCTATGTGTGTCCTATTTTATATGTATTCAGGCAGCTGCTGGGAAAGGGAAGGCTAAAAAAAATGCTTGTAATTCAACTCGATTGAAGACAACTTTTCAATATCAATAGTAATGTGCATTGCAAATCTATGCTTTTCTCTGTGTGCTTCATTCTTGTGTGCTGTGTTGTGAGAGTGTTAGATGGGTCTCCAGAGCACAGTTCCTGTCCCATCGTCGGCCTGGGGACAAGTGTCTCTTGCATTTTATGTTTTCAGAAACTGGTTTTATTTTAGACTGGGTTTGTAGAGCTAGTGTTTGAAAACCTGCCAGGACACTACAAGTACTGGGTAATACCAAAAGATTTATTAACTGATATTAAATCTGAGCTTCTGAACACCTTCAGAATGTGCTGCACTTACATTCCTGCGTTCTTGGACTTGTGCAGAATGTTGTGGCTCATGAGTTAGTGGAGTCTTTACCTCCCTGGGGAAAGTTTTTATTAGAAGAACTAGGACATTATGTTCAGGGCTATAGCAGCTTCTTCCTCAAGACAAATACCAAGATACTCTCTTCAGAAATCTGTTTTAGACAAATAATAGAGATCCATCTGTATATGTCTTCTTGATTGTCCTTCTTTGTTTTGACCTTTTTGTCTGGAATGAAAAAAGATAGAACAAGTATCTATGCACTATATAAGTATAAATAATATGTTATTTATATCCCTGAAGCAGCAAATTCTTCTTATTTTCAAGATTTCTAAAAACTATTTTGTTCGTTAACTTTATTTTTAACTTAGAAATAATGCCACTCAAGTGACTATTTAAAAAAAAATAAAATTGCAGAGTCCTGAAAGAATAAAGGGTATGACCCAATCAGGGGATAGAATTCTGTGACTGTATTTAACATCTCTGACAGCAAGGGATTGATTAACAGGCTGTGGCTCTTGATTTCTCATGTGCCGACAGGCACAGCCTAATAGAATATTAACAAGTGGTGTTTCCAGAAGTGCAGTGATAGAAGTACACACTTAGTGTGCCAGACTCCTGCCTTTTCATTTCTGTTTACTTGTACACTAAAAATGGCTGACAGATAATTTTATTCAAATTTAAATCTAGTTTTACTGCATCTTCAAAACAAAAATATGAGACGGAAGATGGAGATGTAAGAACATAGACTGCTACCAGCCTTGTAGCACCTTCCTAGAAATAGACTGCTGAGAAGAGCTTTTGTCAGTGGGGCATGATTTAGTTAAAATAAAGTACAGCAAATCAGTTTAAGCAATAATCTATCTTATAATTAATCAAATGCCATAACCAGCATAAGAGTTTTGTCATTAAACAATAATGCAAGTCACAGCTCTTATTCTGAACTGTGAACTAAGTCCCTAATACAGTATAGTAGTTAAGTACTTCTAACTGAGAGCAGTTTGGTATAGTTGAGGCTGTAGGATTAGCAGTTCATTTGTATATAGTTTTGTACCTGCTATGTTAATTGCTGGTTTGTATTCTTGGTTAATAAGTGGATAAGAAAGATTCTATTAGTACTTACCCTAGATACTTAAGACTGTAATTCTGCAGTGTTGGAGGAAGTTAAAAAGCAGTTGACTTCTTAGTTGTCTTGTAATCATCTGAAATTATAATTTTCATCTTGCTTTTCTCTAGATGTTGGTGCAGTGATTCTTCCTACCTTTCTATTGAGTGTCTTGTGGCCATTGGGGTGTGGGAGTCTCTGGGTGTCAGTGCAGCTTCTGTCAGGCACCGGGGTGGGACCCACGTGTCTTGGCTGATCCTCCTTCCTGCAGGCTCTTGTGTTTGGCCAGCGTGTGTTAAATGGTTGCTGTGCCTGGGGCAAAGGGCAGGCAACACCCAGAGTGATCCTTCACTGTCCTCTGCTTCCTCAGCAGGGAAACAGTGAATTAGGATTTTCTTGGTTGCAATTCCTGTAGTTAAGCACTTCCTTCTGTGCTGTGTTGGAGCTGGTCTGGTCTATTAATACATGTGTAGATGCAACTGTTCTTTTCCTACTTCCAATGCTGTATTTTGAAGCAAGCAGAGAGAAATGTGCAAGAGAGTGCTGAGGATGAGAACTACATTCTTCTGCATTAGACCTTTCCATTTTGTGCTTGCTAGTGAGTGGAACATCACAGAACAGAAGCTGCCTGTGATTTGTGCTGTAGTGAGTGACCTTTCCTTTTCGGGAACTATTGGAGAATTTTCTACAAGCAATCTCATTTATCCTAAAGCTTATATGGGCTTTCAGCTACAAGTTTAGATGATGGGTTCTTTACCAATGAAAATTAGTGGATGAAAGAACTTACAGTCTGCTTTGGTAAGCTTTTATTTCATACAAGTTATTCAAGACCCATAGAAAGTCTAATTCTTTAAAAAGCTGCATCTTTCAAACTGCATTGATCTTATGTTAACCTGTTATGTTGTCTTAAGCAGTTTCTACAAGGGAAACTCTTGTACAGGAGAATATTACCATGGTAAATTCCAAGTTCTTATCTATATTGGTGAAGATGGAGAAGTGTTTTCAACACTTGAGTGGGTGGGAGCATTTTTCCAATGAGGAAAAGCTAAAATATGTATTCCTTTTTAAGGCATTGCACTGTCAAAATCCTAAATTGCTTTAGAGCATGGACATACAAAAGAATTTTAGAGCAAGTGAGACTGTGAATATCCACTGCATCTGCTGGTACTTGACAGCTGCCTGTGCACACCTTAGCCTGTGTAAATATAAGGTGATTCAAAATAGATTAGACAGACCTTTGTTTTTGAAGGATGTCTTCATTTTTAATAGAGAATAAAAGTTTGTTTGTGTGTCCATAGCCTTGAAAGGCTGGCTGCTGTTTGTCTGCCCTTTCCAGAAAGGGCACTAGTAGGTCTCAGTAGCTCAGAGAAAATTACTCCTGTTATGCACAATATGCAGCTCAGTGTTTAAGAAAGGTGGTTTAGCATTGCATTAATTTAAAAGCAGATACAGCTGGTACATAATAACAAGACTGTGCACACATATATGGGTTCAGATTTACAAAAACCCCAAGTCCTAGAACAGCAGGAGGTGGGAATTTTAGGATAATATATTTATAGAGGTACACTGGATATATGAGTGAAAGGTGAGCATTCAGTACTTGATACCGGTTTCATGAAAAATGGCTTTGGCCATGTTATTCTGTGTTCACAGTAATTATTCTTACTTAGCAGTGAGATGTGCTTCAGTGTAGGATGTCCCTGTGGTTGTAGATCAGAGGGGGCCCCACTGATCACAGCTGGCTCATCAGTAGGGGTGATGGATTTTGCTCTGCACGTGTGGCAGGTGTTCCAAACCTCACATCTCCAAAGGAAATGCTGAGCTGCACGTATTTTTGCAGATGTGCAAAGATACCAAAATGTTATTCACAATTTTTTTTTTTAATTTTGCTTTTTAAATAACATTCCTTTTTTTCCAAGAGTTTGAATTGGTGACACTAAATATGAAAAAATTGGTGTTGCAGTCTCAGCCTGCCAGTATTTATTCTCACTGGGTCATGTTGCGGTTTAGAAAGAGAGCAAAGGTTAAGATTTTCTACCAGTTGGTTAGACAGCAGAAAGATTGAGGCTTAGCAGAGAGATCAGGATGTCTCTTAATCTGTGAATTATATTTCATTACTAAAGAGGAAGAAGAGCTTGAAGTGCCTTTGGAGGGGCTTGGATTTCAGCAGCAGGAGTCACGGCTTTGTCAGCAGATGAAAATGGCTACTGTCGCACCGTCACCAGAGCCTGTTTGCTGGCAGGTGGAGCCCGTGGCCAGCACAAATTTAGGACATGTTTGTACCCCAGGTATGAGCTTCCTGTGCTTCAGAGAATTCTGAAATGGGATGGGGAGCTGGGCATCACTCTGTGGGCACTGATCGATGGGGTAGTTGGGATTGATATTCCTCAGTTTTTCTGCTTGACTTCCAGTCAAGTATTCCAGAGTGCAGAGGTGTTCGGTGTTCTGACCATGTCGCAGCTTCCTGGGCACGTGCCTTGTCACCCCTTAATGGTCATTCTCTTTGGTCTTGCATGCTAAATATTACCAGGACAGCAAAGTCAAGTGAAAAACCTCCCAGTACCAGGCTTGTCAAGTGGTGTGGTTTGTGCATCCTTTAAAGTAGAATTTTTCTTTTAATTGAAATGTTATGTGGGGCAGTATGACAACACTTTGGATCACACTATTGGAATATTTAGCAGAAGGAAACGATTTTTCACAAAACCTGACTCAATCTGAGTAAACATAAAACCCAGTATTATAGCAGTTAATGTGCTCTATCCCTTCTCTGCCCTGTCCCAAGAGAATTTGATGTTTTAATTGGAAAAAAAACCCATAAAACCTGGTATTTCAGGCAAGCATAACCTGGATATTATTGTTTAGGGTATCTTGTTTTTCCTTATTTGTGAGAGGCAGATTATCCTTCATCTGATTAGTGTCTGAAAGGATTGGCTGCCCATGGGGATGGATCACTGACCTCGATGGAAAGCTGTGCCTCATCTGTTGTGGCAGCTCTTGGATTCCCATGCAGAGTTGAGAACATACAATTCAGTTTTACATCCTGTAGTACTTTGATGTACTGCTGCTTGTTTCTCAGGATATCATTAGGAAACTGGCATTTTATTTTGCTGTCTGTAAGTGGTTGTGTCCTTTCCAGAAATCTGCTGGAGATGGATTTGACAATACTGAATCTGAAAAAATGTCTATGAGCACCTGTCATCATTATCAGACTGAGAAAGGCTCTGGTGTTTATATGGCTTCTTAAAATATTTTTTTTTTGGTCCATCTAAAGTAGCATTATTATTAAGAAGTATCTTTTAACAAATTTTCAATTTTTATTGAGAAAGTGTTGTCATCCGCTGGTTATTGTTGTGTTTATGTTACTTTGTAATGTGAAAGTGCCTGGGAAAGGGCTGGATCCTCCTTATGAGATGTGCTTAACTAACTCTCCGAGCAAGTTTGGATTGTAAAGACCATGAGCTGAGACACTTGGGAATAATGTGGAAATGATGCTCACTGCTGTGGGAGACAGCAGCATGAGCACAGCAACAAGGCTTTTATGGCAGGATTCAATGAGAGTAATGAGGAAATTTTGACAAGTATTACCATTTATTTTTGTTAAGTTGTTGAGGAGTTCCTCTCTGAAGATGCAGGACTGTGGTGGAGGAAATAAGACTCCAAACTAAAGCTAAGGAGCTTTATTTGTTGCACTACAGAATAGAGAGAGCAAATCAAAGATGAGATGATTGTATCTGAAACAAGTGGGAAGATGGTGTTTCTAATGGCCTTCTGACTAGCCGTAGGTGGGTCAGTACTACACTGCTCCTTGTCATGCTTGCTCAGATTGAGTTTCTGCTGTCCAGTAAGATTTTTTTTTTTAATTATTCCTGGTTTCCAGTTGTCATTATGCAATCTTGAGACACTTTCTTCTGGTTCTAAGCTTTGATTTATGCAAGGCTTGAAAAAAGACCTTTTGAGCCAGCCATATGTCTAACAATGAGCTCTTCCCTCTTTGACATCTGAAATCCTGGATAACTTTTTAACATGTTTTTTCTTACTGTTTTCTGTTTAGCCTCCAGTTCCAAACCTGAACTCAGCTCCAGTTCACAGACTTTGGGAAGTCAGCAGAACAAGACAGATGGCACCCGAGTAAAAACTCGCGTTCTGCCCAACATGCCAAAGCTTTTCATACCTTCATCTGTCACCAAATTTCCACCTGAGATCACTGTCACTCCACCCACTCCCACCCTCCTTTCTCCAAAGGGCAGCATTTCAGAAGAGACCAAGCAAAAATTAAAGGTAATAAAAGGGAAACAGTAACTTTTTAGATTATTGTTTTTATCTTAATTCTCCCCTCTATAAAATACTTGTATGAAGGAAGCAACAGTTCATGTCCCCAGTTCATAACCAGAGGCAGGATAAACAGTGGAAGAAAGTGGTACCTGTTACCAGCAGGAGCCATTTTTGTAAGGACTGGTGAAATACTGGCCATGGGTGAAATCAGAGCTATTCTAGTCCTTATCCCTTTTCTGAGGGAATTGGAAAGAATTGCAAAAATGGCTGAGGGAGCCAGTGCAGCCATTGCAATTCTTAGGTTAGTGGAAGCAACCAGAACAGTGACTCTGGGGAAGCCCTCTGGTAAATGTATATTGTTTCACATTAGGATATCATATAATTTATAGAAATAAGAGAGCTATTGAATGTGAAGGAATAGCAACCAGTGGGCTTTTATCCCTGTGATCGTGGGTTTATCCTGACTATTTAGCAATATATTCTTTCTCTCTCTTTTTGGGATCAGTCTGCTATTTTGTCTGCTCAGTCTGCAGCGAATGTAAAGAAGGAGAGCCTTTGTCAGCCAGCTTTGGAAATCTTAGAGACCTCAAGCCAGGAATCCTCACTGGAAAGTGATACTGATGAAGATGATGACTACATGGACATATGAATGAATTCTGGCCATCATCAACACCAACCATATAACCATTCTTCTTGTTGCCAGCATCTCTGGGAGTTGAAACATCTTCATTGGCATTACTATCCATTTAATTGGCATCATTGTGTTCCTCACTTTCATTACCTTTGTTATCCCCACAACCACTTGTATTGCCTTCAGAATCTTCTCCCCATCATGGTGCTTGACAGAAAGAATGATGGTTTACCAGGAAGTTAATTGATTGGATCACGCTGTCACCATTAACTACAGTGAACACAAGGATGTTTTGTGCTGCAATTCATAACTCTCTGCTGTTCCTGCTTCTTCAAACCAGAGCCTTGGGAGTCACTCAGTAGCTCTTTTCTATAGCATTTTCTTCCTTTCAGCTGTCTTGCATTTTTTCTTTAGCTAAGTTTTTCTCCCAATAATTCAGCAACCTGATGTCTGTCTAGCCATGCCATGATTGGTCCAACAGCTCCTTTTAAGGTGAACCGAGTAGGAAAAATTTGCTGAGCTGGTCAAGGTTTTAATTGCAACAAGAAGGTCTGTGGTTTTGTTGTAGGGCAAAGGAGAATGAGCTGAGAGTCTCTCAGCTCCTTCACACTGCTGGGTGCTTTGTTAGAACTGGATTCAGTGACAACAGACAAAAGAACCAGCTTTTCCAGGCAGACAGAGAGCTTGGTCTCCTGTTTGTGCTCATTTTGCACCAATGTGTGAGGTCCAGCAAAAATTATCTACCTGAATGTTGGCTTAAAGAACTGATCTTTCCAGAATTGTCTTATAGTCCGTTCTCTTCTAATGCCTTGGACAAGCATCTCGAATTGGGGGCTAGATGATATTTTTATGGTGGTATTGAAAAAAACCTGAAAGATTTCAGTACCATTTCAGTAATGTGTTTTTTACAGAATGACACGAAAAGGTGTTTTTTATCTATCTGCAGAGGGACTGCTCACAGCTATTTATATGAGAAAATAATGGTAACAAAGATTCTTTTTTTTTTTTTCTACTGAATGTTAACTTTGTAAAATAATGAATGCAAACCATGCAAAAAAATACGTCACACACTATATATACACACGCGTGCGCCCACACACATATATATATGTGTATGTACATATATATATGTATGTATATGAAAACAGAAAATGCATACAGCTTGCAATGTTGGATTTCTTTGTGATTGGGGGGGTTGGTTTTCTGTAAAATGCAGAGCTTTGTATAAACTTTTGGGGTTTTTTTCTAATAAAGTTGAAATGTACTGTTGTGTCTGTTTGTTTGAGAGGGCACAAGGCCCCATGGTTCTGGAAGGAGTGCTACTTCTCTTTCCTTTATTTCTGGGATAAGGAAGAAGAATGGGATGGGAGCCTCTTTATTTTCTGCAGACTGACAGAGCTCTTGGGATGGGTTTGGTCTGTGTGACCCAGAACCCAGGTCAGCCACTGTTGCCAAGATTGCCTGCAGTAGTTCCACTTTCCAGTCAAGATGTGATCTGAATTCTTTTTCACCTACCCTGGTACCTCTGAATGATGATGAACAACATAAGGGGGAAAACATTACATGGAAAACAGGATCACATAGAATATTTGGCTGTACAAGCCAGCACTTAATCCACAGTTACAGTGATTGATGACACTAACTGTAAGAATGTCAAGTGGTCCATGGAAAAAAGAAGCAGCATCAAACTTTGTGTTCCAAGTTTATTCTCATATTTTGGATTTTTTGTTTTGAACAAAATGTAGTTTATAAGCAAGTGAGCATGTTCATTTTTGATGTATTAGCAACTGTTTGTGTAACTTGTTCTCTTACTACGAGTGATAGGTGGGGTGAATGCAGTTGGTGTGGAAAAGATGAGGCAGCTGACTGGTAAAAGCAAACAGGTATTTTCAGCAGTGAGATGTTTTCAGTGTTTCCTCTTTAATTTGCTGTGGGTTATAAATGCAGTGTATAGAATACTGTGTGGTCACTGACTGGTAAAAGGCTGAGGGAACCTTAGATAGTCAAGCATGATCTTTAGGTTTTTCAGAAGAAAGCATAGGAAAATATAAATCAGCTTCTTTTGAGAAATGGAAAGTGACTGCGAGGATGTACTTCTGAATAGGGTTTTTTCACCCAAATGGAACAACTCCACAGAATTTTTGGCTAATATATATTATTAAATGTATTGCTCACTTGAACGTCTCATTTAAATTCTTAGGTCCATACTTAAGCATGTTTTGATATATAAAGCATTTCATTTTCTTAATTGAATGGATCACTGAAAATGGTTCTTTCCTAGGCACTAAGCTTTTTGCCTTTTTCTTGTTTTCTATCTCCAGATCTACCTAAAATGCCTGATCTTGAGTTTTCTTTTGGCTTCTAGTCCTGCTTTTTGAGAAGGATTTAAATTTTTGCTGGTTAAGGAAAGCTAGAACAGTAAGTGTAACTGTTAATGTCAGCAAAGAGAGCTGAATTTGCTGATCTGATCTAAACTCATTTTAATGTTCAAACAACGCAACTGTGCAACTTCTTTTATCCTGCATTCAACTCTCTTATCTGGTTTGCCTTTTTTTTTTTTATCATATTTTTATGCCCATGATGCCCTTGAGCAACTCAAGGACTTCTCATGCTCAAGAACTGAGACTGAACTGCACAGGCCACCTCCTTCCAGTGCTGCCCTTCTGCCACTGACTTAGTAGTGTGTTGCTCAGCTGAGGGCTTTCTTCAAGGGGTGTAACTGCTGATGTGCACTGATGTTCTGTCTGTGTGGAATCTTCCCTCTGGAAGTACAGATTATGTAGTTCTTCAGTTCAAGGAGCTGTACTCTGGAAGGAAGCTGCCAAGATCACTGGCTGAATGGAGATACATTTGTCTGAAGCACCATCCCTGAAGGTACTCAGAGTGAGAACCTCAAACAGAATTACTCAGTGGGATAACTTCTGAATTTTGGCCATAAAATTTATGGAATTTTCAAGGAAAAAAGTATTACAGTAAAACTGCAGTTAGTAATGAGTTTACTTGAAGTAATCTCTTTTATTTCAGTTTAATCCTGGTCGTAATAGCTTGAAATCCAGGCCGAGGCTTACCAAGTTGCATCTCAAATGTAAACACAACATCTGTCTTCAGGATTTACTGGGTAACCATTGTTTCTAAACCTCCGCGTTCACAGGTGTTTTTTGATGTGCCAGACGAATAAATGGCAGCTACTACAGTACATTGCTTTTTTGGTATGTTTTTGGTTTGGTTTTTCCCTGTGAAGCCATAGGGACAGGAATCTCTGATGCCTAAAATAAAGGTGAGGTTTGTGGCCAAGTGGGGCGAGGCTGTTACTTTTTATTCCCCTGACACTAATGGATTAAAAACCAAATCCTTTTTGGCTACTGAAAAGCCACACTGTTAAGATTTTTCAGGCAAATAGCAAAACCATTTTTGTTCCAAAGCAAATGGAAAAAGAAAATATTTTGAATCACATGTTTTGAGTAATTTGTGGAGAGTTACACACTTTCTCTGCTTTCCTGGGCACTGTTTTTGCACACAGTAAGATGTCTTTTAAGGTACATAATACTGGGGTTTGGCTGTTCAATGTAATCCTTGTCCTGGCACAGGGATTATATAATCTATGTATAGTTAAAACCATTAGGAATTTATCTTTCTGAGGCAAGGACTAGTGTTTTATAAGAATTAATTTTCTTGGGCACAGCTGTCATTAGTGGCTTCTGCCCACTGTCTGACAAATGCTGTAGCATTTTCTTCAAAAGCTAATAATGTTTCCTTCCACAACCAAAATAGCAGATCAAGGAAGATACCGAGTATCTCCTTAATTTTATCATGTACTAGAGTTTGTCAGTTGTTGTGTCTTCGTTGTTGTTTTTTTCCCCCCTTAATTAGAGTGAGATTTCCTCATGAATAATGAAATTAATGTCTTTTGCAGCCAAAATAAACACCATATGGTCAGGGAGAAAGGGACCAGGAAAAGAAGAAGGCACAGCAGCTGAAGCTGGTAGGAGACAAAATGGACCGAATGAGAGGCCAGGTGAGAACAAAGTCTGACCATCCAGGGTGGGATCACACCACTGTTAAATTCAATACCCTGTAGTTGCCAGTGGTGTTGACATTTCAGTGGGGGTGAAACATCTGTGATGTACAAACCTGTGTGTACAGTGTTATACACCTGGCATAGTTTGGTTCTGCTCCTGCAGGTGCTTGTCACATTTTTAAGGGACTAAGTGGCAGGGTAGAGGAGTTGAGATGCAAACAAAAAACAGTAGCAGACATAAATTTTGTGATTCCTTTGTTAGTTATGTAAAGCTGGGATGAAGAAGCTTTAGTTGAGGGTAAGAAATTCACTGTAGGTGTGCTGAATGCTAATTGCTGTCTTTCCCTTCTAGTTGATTCCTGAAGGTCCATTCCTTTTAAGTTATGATACTATTCAGGGTTTGGGGAAGAACCTCAGTGCTGTACCACAGGCTGTAGCAGCCCAGGTTAGGCCTTTGTGGGACTCTGCTGTCCTGGCAGGGCACAGTGGAACTGGCAGCACTGCTAACCAGCATCTGGGTTTGTTGGCTTCTGGAGGATGACTTAATGTCCCTCAAAGAGCTCTTGAACGTTAATACTTAAGACAACCCCAGGCAAATCTCACCAGAGAGTTAAAGACACGTGACCTTGGATACACATGGTTGTTCCTGTTGCTGTTTATTGAATGCATGTGTGAGGATGGCACCCATCAGCAGCCACTTGGGAGCCCATGTTCCAGAGCCCACGCTGCAGTCTTCGAAGCTGTCCTTGAGCTCAGCTCCTGAGTTGCAGCTGTGTGCAGGCGGGCAGGGAATGCCTCTCCTCATCGCGTGTCCTTTGGGAGCTACACGGGCTGCTCCGGTAGCACTAGAGGGGGCCCTAGGACAGGGGAGGGAGGGAGGGGAAAATGAAGGGGGAGACCCAACCCCCCCACCCTAAAATGGATGACCAATATCTCTCTTGAAACTTCTGAAAGGCCACATTGCATCGCTGGTTTTGACCTCGCTCAGTTCTAAGGGCTTTCTGCTACTGTACCATATGCCCTCTGCATAATGTATAGTCTGATTCAAAGCAGAGGGAATGAGAATCCTCATGTTTACAGGATTGTGTTTTACTGGCCATAGCAACCAAAAACAAGAGCTCACTTTGTTACCATTAATATTGACACTTGGCAGGAAAACAGATCCAGTCTATACTTGCTTTTCACACAAAATCTGTTTGCCCCATGACTTATGTTTTTCCTTTTCCCCTCTTCCCCTTAATTTCTCTATAAGAAGCCCACCAGGTGTTTCCATTTTCTTAATGTGCACCATATTATAGTGGGGGGAGAGAGTATCCCTTGACAGTCTTGTGTAAAAGGGCTCAAATAATGTGTTCAGCTGCGACAGTTTAAATCCTGATTAGTTCAATCCCAGTGCACTGCAGTGGCATGGGGTTTGTGCTGGTGGAACTGGGCCCACCAGTAGGCGATTAACACACAACTTGTAGATCTGTGAAGTAGAATTCCAATCAGGGATGAAACTGTGTATGAGAATGATGGAAGAAATACGAAGCTTTCAAGCCTGAGTGTAAAACCCTGCAAGACAGTGTCTGTTCCGTGGAGCAGCATGGAGGAGAGAGCAGGGGCTGGAGCACAGCTCAGGAAGGGGGACAGTGACACAGAGCTGAGGCCACACACTGCTGCAGAACCAGGAGACCAAATCACTTCTACCAAGGGAAGAAGTCAAGTCACACTTCTGCCTGCATGTAAGATTTATCTGTGCAATTAAATGATTGTGTCATAGCTTGAACAAAAACATTCCATTATATGATCCCAGTGGGAGGAGCACTTTGCAATGTGTCTCTAAGTACATTGTCCTGTTGAAGGAAACTGTCTGTCTAAAGCCAAGTCAACATATATGGTAAAAAGTAGTTTTTGGTCTCTGATTAGACATGGATATCCCCCTCTCAATTTTTATTTCTCAGCCTATATTTTTTCTCTCCCATCTCTTTCAGAGACCCTGCAAACAACTGTGAATTTCCGTATAAAAGAAACATAAACAAAGTTCATATATGGTATAAGCATATGAGAACCACATTGGAATGGTGTTCATTTAATTTTAGTTGAGTGATATAACTACAAGTGAAAAGCCATGTAGCAGGGCAAAGTATTTTAGACATAGTGCTTCCTGTGTGAATTGTTACAGAGATCTACAGTTAGCCAAAGGACCTGCCTACATACTCCCATTCTTTTCCTTCTCAGAGGTGTTGGGCAGATACAGAGGGCTATTCACAAGGAATAATATGCAACTGAGTTTTACTTGCAAATATGCATTACATGAACTATGATCTAATATAGCACTGAACACATACTGTTCAGTAATAATTAGTAAGGGATGTTGTATGAGCAGAAGAGCTTCATACTTTAGAAGTGTTCTTTGATTCCTTGTAATTTAAGTCACACCAGAGGTTTCATTTCCTTAAATTACACCCTAATGTGTATGAGGAGCTACATTTTCTCTTCTTAATGCGTGTGTGTGTGTATATCAAATGTAACTCCTTCAGTGAGATTGCAGTGATAATTTTCTTCTCCCCTTAAAAGATGACACTAGATGTATTCTCAAAGAATTGTTTAACTTGTCAATTGAGCCAACATACAAACTCCCCATGCTGTATGGATGTCAGAGAGCAATTTGAATATAGAAATGTGTCACTTAGGAATGTCTGGACTGTATATCAGATTTCCATTAGGTTAGAGGGGTTAGGGGAAAAAAAGGAGTTTAGAAATTAGAAATCCATAGTGGAAGTTCTACTCTTACAGCATCAATTTGCAATGCTGTGCCCTTAAGTGAGCAAATCAAGTTCGACTGCTGCCATGGCTCTCCCAATAGACTCCCTGCTGGAAATGCTTCCTATGCTTAGTAATAAATGGGGTTTCCTGACAGCAAAACAAACAGCCTTGACATGATGTCTCACGGCAAGTAGCAGTGGTACAAGGAGGGGTTTCAGTTTGGCTCTCTTGGAATGTAATAACAGTGTGGGATTGCACATTGTAAAGCATTTCTGCAAAGGGAAATGCAGGGGTTTGTGCTGATAACCTGAGTGCATTGATCCCATTGCTTTGCTGCCTAAGGAACACCTTGAATTCTGCCTGTGCAATCAGACTGAGCCCTTGGCATCTAGGCAGTGCTGTCAGCTCATGTTTTAGTTGTGATATTTGGCTTCTGTAGAAGCCAAACAAGCCAAGTGCATTTACTGGTACACACCTGGATACACTATAGTGCTTTTTACTCTCTCTAAAATCAATATTCCAGTGAACTGGGCAAGGATTCTCCTACAGTAGCACATTCTACCAGGCCTGTTGCTTTTCCTTGGAAGTCGTTAATATGGCTGGTTTTCTCAAAGCAAGAAGAGAAATGAGAAAGCAGTGCAGGGTCACTAGAAAACCTGCAACCTCGGAGTCATCTGAATGCCTCGGTGTGTCCCGCTGCCTCCCCTCAGCACGGAGCTGTCCCTGTGCAGCTGGGGTGGTAGGTGCCCACCCTGGCCTGGGCTCAGCCCCTGACTGTGTGTTTTGACAGCTGGGCAGTGGCAGACACAAGGGCCTTAACAACTGCTCATAATTCAGCCTCCTGCTCTGGAGGTGTTAGCCTCCAAAGGGAGTTTGCCTTCAGATAACTCATAATTAAAGAAGGAGTATAAAATGCACTCCTGTTGCATTTTGTTTTTTAAAAAGATGAGCTTGTTGCAATTTCAGTGAAAATCTGTATTGCTGTTATAGTGCCCAGGCTCTGTGTATGGTCATGGTTCAGTTACAACAACTCAGGCACAGACACACCAGTGAGGCAGCTGTCTGTTACGTGGTACCATCAGCACACAAGGAAAAGTAGCTGGAATGAGTATGAAAATGTGGAAATACTATTTCCAAATGCAGAGAGTCTACTGGGGAAGAGAGAGGAGGAGGACAATGTTTCTTCTGAAATATGTGCCTGATTCAACAAGGTACCTAAATGTAAATAACTACTATTGATTTCAATGGAGATAGCAAAGGGCAGCATCAGGTTACATGTCACCATAAGCTTACATTGTCTACAGTTTCTTCAGTGACCTAAAGTATTTCTACAACTAAAATTTCCATCAAAAATAGGTGCTTTAAAATAAATAGACTTAACTTCCTTAGAGCGTGCAAACTCAAAAGTTCACAGCTAACCACTGAAAAATGCAAAAGGCCAAAGAAAGGTGGAAATATTTCTGCTGATAAAAAAAATCAGCCCTAATTACTTCTCCCTGAAATTATGAAGGCTATGGAATATAGATGAACTTTGGAGAGCAACTAGTGTCATCTTGTAAGTTCCAGAAAGGGAGGCCATAAAATTAAGTCCTGTTTGGTGATATCTGTCTTTATGTGATCCCTGAGGCTATGTTTATTAGGAATATTGTTATCTTTAACAGTTTTTCTCCCCCAGCCTCAGGGACTGATATTGTTCCAGCAAGGAAATCCTGATGGCTTTCAGAACAGTAGCACCAGAACTGGTAATATATTCTGAATAAAATGGACTAGAAGCTGCTCGTTCTTTGTGGGTTCTGTATCTGCATTTTGTCAATATTCACTTTCTGCACCCATTTCATAATAACATAGTTGATTTATTGGTTAAATCATTAGATGTCAAAAGAACTGAATTGTGCATTAGAGCTTTCCCACTAGCTGGTGAGTTTTTATATTTATCTTCCATTTTCTGTCTCCATAAAATAGAAACTCCTTCTCCAAAACTATCCTCCCTCCCTAAATTGCCACTGAATTTACAGCTAAGATATTTTCATATGTCTTATTTATAATTTTATATTCTAGCCAATTTTAGATAAAACTGGCTTTTTTCATCTTAAGTGAAGGAATATTAATATCCACTGGGAACCATTGCCATTGTTGACTTAAATGAGAGCAGTATAGAAGTTACCTGAGTTTTTGTCATGGTGAATAACTGCAAATAACTCAGAGCTTCCCATGAGCGGAGTTTTGAAGAGAACTAACAAGTGTCTGCTCATGTAAGTGTAGAACATGCTCATTTTTTTGGAGAATCCTTTGCTCTTGATGCTGAGAAATTGGGATAAGTCAGTGCAGCAAAACCAAGTCTGTCCTAGTCGAGACGGACTTGGATTTTTCAGTTTTTCCCATTCCCCAGTTGAAATTTCCTGTGTCTTGTGACCATTTAACAATATGTTACTAACCATCCATTATGTCCTGCTTTATTCTCTTTTAGATGAAAGAGCTATGTAAAAAAAAAGAATTCACCAGCCCCTGTGACTGAATTTGAGCGATAATGTCAATGGAATTAACACATTGCCATTGTTGAATGGTCTCCTGGGGCTTTATAAACATCAAGGTAACACATTTCCAAAGCAGAAGACATTACTGCTGTGGTACTGTTTTTGTGAGAATATTTCCTTGCTGACAAAACACTGATGTGGGTTTAGCATTTTGCCTGCTGGAGAATGGTGGTGGAAGGGAGGGGGGAACGTTGATTTTGCTGTTTTTATTTTTACTGAATTCTGGTTTATTGGATGAAGAAAATCTATTACATTGTCTGGCTAAACATGGAATGAGAGTGTAAGTACACTGATGTTTATTTAAGGCAACCTCTGATGATTGGTAAATGCATTTAAATCATAGCACTTTAAAGGACCTAATTCCATTTCTGAAGAGGACCTTCTGGAAAAGTTGGGGTAGAATTGTCTTCAGGATTCTTCAGTCTGAGGAGAGTTTCCTCCAGAATTAGTGTCTCCCACACTATCTTCATCCATTAACATCATTTTCATCTCTGCAAACAGAAACAAACTGAGGCTTAAATATGTTTGCTGAGTAAAATCTTAGTAATATGCAAGTTTCAGTTCTAACTTTGGGGATGGCAAACAAGTTGTGAGGCCAGGCTAGTTGGAAAACTTTTTAATAGTGATGATCCTGCTCAGATTCGTTGTCACTGTCTTACCTAATGCAAGAGAGAAATAACTGATGTAGATGTGGCACAGAAGTGTTTTGGAATTCCTTTGGTTACAGAACCATTGAGAGTGGCTGTACTGTAGAAGCCAGACCTGGTCAGTAGGACATGCAGGTAACAGTAGTTATTTCCTTTATTATGACTTTCCTGCTCCTGGTGCAAATGGAAAAGGAACCTGTATTTCTGCAAGAATATTTTCATTTATCTTCATGCAAGGAAAAAATTCAGTCAGTAAGTGCTAAACCAGAACCTGACAAGTTCTGTTTCTAAATAACCCTTGCTATGTGAGTTTTACTTCTTTACAAGGTTAAAGCCATTTTTAAACAATGAGTTGATAGGTCCATAGCTGATAGGACCACAACCCACGTATCAAAGGATGGGAAATCAAGCTCAAGGTTGACCTTACTGTGCAAAGATGGACATATCCCACTCCAGAATCCATGAGACAGACCCACTGCCTCAGCCAGAGCTGAATCACTTCTGGTAAAAGGTTTACAAAGCTCAGTCTGGCACATCTGTGAACATTTGGGCTGAAGTAGAAGAGAGGGAGGTGTTGGCCATCCCAATATGTTGCAAGAACAGCCCTGGGTTGAATTCCTCAAAGGAAAGGAGACTCAGCACAGAGAATGTTCTGTTTCTGGGCTGTTCCTGGTTATCAAGAGATAGAAGAGAAAGTTGTGATGGAAGGAGGGAGGAGCTGCCCATGGCAGGAGTTTGTTTAGGACACAGTGACTTGGTGAGTGATGAACACTGTGCAGGAGTTCAGTGAAAGAAGTGCAGATGGTCATGTAACCTGAAGTCCTTTTCTCTCCCTTGAGGGTTGTTTGAAGCTCCCTGAAAGCAGAGAGAACATCTTAGCAAACTTCTATGCTTCAGAATCCATGGATCAATCTTATGTCAGCCCTTACACAGTGGCTGATGGCTTTAGTGTATCTGCACTGTCACCCAAAGGCACTTCTGAGGAAATGTACCTCAGTGGCTCAATAACTTGTCACCTTTCTCATCCGTCCTTCACTCTGACCTCAGCATAGGAGTGGGGATGAGAAGCACTCTACCAAGCTTAGCAACACTTAGATTGCAGTCACACCTCCCTTGGGAGTCAATAGCTGGTCTTTTGTGAGTGTGTGGAAATACAGGATTTTCTTTTTGTAAATCTTCAGCTGGGTGCAAAAGCTGATGGCCGGACCCCTGAGCCCAACAAGAGGATACCAAAGGCAGCAGCATCCACAGCCTGTTACTTTTCTTTTTCTTCCTTTGCTGTGCCTTACCTTTCATTTTCCCTTCTTTCTTTCTACCTTTGTTTTTCCACACATTTTCCCCCCACTTACCCCCTTTTTACTCTTAAGAAGTTCTGGAGCTCTTCTGCACTTCTTTCCCAGGATTCCTCAGGACATCTGCCCTCGGATGGCTCACAGCACCAATGCCAAAACAGGCACCAGCCTAGTGACAGCTGCAGCTGCAAGTAACACCAGGGACAATGCCAGGTAGGAGAAAGTGGTCCATCATCTCAGTCATGTAATATGGTCCTGTTTTCATCACTTTGGACTGTAGTAATGCAGTTGTGTGTATACTCTGAGACTTAAACATCCAGCAGATAATATTGTAGGGAAAATTCGGCTTGATTGCTTTGGATTATTTCCTATTAGTTCACATTAGTTCTCCATGGCCAAGATTCTGAACAGCAGGCAGGCCTGGCCACTGCTCAGGATTGTTGTTGAAGTTCAAACTTGAGCATGAAAGAGTCTTTATTTTTGCATTTCAGCTGATTTAACTCCACCTCCTTTCTGGAGGATCCCCCCTTCCTCAGATACTTAATCCAGATTATCCAGCTCTTAGGAGTCAATGGAAGAAAGAAACAGTCTCCTTCCAGAGAACTGGAGTCTCCAGTGAAACTGAAGTGGTGTGATCAGGTAAGAGAAGGCTGGACATGTCCCTATCCTGGAACTCGTGCCAAATGTGCAGTGCTGTAACCCACAGTGAGCCTGGGATACATCCCAATGGGAAGCAATCTGTTCATGTGCCAGTGGGACACCCATTCTTCCTTGTGGCCTCTGAATTCAGTTAGTACTCATTCAAGGTGTCACAGGAATGAGAGATGAGGAGGTATCTTGGAGCCTTCTTTGCTGCTTGTGCCAAGGCAGGATTGTTCTCTGCAGTACCAGTGGTGTGTGCAAAAGGCAGTTGAAAACCTGGTGCAATCAGGACATTGTTCCTCTGTGAACAGGCTGCCCTAGCACAGCCAGAGTATTTTTTTCCTGGATATTCAAATTACTTCTCTTTCATTCTCATCCCAACTAATGAAGATAATTATATCCCTTTGTAGCACATTAATTTCTCTGTCATCTGTATGTTTATACCCTGCAGACATGTTCATTTCTTCTTTGTGTACAGGGCTGTCAATCAGTGAAGCTTTACTTAACCAAGTCCTCTAATCTTTTCTGGTGTTCAGCTCATCCAGTCTCCCTCCACTTCCCCACTAGCTTTGATAATGAGGTGATAAGAATTACTTGTGGTTTTACCAGTTTGTTTTACTGCAGGCTCACAGAAAGAAGCCCTGCCACTTTACTGCTCAACTCTATGCTATTTTCACATATGCACCCTGTGGTTATATTTCCAACAAGGAAGTGAAAGCATCACACTTACTCCAGAAAACCCTGTGAATTCTCTCTGTCTTGGAGCCTCCTTAATATTACCATATTTTTATATGTGGATATGGCTGAATATCACTGTCTTCAAAGCAAAAGTTTAAGTGATACTAAGGTTCTCTTAAGGGAAAATATGGAATCTGGGGTGAGGAACTCCAGAAGTCAGCATTTCCCTTGAACAGCTTCTTCACAGTATGATGCAAAGAGAGGAGAAGTAGTATTTCCATCTCAGAGAGGAAATACAAGACAAAAAAGTCAGAAAGACATAACAGGGAACAATGAATGGACTTAGATTTCAACTTTTTGGCTCAGGTGTCCAGTAATGTAAAGCAGCCCTCCCAGGCTGCTGTTGCAACTTGTCCACTCTGTCCTGTAGAGCACAAGCTCTAAATCTGAGGCTCCCTCTGCACTGTGAGCAGTTATTTGGAAATGAAGCACTTTGGCAGTGAGTCCAAACCTCCATCTCAGGCAGGCTCAACTCACCTAATCTGGCCCCTGCAGTAGCTCCCTACAGAAGCTGAAACCAGTAACTGCAGTATTAGAGGGTGGCAAAACCAGTGACCTCATTATTGATAACCATCTAATCTGTGCTCACAGGAATGCTCCTGCTCAAACCTGACTTGGATTTCCTCCTGCACTCAGCACTCTTAGCAGAATTTAAATATTTCTGTTGAATTTACATTGTGTTGTTTGTATCTACATTTGGTTGGCAGGCATAGCTTAGGCTGTGAAATAACAGTCATTCAGAGACAGTTTTGCCTCATGAAAGCAAAGTTTGTGTTTTTAAGAGTGGTACCTATTATGTATATTAGTGTTTGCAAGGTTAGAGAGGAGAAGAAATCTAAGTCATTTATGCCTAAGTAGATGAAATCCAGTATTTTCAGTATAATGCGGTCATTGCACACCTCTATTGTCCTAGGTCCAATTGTTTGGATAGGACAAAACCATGTGTCATCCCTGGGTTTCTCAAGGAATTGCAAACAATATATTTAAATCATTCATGTGTCTGATGTTCTTAACAACTTAGAAGCATTTGTTCGCTATTGTAGGGCTAATTTTTAATTTATTTTTCTTAAGCACATCTATCCAAAATGATGCCAGGCTTTTATATTCACAGCAGGGAGCGTTGTGAGGTTTAAATATCCCTTTAATCACTAAGGATGTAATAAAAACAAGAAGAGTTCTTTGAGCTGCAGAGTGTTACCCAGGGAAAAATCTACTCTGGAGCTTACAAATGTGAGCTGAAGAGACAAACTGGGCAATAAAATCCACAACTACGGACCAAACCGGCTAAAAGTTGGTCTGTAGCTGCCTATCAGGAGCTGAGACTCGAGGGGGGAAAAGGCCATTCAGCACCTCTGGAGCCATAAGAGCCAGGTCATAAACATTTCACAATCTGCTGGGGAAGGGGAGGGAGCCGTGGGGCTGTGATCTGCTGGAGTCTGTACCCCGACCTGTGACTGCAACAAAGAATGAGCATGAGAAACTGGACCCTATGGGAGGAATGGAGGGGGAAATCTGGACAGATCAGGGATTGCAGGGAGAAGTGGCAGCTGTCAGTTCATGGACATTTATGACAGCCTCATCCCAGTGCTGATCTGAGGAATCCATGAAATCTAACAGGTGCTTTTTTCTATTATCAGTGGTGTTGCAGGATTCTTACCTGAAAATTGTTGCTATGGACCCCAGCATTGTTTTGCTGCGAGGGAATGAACAAGTTGGGTGAGAAAAAGCACAGCTCAGAGTTTATCCAAGGACTTTCTGCTTAAAATGAATACATAAAGTCAGCTCTTTGCTACTGACTTCAGACTTTGCTACAGATTGTGTATGTCCCATCATAATGCTCTGTATCAGCTTTCAAAAACCATCTTGAGGGATGTACTGCATGAGTCTGTCTTGGCATTCAGTTTGATCTTATGGGAGACCCTATAAAGCTCAGCTCAGAGACTACAGATCACTTAGACATCCTGTGTGGTTGGTTCCCTTCTTCCTGTGAGATGTATGTGCAGTTGTATGTATCCTATAGCTATATAATTTTTATAGTTCTTTTTAAAATAAATGATAAATAATACTATAAAAGGACAATAAATATGCAGTAATAAAATCTTAGTGAAATGAAACGTGATTTTTTTGTAAGATGCTCTCAATCAAAATCTACTGTGTATGGTTTAATTGTTCACTTCCCATGATTTCTGGTAATGATAATTATCTTCTTCAAAAAGGTGCTTAGAGTCAACACTGATGTTGTAGGAGGTGAGTTCAACTGTAGAGCTCACAATAGTTCTTAAATTCCAAACACTTTAAATCTTAACAATTTTGATTTGCTCTTTTAAGATAGTTTCTCTGATAGGAATTATTGGTCTCCTGATTTGATTAGAACCTTACTGTCATGGACAGAATATGGAAACTTCCTTATGGAACTGATACAAGAGATCTGTCTTGGCCAAACGAAGTAACCTGCACCCTGCCTTGCATGATTCAAGTCTGGTTTTTTGCTGGGTTTACAAAAAGCCTGATCACCAACAAAAGTCATCTTTTGCAGAAACCAAAGCAGCGTGGCAGTGTATCGACTATCTTGAAAGTCCATAAAGTTTAGGTAAGAGCCTCTGGGTTTGAGGTGCTGCTTTTTTTTTTTTTTCTGGAAACATCAGCTTTTTAATGGAGATTGCTGCAGCACTGTCTGCTGGGCTTGTGCTCAGCAGAATCCATTCTGCTCGGAGTTTTTGTCTGGACTCAATTCATCATCAAGTAAACTGCCAGCAATTTTTAAGCTCTTCATGATGCTCCTCTTTGCATATGAGCATGTGCATGTGTATAAATATAGAAGTATTTATGGATGGCTGGGAGTTACTTGCAGTCTGTTTTCTCAGGCAGCTCCGCTGTGGCTCCCGGTGAGAGCAGCGAGCTGAGGCAGGGCAGGCAGCGCTCGCACTGCCCTTCCCCGGCGGTGGTGCAGAGCTGCCCTCGCTGCTGCAAGGCCTTTCTGTCTGGATCGTTTTGTGGATTCGAGCGGGCCGGAGTGCTGAGCTGCGTCTGGGAAACACAATGGGCTGACAGGAAAACAGTGCACCTAACATCAGGAGTCTGTGAGAACTTGAAAGGGCTCTAGACAGACAGATTTTGCATTTGACTCTGGACTGTAGCCTTTGAGGCCAAACTCAGCCTGCAGTGTTAAGTGGCTGCTAAGTATTTCCCTCCTTGTCTCCATGCTAACGAACTGCTGGGAGCAGGGGGAGTGTTGCTGAGGGCTGGGGAGGGCGGATGTGAGAAAGGGGAAACGGGAGCATCCTCCTTTTCTTTAGTCGGGGAGCACAGCTTTGTGGCCAGGTACCTCATTCCACAAACCTGCAAGAGGAAAAGCCTTGTTTTAAAATATACAACTTGTTCGTTTTTATGAGCTGCTTTCCCACGTTCCCTTCCAGAACGGATCCTGTCGCAGCCTGTGACCCATCCCCACAGCTCACTGTGCCTCTGCCTAGAGACCCTGTGGTGAATTAGCACTGAGATGTTACCAACAGGCCCTCTCCAACCAACTGTTTTGGTTTGCCAAATGTCATTTTTGCATTTTTGAGAGCACAGGGAAAATTTGGGGGTGATACAATCTGGGGCTCAGGATGGGGTTCTCAGCCCTACAGAGGTCTGACTTCTGTGTGGCCTCTTGCAGGACTCCCAGGTAGGAAGGTCTGGATGGCACTGCACGTGTAATAAACCTGAAGACACCTGAAGCTTTTCCTAGGAAAAAATCAATCAAGCCCAGCCATAAAAAGGGAAGAAAAAAGGTGCCATTTAGCTCCATCAGAAGAAAATGTTATGTGAGCTCTCCTAAGGAGCTGGGTAGGAACTGTTCCTTATGCTATGATAGGAGATAATATGTACCACTTCTTCAGAGGATCTCAAAATGCTCTGCAGGCTTTTACCATTCCCACAGCCACCCACAGAGAGTTGCTCATAAAGCTGCCCAAGTTTGGGCTGTGCGTGTGCTGCCAGAGCTCAGCCACTCTGTCCTGGCCAGTCCTGCACTTGTGTTTCCTATTTTCCTGAACCAAGCATCGGGCACTAACAGGGACAGAGTCACATACTTCGAGGCTGGAAGAGCTGTAGGAACAAGAGTTTCACTAGAATTTTTCTCTAGAAAAACATGGCTTTTCCCTGTGGCCTTGTGTGCATAATCAGGCCCCGTTTGCTCTGCCGTGAGCTGAACCTGCATTTAAGGAGGCGGTGTGTGGATTCTGGAGAGTTTGAGGCCACTTGTGTTTTTAAAGTACGTAGCTGTCAGTGTAGGGCTATCTGTTTTATTTTGGGTCCTGTTAATGACACGGTCTCTTAACACTTTTTCAGTGCTCATCCAGTGCAGATGGCAGAGTATCCTTCATAAAGAGTTGCCAAGATGCTCTGGGACCACGACCTGTGTGTGCCAAGTGGGAATTGGCTGAATGAGTCACATTTAAATGGCAGGAAGGTTTTCCTCATGTTTCAGAGGGGACTATCTCTTAAATGCAGTTTGTATTGCTCCATGGTTGATTTTTTTTCCTTACTTGTGCAGATTCAACACAGCTCTGCTTAAGCCCAGTTTACCAAAGCTGATATGATAACACTTTCTCACACCCACGTGTGCAGAGAGAAACCCGCAGGGGCTGGGAACTGGCAATTGCACCCACGGGCTGATACACATGAGCAATACCCGGGCTGGTTCTTTGGAAAGATGATTCTGCTGTGTTTCCCCCAGGCAGTAACTTTATGCCTCACACCTGAGCTTGCTCTCTGGGCAGAATGATTCCCTGGCAGCTCTGCCTTAAGAGTTGGTGGAGCATTGGGCACAGCCCCTTGCGGGCTCCTATGGTGTCAGCCAAAGCCCCCTGCCCACTGACACAGTAGTTATCTGTTCTCCAGCAGCCTGAGAGCGCCAGGCAACAGCCAGAGATGCTGAGATGATCGCTGTGGTGGACAGCACCGAGGGCTTGTGTGCAGACCAGCAACCTGCAAGGTCCTGTTGAACAGTAAGGGTTAAAGGTTCACTTAAGGTGGGAGAAATGCCAGAAAACATTTGTCTTACTACAAAACCCAGAGGGGAATGTTTCTTTCTAATCACCTCCTCAAAGAGATGCAAAGCTCTTGGCCTCTGGTTTTGTCATCATCCCCTCCCTGCTGCACTGCTCTACCTCCTCCCTCGGCACAGGGCAGAGCCTGCTGTTAGAGCCGGGCTCAGCAGGGTTTATATCTGCTGCTGTAATGAGCTTGGAGCAGAGCTGTGTATGTCACCGACTTACACATGTCAGATCCACTCTCTCTCCCATCCCTTTCCACACCCTCAGCCTCCAATTTGCCAAGGAATTGTTAGACACCAGCACATTCACCTCTGACTTCCCATCAAACTGCCTGAGGGCTCTCCATAGACAGACGAGGGTAATGTGCTAAATTCCCCCTTTGCTAGGGATGAATTTCCTGGGGATTGCCTCCTGTTAGCCGCTTTCCAGCAATAGTAACAAATTCACTTTTTTTTTTCACTTTTAAAACCTTTCCAGTGCAGCTAGAATGACTGGGAGAAAGCTAGTTGTTAACTAGTCATGGGTAATTAATGACTCCACCTTCCCCATCAATCAGCTGGGAGAAGCCAAAAGGATTTGAGTACTTGTAGCAAATGTGTGTTCCCTAGACATGCTGATACGCGGTGTGCAAATGAAGTGGCAGCAGGAGACCATCTCATACCCTTTGTGGAAGAAGCGGAAAGTCATGATACACATCCCACGCTCTTGTCAGGTGAAGTCTGAAATTCCCAGCGCTGCTGCTGCTGTTGTGCAGTTTCTAACTGTGTGGGATGTTGATTCATCTCGCTGCTAGCTTGAATCTGACCCAATTTTTGTTCTATTTTTCCTTTTCAGATTGTGATTATGGTCGCCTTTTCCACTTTCTACAATTAAAATACTAGCATTAGAACAGCAGGGCATGGAGAGGGAGCAGATTTGATGCTGGCTTTCCTTCTGTGGCAGAGCAGCAAAGCAATTCTGCATCCTATTTGATTTGTGTCTGGTAGTGGCTGTGGAAGTACAGGCAGAGGTTTGACCTTGATACCATTTTCAGCTGATCTTTTCCTTTCTGATTTATTTTTCCACGTATGAAATAATCTCCGTTTGGGCTACAAGTTGATGTTTCTCCACTACATGAAGTCCTCTCCTCAGTGGCAGCAAGACTCCACAGCTCTGGATCTCTCAAGTCAGCTGAAGGAGAAGAACCTGTGGTCTCCTGTATTATCCAGTGGTTTCAAAGGGATGTCAGGAAGGCTGGATGTGGTCGTTCAGAGGTGCCAGGAGCCAGTGAACCATCTCCTGCTATAAAATCCTCCTCATGACTTCTTAAACTCTCCAGCCCCTTTCTTTTAAACTTTCTTCCTTGCCAGACCAAGCACTGGTTTTTCTCTCCCTGACTAATACTGGGGTGCCTAAAATTGAGTATACCACTGAAAGAGGGCCAGTCCCTCCTCTGATGAAGCTCCTTTGTCCTCCTCTGCCTCAAAAGGCAGTAAAAACAGAACTAAAGGAATGCTGTTTGGGTGAAAGAACTCAATAAATGCAGCATATGTTTTGCATGTCAGACTGAAGATCAGATGTCCCAGTAACGTCACTGACAAAACAGGAAAATATTTATTTTATTTGGGGTAAATCTAGAGGGTGAATCAAATACAGCCTTTTGCACAGCAAGATCTTTGAAATGGACAGAGGTCCCAGATTTGCTGTGCAGGACCCAGCACTGACCCATTGAGCCTCATATCCTGCTTTTGACCTCCACTTTTTGACCGCCTTGGTCCTACAAATGTTAGTTCAGCCATTTCTGTGTGAATGCACAGAACCCCCTTCATCACAGAGCTGCCCTGCCTGTGTTGTGCCCTGAAGCCCGAGCCTTGATTGCTGTCTTTTAGCACTTGTAAGCACTTATAAGCACAAAAGCTAATGGTCACACTTGCAGAATAAACTAATTAAGGGAAAATGCTCGAGCCCTTGTTTCTTCTGCTCTGCCTTCCCTGAGTAAGAGCGGTGCCCTGAGCAAGGCCTGATCTACCCTGGAAAAAGGTAACGGTGCAGTTCAGGGCTGGGAATGCAGACCCTGGGCAGGCAAATAATGTTATATAGATCATCAAATACATTTAAGCCTTGGAGAAGGATCTGTGGGTGAAAGGGTGTGTTGTGGCAGCATTCCAGTTGTGAGAGCACACTTTAACACAGACTGTTGGCCACCCCCTTGGGAAGGAACAGGCTCGGTGCAGCCCTATTCTGATACCAGAAATCAGGAGTCAAACTGTGCCATGGTGACAAGGGTTATCACAAATCCGTGGAATAGCCAAAAGGAAACTTTCCCTGCTCGCTGTTCGAGGGATTTGTTTTTATTTTGTGGCAAAGTCCTCAACTGATGTTTTCGGTCCTGTCTCTATTTGTTTAAAAGTGCGTTAGCAGTAAATCAAGGTGCATTTCCCCTGTCGGGTTTCCTGTATGTCAAAGCCATGTTAATTCTCTTTGATTTTCTTCCCTTAGCCCCAGCCATTGCTGCAGATCCTTCCTCTCTTTGTCCCTTTGGACATCAAAGGATCGCGAGGGGACAGCCCTGGCGGGAAGCTCCTCCCTGCTCATTAGCCTCCATAAAACAGGAACTCACCTTGGCTAGCTCTGCTTGGAGTCCCATCCTCATCCCCCTCACTCTTGACACTGGATCTCACAAGGAAAGGCTTGTGCTTGCTTCAGGAAATCAGACCTGCTTTTGGACTGGACTATTTTGGCTCCCCTTGCAAGAACTCTGGTGGCTCTCTTGGCCGTGCAAGCTCCTGGACACCACAGTACATGGAAAAATGCAAGCTTTACCAGGTAAGGGAAGGACTCTGTCCCTTTCCTTATTGAGTGGAAAGGTCCTACACATATGCAAGAAGGAGAACAAGTGCTCCTGAAAGGCCTTATAGTCCTGAAAGGATTTATAAACTTTTTGTTTGTTTGTTTGTTTTTTCTTAGAAACAGATGAGAATTTGTGGATTTGGGTGGTTTTTGTGAGCTTTGGGAGATCTTTTCTAAGGTAGCAAAGGTTTCCTCATGATGGGCCCAAAACTCCCTTATATCCACATCATCTTGTGCAGTGTGAACCTTCACTGAAGGCTGGAGGTGTTATTTGTGTACTGTCTGCAAAGTACTGAGTTCCCCGGGTTGAAGGCCAGGGAATGCTTAGAAATATTTGTTCCACGTTTAATAATAGTTTTGATACAAACTATCTGTTTTTTCTTTTTGTTTTTTCTTTTTTCTTTTTTTTTTTTTTTCCCTCTGGCCTTTGAAAGTATAAACCCAAAGCAGGTATAACCCACTTCTTCCAGGTTCATGCCCAACACAGGATTTTTGTGATTTCCTTAGACTTTCATTTTGTTTTCCTTCCTCAGTCCATCTCGGAACATGCTGTTAGCCTCTCCTGTGTGGGGCATGATTGGTTTGGGCACAGTGACAGAGCTGCATTGGGAAACTGACGGCCAGCCCAGAGGCGCTGCATTTGTCAGTGTGGCTGAACACCAAATTTACCTGGTTTAGGTGTGCAGTTCATATTCCACATTGCAAGTGACTGGGCATTCTCAGCTTCCTTTTCCTCCCTCTGTAAGGTGTTGTCTCATTCATAAGCAAAACACCTGCTAGGGGCTCAGTTAATTTCCACCATTGCTGCTGGTTTGGGTTTTTGCAGTCCCTGCTGTGTTGATCTGATTCATACTAATTTCTGCCACTTGAAAAGAATTTTGGGTTGAAAAATTAAAGAGCAACAATGAGACAACATAGCCTGTATTTTGGTAGTTTATCATGTTAAAGATTCCAACTATTGCACCTCATTTTCCTACCAAGTTTTTTCTGGTGTATCACCCCCTCCAGCAGAAATATTGCAGGTGATGGCTGGGTGCATCTGAGAAATGAAGCCATTGCATTTGTAGAAACACCATACTTTTGTTATTGCCAAAAAACCCTCTGGTTCTGAGAAATGAGGTTCCCTCAGGAGGATCAGCATGTTTCTCCTGACATTTAGAAGATCAGAGAACTTGAGGACTTTTTTGATTGTTGGCAAGATTGATTTCTTAAAAAGCTTTATGTATTGGCATGCATTTCTTCCTGTGGACACTGGACAGCAGTTAGTGTTGGACTTCTTCACTCAGAAGATAACAGCAACAAATGTAATAATAACTGGTTTTAGTGAAGGCAAGAAGCATATCTTTTCCCTTGTTGGAGTTTTCCCAATAGTGCAAACCCTATCCCATACATTTGGAAAGGCTAGAACAAATTTTCTGACATTGTAATATTATCTCAGCAATTGACAATTAATTGAGGGATTGATTCAGGTGAGGGGATTGTACTCTCACATATTCTAGGCAAAGATCTTCCTCCTCCTTCACGAATTACTGAATTGGCTCTTATTTCTCTTTCTTTCCTTTCCATCCCCAAGATGGGAAAGAGATATGTACAACTTATTTTAGGTACAGAAAGTGTAGGACATACTGCTCCTATCAGTATAAGACCTTTCAAACTAAGCACAGAATAGATTGAAGATACCTTAATTTTCAGTGCCTTTATCATCCCAGCTTTCTTCCTTTTCAACCTCCTGGGCATAAAGGGTATGTTTTTAAATGTGCCACATGTGGCGTTACCAGAACAACAATAATTGTTCTACTTTTTAAGAAGCTTAGAACTAGAATTCCTGGGAAATGTTTAAATTTCTTTCAAACAATATGTGAAAACTAAGTTACATAGAAGAGGAAATCATAGAAGTGCAGGTCTAACAAGTTCCATTCAGTGCTTGGACACCCTGCCCAAACCTCTCTGTGCGCAATTCCAACATGCAGGCAGCTTTGGAGGGAGGTTTGTGCCTGAGTCTTGGAATTAGTTACACAGGCACAAACTAGGAGGGAATTTGAAGTGTCTTGCAAGCCAGCCTTTGGCTCTGCAAACAAAATCCCAAGTAGATCCTACAAGTAAATCCACGGCTGCAGGATCCTGCTGGAGCCGACAGCGCACGGCTGTGTGGTCTGGCTGTGTGGGTCCATTCCAAGCTCACACCATTGCTGGGGTCCAGGTCCTCATGCACGCTGGTCATGTCCTGTTTTTCAGCCTCAGATTGTGCACACTTCACAGTGAAAGGCATTAACTGCATTTCAAAATCTGTGCTGCAAGGTTTATTGTCCCTGTCTCCTGCAGCATCATGTTCCTGCAGGTGTGCTGTGGACTCGTTTTAGTAAAAAAACCGATTATAACATCTGCCTTTGATTTTTAGTTCAGTGTTGAACACCTTTCACTTCAATTCCTCTCGACTTCAGTGGAAGTCTCCCCTCAGTGAGGGCTCCTGAGACCTGCTGTGTTGTAGTCTCATTTAATGGCATTGGAATTTGCTTACAGAAAAGTTAATTCCAAAATTCATTTGGGGATGGAGCAAGCATCTGTCTGGCTAATCAAAATCTGTTTGCATGTATTTGTGACTGGATGACTCCTGTGGGAAATCAGCCCAATTTTATTGTAACTCCTTTTGATACATGTGCTGCACTGAGCTACCGAATGCATCATCTCATGGCAGCTTTCATGTCTTTGCAAGAGGATATGGGGGAAGCTTTAGTAAGAAGATGTTAACAGGCTAATCTTAGTGAGCAAAGTAGGTGTCACTTCTTGGCCAGTTCATTAATGTTGGATCAAAGCAGCAAAAGGGGTAGAGGATATATTTTTTTTAAATGCCTAAGGACCTTTACAAACTGACAAAATTACATTTAAATGTTTTTTACTTCTTAGTACTGAAGGAAAAAGCCTTTAGACTCACATTGGGTTGTTTTGGTAGAAAGATGTCCCTTGATTAAAAAAAGCTAATTTCTCTGGAATTAGTCGTCTGCCTTTTGTGAATGTTCTTTTGAAGACATTACCCAAGAAAGCTGTAAAAAAGTGAAAATTCCCTTTTTTTTCCTGCTATGCTCTGCATGAGATCTGATCAGGCTGAGAGGCAGAAAAATCTCTTTTAAAACAAATAGCTGTGCCTGGCTGCTAATGCATCACCCAGAGAGGTGTCCTGCTGGCTCTGAGCTGGGACAGCTCTGCTGCCGTGGGTGCCCCACCAAGCAGGCATGTCCATCCCTCAGTCAGTGCTAGTAAAGCCCTGCTGGGCAGGAAATCAGCCCACCAGCACTGAGCCACGTCATAGTCTGACCTAAAGTGAAACTGGGCTTTTCACTATGGCAGCAGCAAACTTGCCTGCCTTACAATATTGTTAAGAGCAACTGTGGGAGGTTTTGAATCCAAACAGCTGTACAGAGGTGGTTGGTACCATGAACACCAAGGATGGTTTCCCTTTCCTCTTCCCCAGGACCACAGTTGGTCCTCTGCCTCCAACAGAAAGTTGGCACACTGCAGGCAGCTCCTCTGATGTGCCACTGTAGAGACTCCTTCCACCACCATCACAGGCTCCTTGGTTGTTCCCATCTCCAAGTCCAGTTCAGACCAGCCATCCTCCTCAGAATGTTCCACAGTCTATCTCTTTTCTTTCTTCCACTTACATTTAGGACTCCTGTCTCTCCCATCTTTGTCTTCTGGAGGGATTTTTCACCTCTGCTACCACCTCCCTATTGTTTTGCCCCATTACACATTGACACACTTACAACCTTTGCAATCCTTTCAGTTTTCATTGTTTTCTCTTGGTAAGAGTGTTTTGTGTAACCTTCATCATACCAGAACCCAGGATTGTGGGTACCTGCCAATATGAATTTTGCAACAATGGAATTTAGACTGAGTTGGTACAACACACAAATCTTCATGAAAGAAGCTACCAGCTAAAACCAAACGTGTTGGGAAAGGCTCTGAGCCTGTTAAGTAACAAAAATCCGTTGAAGAAAAATGACAGATTTTAAGAGGTTTGTTGTGGCACAGAGTTCTCAGTCCCTGAGCAGGAGGGGCTGTGCCAGGTCAGTGCCCCTGTCAGAAGTCACTGTCCTCTCTCTCTCTAGACGTGAAAGCACCGTGTGAGGCCCTTCCTTCCCCCAGCCTGGAGCCCTATGCACAGAGCTCCATTGTGGTCACCCTCGAGGACATGGGTCTCTGGATGAAGTTTCATCAGATTGGAACTGAGATGATCATCACCAAGTCTGGCAGGTGAGTAGCACAGGACAGCCGCCCACCCCACACCTCTTTGGAAGTGTCAAAATCTCCCAAGTGCTCATTTTTTAAATGGTGGTCCTTAAACTAGTTCTGTAGCCAATTATGCACATCTCCCTGATCCTGGCAGAACTGCACTTTCAGGCTGTCATAGAAGTCCAAACTGTGAAGTGCAAAAGGTCATTTATGGGGCTGATGTGCTGAGAAAACTTCTGTACCCTTATCTCACACTTCACACTGGTGTTCTTCCTGTCACTTCTGGGTTGCTCTAGAAAGTGCCCTGGGCTTCCTTTGCCTGGGTCACAGACAGCAGCAGTTGAGCATTAAATGCCTGGTTTGAGTCTGCATTTGCAGACAAGAACATGGTGTAGACTCATAACAATCTGTGCATGCAGAGTACTCTAAAGTATAAATGAGTCATGTATTGTGGAGCTTGCCGGGAAAGAATATGGAATTGTGAAATTATAATGTATTATGTCAAAGCTGCTGTGAGCTGAAATAGTCCCTTTGGAGGTAGGTGTCACAGCTTTTTTGCAGAGTCAGAAGTTAAAAGTAGTGGCAGGGAGTACAGGAACAGAAAGCCGGATGTGCTCTTAGATGAGAGCGCGTTTCCTGCCCACACTCAGAGGTGCTGTAGTCCATCCTCCAGGTCTGTGAGAGCTGCAGCAGCCGAGCAACTACCTACAAACTCCAGACAGTTCCTTTTAAGTTTCCCACTGTTGTGTTAGAGGAATTGGAAGAACAAAGGCAGTGAGTGTCAGGCCATCGATGAGTGTTGCCCTGTTACTGCCTGAACCCACAGGACTGGGCAGTCCATCAGTGAGATGCACAAATGGTCAGTAGCTGGCCAGAGAAATACTGCTGTGAGGGCTCAGTGCAGCAGTTGGGAAACATGGCATGCTGTGTGGTCATTAATATCCACTTTGTAGAGAAATCTGTGTTTCATTTCTCCTTCAGACGGATGTTTCCACAATGCAAAATCAAAGTCTCTGGCTTAATCCCATATGCCAAGTACCTCATGCTGGTAGATTTTGTGCCAATGGACAACTTCAGGTACAAGGTAAGTACTTTAAATAACCGAATTTATGCAGTCCTTTCATCTTTGTTTGAAATAGATTAATCTTTATGCTTCACTGGCCACGCTGATAAATAAATTCTCTTTGGACAAAGTTCTGAAGTAATTGGTGGATTTTATGCCTCTCTGGAGTTATTTGTCAGTTTTGCTTGGAGAGCAGCTGGAAAGGTAACTGATTTTCATTGTAAGCAGTACAGTTTTAATCATGATTAATGTCAGACTTCCCTGACAGCTGTTGGGACAAAGGGAGGAAAAATGAGCCCTAAACTTGGAGCTGATTTGGTAACGAGATCATGGCTCATAAGAGAGAATCTGTTACCTGTGCTCCAGAGGAATTCATTGAATTGATAGTGAAACAAAGTTGCTGGGCTTTCCTGTACTGAAGGCAGGGGTTTTCTAAGCTCCTGATTTCTGTCTTTCCCTTTGCAGTGGAATAAAGATCAGTGGGAAGTTGCTGGAAAAGCAGAGCCCCAGCTCCCTTGTCGCACCTATGTCCACCCAGATTCCCCAGCTCCTGGCAGCCACTGGATGAAAGAACCTGTCTCATTCCAAAAACTGAAGCTCACCAACAACACTCTGGATCAACATGGACATGTAGGTTGTGCTGTGCTCTCTTGGAAATCATCACAGATGAAGGTTGTGGGGACTAAGCAAGAAATAAGTGAGAAATTAGATCCTGTGGAAATTAAAACATATCCAAGTGCCCTTTCTTCCTCCCTCAGCCCATCCCTTTGGCCCTCTTAGGGGAGGCTTTGGTCTGTGTATTGATAGTGTTTGCACACTGAAACCTTGTCCTTTGTCCCTGTGCCAGATCATCCTGCACTCCATGCACCGTTACAAGCCGCGCTTCCACATCGTGCAGGCTGACGACCTCTTCAGTGTGCGCTGGAGCATCTTCCAGGTGTTCAGCTTCCCAGAGACTGTCTTCACTTCTGTCACTGCCTACCAGAACGAGCAGGTACAGTGTGCAAGCACTGCTTTTGGACACAGTGCTCAATAATGTCTTTAAAACTCTTTTAGAGGAAAGTGTTTCCTTCCAGTCTGCTCACCCTGGGTTCCTGTGATGGACAGTGGGAAGAAATAGGCACATTATGGTTCCTGTGGAAAACATGCTCTCTGTGATGAGATGAATCATGCATCTTAATGGCATTGATTGCACTGTCAGTGACACACAGTACTTCAAATGCAGTAAAAAGTATGGGCAAAAGTCCAGATATAGATACTGACCCTCTGTGTTTCTCTAGTTAGATGAATCCCACCCAAATCCCTGCTGACCCTGGCAAGGACACTGCTCTCTTTCTGTCAATTCCTGATCAATAACAGGACCTGCTGGGAGAGCTCAGATATACTGTGGCAAGGGCTTGTCCAATACCCTCAGACAAACTGTTGAGATAAATACTGAGATGAAAGCCTTGAGACAGTGAAGAACCCAACCAGTCATTGTGATACTAAATCTTGTTCCTTTTATTTTCAGATTACAAAGCTCAAGATTGACAACAATCCATTTGCTAAAGGTTTCCGTGAACATGGGAAGAACACTCGAAGGTAAACTGTTTTTTCATCTTAATCTATTTATAACTGGAGTTCACTTGTGAATCTTACCCAAGGCCCTTGAGCAGAACTCTACCAGGCAGCTCTACTGATCCTGCTGCATTTTGCACACTGCATTTGCTTGTATCTGGGAATGATGTCCCCCCAGTGCAGCCTCCTCCCAAGAGACTTGGGGAGTGGGAGGTGATAATTCCTACAAAAATGTAGGAGGTGTGAGAAATTTGAGACCTACATTCTCTTGCAAGTTGGAGCTAGACTGGAGTCTGACATGTGAATAGCAGTAATAACAGGAGTCCATGGCAGATCATTTGGTCTCTTGGAGATCAGGTTGATCCTGACATTTGGAGACTCACTTGTCTCCTTTTCCTGTGGGTGGAAAAACTTGTCTTCTAACAGGATATTTTTTCTGCAAGATGGATACCAGTAGAAGGGAAATGATCTGCCTGGTCTTGAGGCAGCCAGTGGATGGGATGAGATGAAAAAAAAAAAAAAAGCTTAAGTTGCAACCATAGACTGGCAATAGAGAAGGAAAGAAATTGTTTTTTTCCAAGTAGAAAATGTTTAAAAAATATCTGAGAATTTGTATTGTGTTACTTAATGCCTGAAAAAAAATCCTATTTCCTGATGAAAAAAGGCCAAAACTGACTCTTTACTTAAACTTTAAAAATGTCATGGAATTTCTTTCTCCTCTGAGTAGCACCATTTCTGACTAAGCTTAAACTCATTTTCCATTTAGGAAAGAGCTGCTTTCAAGTGACAGATCCACCTTGCTATACACAGACCTTTGTGCACAGTGTGTATATCCAACATCCGGCAGCACTTACAAATCCAGTGCCAGAACCTCTGGTGCTGAGTTTCCAAGCTGATCATGCCTTTTGTACAGACATGAAGTGGGAGCCCCTTTCCTGATTTATCCCTGCTGTTGCAGGCAAGGGCTTTCTCTGGAAGCACACAGTGATGGCAGGCATATGTCCCCCCTGTGTTCCCTGAGGAGCTGGTAGGAGAGGTGGACAGCACAGAATGTCAGAGGTTCATCCCATCTTTTTGTCTTCCAGGCTTGTCCAGCATTAATAGGTGTTTATCTAGGCAAAAAGCTTTCGCCCAAACTACCCCCATGTCTTGTTTCTTTCCAGGGAAGGACGAGCCAAATGCCAGAAGACCAGTCCAGCCAAGAGCCAGAAAAGGAAGCTGTCTGAGGAAAAGGAGCCCGGTGCTGAGCAACGTGGTAATATTGATCACAGCAAACTCAGAGAATGATATTCAAAAAGTTCTTTAAGCCAGATCATTCCTTGCTCCAGCTCACAGTGCTTCTTGCAGTAGCACAGCTAAGGAGGGAGGACAGGGCAGGACTGACCACCAGTGTCAGGGCCGAAAAGGGCTGGAAAGGGCAAGACAGAAGGTCTGCAGGGAAGGTGTTAGTGTGTTTCCTTCCACCATCCTGTGACTAATGCAACTGCCAGTAGACCATTGTGAACTCTGTCTCTCTCTTCCCTCTTCTCATTCTTTCCCATTCTTTCTTCTCCCTGCTGTGAGTCAGATTTTGAGAAGGATGAGAATGTAGATGTGAAGGAGGAGAGCAACCCCGTGGTGGTCAGCAGTGGATATCCCTTCTGGGGCTCAGAGCAGAATGGCAGCCAGGCCTTCCCTGCGGCATCGCCGGTGCCTGCTGACCAGAGGGAGGGTCTGCCCAGGGAGCAGCAAGTGCCAACACCATCCTACCAGACATATCGGTGAGTCCTGCCTTCTGCTCCAAAGCCACCCTTTCATTGATGGGGTTCCTCTTCTACTGGGTATTTCCTAAGAAAAACAACCACTTGGGAGTAGGACAGTATATGTGGTTGAGAAATGTCAGATTAGCACAGAAATAGCTCCACAGATAGCCCTTCTGTGCTACTGCTTCAAACCTCCTGATTCTGGGCATCCTCATGGCTTAGTAATGCTCTTTGTTTCCCTGTCCTGAAACACTCTCCCCGTCAGTTCTGTGTCCTGCAGAGCTTGCCTGTTGTTTGGAGGAGTGGCAGAACTCCTCCAGTGATTTTTCCCTTCTTACTGCAAAATGAGTGAGCCCAGACCTGAGCCAGTACTAAGGTAGTCTGGACTTATTCCCTGGCATTTCATTTTTCTATGGCAGCAACAGTGAGGCCTGGGCTAAAATCCACACTAACAGCAAGATGAAGCAGTAGGTAAGGGGGAAGAGGACATGCTGGGAGCTTGCCCTGCTTTCCCCCAGGGGATCTGTGTGGGTTTTCCGTGGTTCCCCTCTGCGGTGGGTTTGACTCGCTCCTCTCCCTGCCCCGGGGCTCAGGTTCCACGAAGCTGGGGACAGCCAACAACTTCCCACCCGCGATGCCACGACCCTGAACGATTTCCGGGCAAGGTGCCACGCCTTGGATCTCACCACGGTGCCCGAGCACGACTCCAAACAGCTCCCAGAGGGCTTCACCAACCTGCCTGCGCTGCCCCCGCCTCTGCCTCCGCCCCAGGACTACACGGGAGTGGTGAACATGGCTCTGGACTCTGTGGGCAAAGGCGGGCCCCGAGCGCCCGTGTACAGTCCCTATGGCACCGAGCAGGGCCTGGGGCAGTGGATGGTGCCTCCCCACAGCCAGTACAGGGCGATGGGCTACTCGGCCTTCTCCACGGAGTACAACACACAGGGCGCTCCGGGACACGCCCACGGGACCATGGCAGAGTGGAGCCAGTACCCTCTGTTCCCCTATGCCTGCTGGTGAACGAGGAGGACCCTTCCCAGTGGGAAAAAACTGAAAGTTGTAAATGAGATCAAATTTCCTCTGGGGTGTTGGACTTTTGAAGCCTTGCCTGCACTAGGCAGAGGTCTTGCTGCAAGCAGCAGAATGAGACACCTTCCCTTCCTTGTCTCCTTGCACAACAACCCTCACCGTGTTTCACAAGCAGTGGCTAAACTGGTGGCTGCCCCAGCTATGTGGCTGTGGATCAGGCTGAATAAATGTGTTCTGCAGTGTCTTCTTTCCCAGCAGGAGTAGGAAACAACAGGATCTGCAAGAGCTGCCGAACTCACAGTCTGTTTGCACCTCACATTTGGCAGTTTCCGAAATCCCTTCCTCCCAGGACTTGATGCAAGGAGATAGGGCCTAAGGAGTTTCAGTAAGCCATCCAAAAAAGCTGTAGAGAATATTGCAAAGACAAGCAAAACAAGCAATCCTGGTGACCTTTGAGCAGTTTCCTCAGTTAGTATAGTCAAACTAAAGGTAGAGTCTTGCCTTTTTTTCCAGCAGCAGAAGAGAGTAAAATGCACAGCAAGGCATGTCTGGAGTGCAGCAGTAGATCATGCAGGCAGGAAAGGGTTTGTTCCATGCAGGAGAAGGGGCAGCAAGGCTGTGTGTAGTGTCTGCATGTCCCCATGTCCATCCCTCCTCCGTCAGCCCTAGATTCAAGGTCAGTGAAATGTTCTTCTTTCTGCAGAAGTGAAGGGAGGTTGTTCCTGGAATGTGGGGAGCTACTCTGGGGGTTTCCAAGCTTGTCAGAAGCAGGGCAATGAACAGCAGTGCTACTGTTCATCTTCCTTTAGAGTGAAAGGAAGTTTTCTGCTGTGAACTTCTTTCTTCTGCCACCGCTGGAGAATATAATTTGTAGTTGTGGTTCCTGTGCTACATTCTGTGTGAAGTCATCTCACCCCTTTTTGGGAGTCTATAGGGTTCTGCTCCCGTGTTGAGTTATCAAAGTGCTTCCACCTCCCTCCTCTCTGGTGTCGGCCTGGGCAGGAGCTGCTCTGCCAGCGAGCAGCCTGCATGTGCCATGCCAGGAGTGTTTCCTTTCTTCTTCCTGTTACAAGGGGGAAGCCTCCCTGTTTGCCTCAGTGGCAAATGGCTCTGGCTGTGGGGTGTTGTGTGAGACAGGCTCTTTGCTTCTTGGGGAGGATAGATGTGTTCCTAGGTGTTATTTAAGCAATGTTTTCTTGTCACACTAATAGCTGCTGTGTGGCCTGTAGCCATCAGTAGGCAGAGAGGTGTGTCATTTCGCCTGTGTGTCAGATGGTTTTCTGTGTGTGTGTAGCAAGATGTTGTCTGTGAGCAGATCTGGGCAGGTTTGTGCCCAGTGCATCAGGACTGGTATGCAGGTACACTGGGAAAGACTGTGTGCTGATCGGTTGGGGTACCAGGTCAGCACTGTGCATCTGTATAGCATAGAGATGTTGAGCCATGTTTGTTGTTGTTTAAATTATATTGAAAAGTAGCCCTGTAAATTTCTGGATTCAACTACAATGACTATTTCCTTATTTAAATTGTGTATTGCTGTGTTTGTACCCTGTGCAGAGCAGCCAAGTACTTCCCCTGGGCTTCCCAGACTTTGAGGATATGCAGTGTTGAAATAAAGGTCAGACTGCACCATAGTACATGTACATAATGCTCTGTTAGCCTCCCCTCTGGTGGCACCCTGGCCAGTAGTGATTTGTACCTGCTGTGCATGACATGCATGTAGATGTGGGCAGCTCACTAAAAAGAAATCTGGTTGGAGCAGAAACTGTAGAGGAGGTTGTTTTTAACCCCAGAATATTGTGATTTCCTGTCAAAATACGAGCTGTGTGAAGGCAGGTCAGCTGAAAAAGGATGACTTCTGTGGATGAGAAAAATAATTTCTCTAACCGTGAGTAGTAGTTGATTTTGCCACCACTCTTTTTCACACCTTGGAAATGAGATGAGCTAAATGGCTGGGGAGACAAGTCAGTGCCTTGAGTCCCATGTGTAGGGACCCCGGGGGTACTTTGTGCCCAACAGTCCTACTGGCATCGACCAGGATTGCTGCCAGTGCCACACCCACAGGCAAAGAGTACATCCCCCCACAGGCTACCTGGTTAGATCTGTTTTACCTTTGTAGCTTGGATGTGTTTCCCTGTCACAGGATGCTAATGAGGATGAAAACCTTGCTATGGTATGAGTAACTGAGGAGAACTGGGCAGCACTGGGAAACGCCAGTGCAAATACCAGTGCAATGTTCTTTCAAAGCATCAGAACAACACTGCAGGTGCTGCTGCCCCATGGGCCTGTTGGTAGAGCTGGTATTTGGCAGACAGCTCTGCACTGGGGTAAAAGACTCAGCCTTGTGCCTAGGACGAGCCATTAATTACTCATCAGCCTTCTGTTGCAACAGGACTGCTTGCCCTTCTTCAGTGAATCATCCAGCTTATTAGAAAAGTACCTTTACTTTCTCTCTCTCCTGTCTCTGGTAAGAGACTGCAGCTCGGCTGGATTGTGAAGCCCTTGGAGATCTTGCCCGTAGGTGGGTGCTCTGGACTCTGCTCCTGCGTCCTCCCTTTGCAGTTCCCACTGTCTTGTTTTCTTCAGCTGTGGCATTTAAAAGTCTGTATGAGCTCAACTGAAATGCTGTTTTTTCACACATGTGAGATAATGTAATGCCTTTGACAGCTTCAATAAAAGGAAATGAGACATGTGGAAGGCAGGCCATTAAGAGCAATAAAATAAACTCAAAAGTGTGGGTTTTGTGCATCTTTCTCAAGCACACCAGTGGCTCTGCTTTAGTCATGTTACCTAGGGCCAGTTTGTACATGCATGACACATACTGTTGATCTCAGCATTCATTGTTCTCTGCAGCGTGTTCAGTGAGCCTCAGGTTATCTGCTCGCACTGCTAGATGTGACTCAGGCTCTTGCACCAATTCTTTGCAGCAAATTGTTTATTTTCTCTGTGTTTTCCGCTCCTCTCCTACAGAGGAGTTACATAAGGACGAGGGCAAATGGACTATAAATGGGATCTAGGTAAATTTCCTATGGGAAATAAAGATCTTGATTTATTTTGGTTTCTCCTACTGTCTTTTGCAGCCTTAAGCCCTGTCTGACACTGCTTCAATGCCAATGGGAATGGCAGAAAAATGCTTTCTTGCCAACACTGCAGTTCTTCCACAGGCAGCTGCAGGCCTGGGAGAGGCACCTGTTTCCCTGCAGCACAGCAAAGTGCCCCACACCTCTCTAGGGATATGGAGAGTCCTCCCAGGGGTGCAAGGTTCCCTCTCACCTGGCCTCAGACGTGGCCTCTGCTTGTACCCTCTCTGGCTCTGCACAAGCAGCTACCAGCTGGTTTCACTAAGAACTTATCTCCTTTCCAGATGCTGCAGGGACAGAGATGTGCTCAGCTGGTGTAAACCAAACTGTCTGGTGCCCTCAGGTGAGCCTCCTGGGCAGCGCTGCTCTCTGGCACCTGCTGTGCCCACCTGCTGTCCTCCCCTGGGTGGTGTGGGTCTGCCTGCCCCAGGGGCTCAGTGGGGGCCCAGGGGAGGCTCCTTGCCTGAGGAAATCCTGTGGAGTGGCTTTTCCATGCCAAGGTGGGCTGGGGCTCTTGAATTGCCTTGTGCTGGACAGCCAGGCTGAGCCAGGCTCCTCACTTGCTTCGGGTTGGCCCGACTGCCCTGTGTCGAGTGTCATTTGGTGCTCCATGAGCCTCTCCAGGGGGCTCCTGTGTGCATTTCCATGCTCAGTGTATGTCCCTCATCACTTTAAGCAAACCCAAGCAAGCGGTGCGCACCCCCTTCCAGGAATAACAACATTCTTCAAGTCAAATGGGGTTTTTGTTGCGGAGCTTAAAAGCCACTTAATTCCCGAGCCCCAGGTCGGGATCCCTGGGGGGCCCCTTAGCAGGGGGGATGCAGCATTTGTCCAGCAGCAGCAGCAGCAACCAAACAGCAAAGCCTGCGGTGCCGACCCCTCCTCCCGCTCATCAGCGGCCAAATGTGCGGCGCAGGTGTCTCCACTTACCTGCTCACCCCTCGGCCTCCACTTACGGAGTGACTGCCCAAGAGCGAAGAGAGGGGGGGTACAGCTGTGCAGGGCCAGCTGGGGAAGGGAGGACAAAGGGTTTCCCCGGGAGCGTGGGGAGGGGTGGTCTGCCCTGTGCCCCTCTGCTCCTCGGGTGCTCTCGGCTGGGCTCCAGTCTCACTGCGGCCGCAGGGCAGCTCGGCTGGGCTCTCCCCGGGCTGGGGGAAGCTGCTGTGCTGCTCGCCCGGCTCCCGCCTGCTCCAGGTAAGATGCTTTCGCTGTTGTGAGGTTTAAACGTGGCTTCTGGTCATTACAGCAGATCCGAGCAGGAGGAACGCCGAGAGAGGTAACGCAGCTCACAGGACACGGCGAGGGAAGTCGGGAAGGTGCTTCCCCCTGCGGCACACAGCGTGCTCTTCACAGGGCAAACACCGGAGCGTTCTTGAGCCCTGAGCCTGAGCAACGGTATCAGACAGGATCTTAACCAAGGGTAATGCGATCCTTCAGTGCAGGGGTGAGGAGAGATGCTGCAGCTGTGCTGAGCAGTGTTGCTGCGCAGTTTAGTTTACTGTTACTCTTTTTCTTGTTTTTCCAAGTCAGAGTTTTGTTTTATGGCCTGAAGTAGTTTGGATTGCCTCTGACACTGTTCTAATACTCCATTTTTTTCTTTGAACGTGCAGGTGTACAGCTACAGCAGTCCTGCCCAGACAGCACCCTGCTTGGTGAGTGTAATGGATGGATTTAATTTCCATCTCTAACAGTTCTTTAGGGGCATGCTGAGATTTTTATTTCTTCCTCCTCTATTTTTACTGAAGATGGTAAATTATGTGCCCGTGTAAAGGAGAGTGGGAGTGGGCAGCCAGCAATACAGGACAGGCACTCCATCAGTCACACAGCCAGGCATAAAGCACTGCTCACTTTTGGTATCTCTGCCTCTCTTTGTACAAATAAGACTGTACATGTAAAACAGCAGCTGTTGACAGGAGAGACTTGGTGCGTGCTGCCACTGTCACTCCAGCTCCCACCTGTGGGGTCACAAAGCACCAGCACCTGTGAACCTCTGTAACATCCTTGCTGGGAGATGGTGCATTAAGGGGTAGATGTGCGTGGAAGTGCCAGTGCAGAGTAGACAGGGATGAGTCAGGCCTGGTCCCTGTCACACAGCGGGGTCGGTGTTCGTGCTGAGCAGCCAGTCCTCTGCCCACCCACGATCTGCTCCGGGCGCTGCTTTGCCGTCGAGAAGGGACTCCGTGGAGACAGATCTCTCCAGAGCAGGTCGGACACCGCCCAGCAGGAGTGGGTGAAGGGAGAAACGGGAATTGCTATGGTAAGTTTGTCAGCCCTCCTGCATCTTTTGGGGGCACCCCTGGGTATTGTTCTCCAGGGATAAAAAGCAGTGAACGATCGAGCAGTGGAGGGGATGTGATGAAACCCGCTCTGTTTACCAAAGGGACGTGCTGAGCACTGCAGAGACATGAGCTGAAGGACACGATGCGCTCCCTGCAGAGCCCCTGGGGGCACAGGGGCATTTTGAAACGCGTGGATGGGGAAGCGAGGCCGGTCCCGCGTGGAGCCGCGGGGGTGACGCCGCATGGTTCTCATCCTGCCCGTATGGCTGTTAATGGCCCTGTCCTGCCTCCGTCCTCAGGGACTAATTGCCTCACACTTGAGCAAATGTGCTCGGTGTTTGAAAGGAGTCTATCGATTTGTGCGTATTCCTGAAAGCCTCCCAGGGCCCTGTTCCCTTTGAAGTGTAAAAGCATCTGTCTGTCTCTGCTTCTCCAGCAGTCTCCCGCTCCATTTGCATCTCCTCTCGGCTCGCAGGGGCCGCCCAGGAATCCATCCCTGGCCCCATGCAGCGCTCCGGCTTGGGCTGCTGGGAGGGTTCCCCTGCCATGGGAAGATGGGACTTGCAGACAAAGGAGCGAAGTTTCGGGAGGGGGTGAGCTCAGCTTGCAGCTGGGGGGGCTCAGGATGGAGCCGTTCCTGGAGGGCAGTTCCCAGTACTCCAAACTGGGAATGCTCTCGTTGCACATTTATCTGTGGTGCGTGTGTTGGTTACGAAGGAGAGGAAATAGTACTTGTCTTCTTCTCACTATGGTACTTACCTTCCCGTGCCAGACAGCGTCGGTTTGGTAAGGAACTAAGGTCTGACCTGGGCTGCCTTGGATAATCCACCATCCAGGAGGTAACTTGTGCAGGGGTGACCAAAACTTGTGATGGTTCTCTGTTGTACATTCTAACAAGCACTACTAAAATGCAGCCGAGTCCCTGCCCTGTGTGTGGACGTGTTGTCCTGTGATACTCCCCATCCCACCTTCCTGGACAATGGGACTGGCCCTGGATGGGCTGCTTGTCCTCACCGGGGCATTTTTGTGTACTCTTACAGGGGTGATTGTATTTCTTGGAGCCAGGACTACCAGCTCTATCACTCCTTGGTTATCCCCGAGGTGGTGGTGAGGGGATAGTACAGATAACTCCGGGCTGGAATTGCAGGGGCTGCCTGTAGTCACTGCCATCCAGCACCTCCCAGATGGTGCGTTGGGTTTCCTATTTCAAGGGGGCCTCAGCAGAGCAGCCGTGGCACCTCACTGCTGGAGGCAGTAAATGGGCTCCCATCTGGTTTTAATGATCAGTAGCACTTCAGTGCTTGTTTATTCCCGTGTTTTATGCTTCAGCAATAAAATACTGCTTCAGTTTGTTCAATCCATCCTGATGCTGGATGGAGATGAGTTCACAGCCTTTGACAAAGAGGTCCCAGCAGTACACAGGATGTTGGCTTTTTTTTTCAGACAGCTGGGCAGAATCAAATGATGTGGTGGCTTTTAAAATACAAACACCAGTGGACACCACAGAAGGCAGGGCACATAGGTCATCAGATGCCTAGTAGAGAAATCTTATCTTTGGATTAAAGGAGTTCTGGACCTGGAACCCAGACAGCACAGCAGTGTCTGGGACCAGGAGCTGTACAAAATTCTCTGAGGTCAATATACTCCAATATTAATTTAATCTGAGGGAGAAAAAGGCTTTGGGGCTTTCTGATGTCATTTCCTCTCCTCAGTGCACTTGTGTGCCTGGCAGCTCCGGTGCTCCCAAGGGATCACCTTCCAAAGGGACAGGCAGTAACACTTTGCAGTCTCTGGCAATTGGTGTCTGGGGATCCTGAATCGTTTTTGCAAACACAAGTAAAGCTCTTCAGCACGTCTAAACGTGACTCTGTCCCGCAGGGTAGGTGAGGACACCACGGCAAAGAGATTAAAGACAGTAAACCCCGAGGGGAGAAATGGGCTCTTTGTCTCTTGACTTTTGTGGAGACATGGAAACCTTTTGCTTTCCTATCTGACATTTGTCTTCTACCCTAATGGTGAAGAAATGGTATCCTCCACTTTATTTCCCAACAGTACAGTCCTTGGAGGATCTTTAGCTCTTACCTCTAAAGAGCATTGATTATCAGCAGAGACCCCTTTCCCCAACTGTTTGTCAAGGCTTGGAGCTGTAGGGGGCAACTAAAGAGAGGATTTTAACAAACTAATTAACCCCCCTCCAAGTCATTCAGGGTCCTTTCCCTTGGTGCCACTGATGTTGCATTTGTGCTAATTTCCCCTGGAAGGGTCTAATATAGGGGAAGCGATTAAAGGAAGCTTTTCTCTGGCTGCTTTTTACGGAGCAGGAAGAGGGGTGGTGGCAGCTGCCGCTCCGGTTGGTTATTGCTGTCCCCAGGGTCGTCCACCTCAAAACCTGCCAGGTACCCTCTGAAAAGGGGCTCTGGGTTTCACCAAATGTGTTCCCCCAGCTTCCCAAACAAACACGGGGTGTCAGCATGGAGGGGCTTTTGCCATCGCGGTGTGGGAAGGGCTGCTGCTCCTCCCTGAGCCGCGCTGGCTTTCAACTGCAAATGAAGCAAATGGCAAAGCTTTGACCAAGGGCCTCCCTGGCCTCTGCCCTGACCCAGTGCTGGGTCCAGCCTCTTGGCCCTCCACCCACACGGATGGTGTCAAAGCTCCTGGAATCGGGGCGGAGCTGTGTTGTGATGCCCTGGGAAGAGGAAACTGTGATCCCTATGGATGCTCCTATCAGCCTTGTGCCACTGGAGCCAGGTGGGGCTCTGAGTGATGGGAAATAAGTGAAGCCAGGCATCAGGGCAGCGTGCTCACCCTCACACTGCACCCAGCCCCGAAGAAGGGACCGTGGGGAGAAACAGCGCTGTGGTTCCTGGGATGTGGGGCTGGGACAGCTTGTGAGCTGCGGCACGAACTCCTCGAGTCCAGACTATAAAGCACTTCACAGGGCCGTCCCAATTGCCTGGCCTATTAGTTTTATGGAGGGGCGTGTTGTAAGGATGCAGCTGATCTCCTTTTGCCACGGTAATGAAAATGTAAGCGCAGCGGGGAGAGAGCCCCTGGCAGGGAGGCAGCAGGAGCCCGTGTTTGGGCAGGGGGGTCACCTCCCCGCAGGCACCCGCCATCCCCGGGCACCTGTCAGTGCCGGCTGCCACGCGTGGGTGCACTTTGGCAAGGAGAGCCCTCACCCCTTGGCCCAGGCAGGGGCTCCTGCCGGCCCCCCGAGCGAGGGAGGAGGAGGAGGGAGCGGCTGCACAGGCAGGGGCACAGTGCCACCCAGTGACTGCGAGTGACCGGCGAGGGGACAGCGGGGCAGCACCTGTGCCCGGGCTTTGCGGCACAGGTGTTGAGGCCCGGAGGCTGCAGCGGGGGCGTCCCAAGGTGTTGGAGACCACGAGGAAGGCCAAGAGACCACCTGTGTTGTTGCTTTGTGGTTACTGCGCGAGGGGCAAAGTTCTGCTGTCAGGGCGTGTCTGCAGCGAGGCTTTTGCGGGACTCGTCTTGTTCAGGTGCTGACAGAGGGGGAGTGTTGGGCAAGTTGGGGCTGAAGCAGCTCACGTTTTTGGGAGGGGCCCTGGCAGCAAAACAAGGAGAGGAGAAGGTTGCCTGGGATGAGCTGCTTGCCGTGGGGAGGATGTGTCTTTGCGCTGGGAAGCACAAGACGGCCCCCAGGGCAGTGTGTCCAGTCACAGAGAGAAGAGGCTGTCACAGTGGCTGCCTCAGAGCCACTCAGCCTCTGTCAGGCTGGGACTGGGTGGAAGGGACCCCCTGTGACAAGGGGTCTTGGAGATTAGGTGGCAGCCACGTGTGGTGGATTTCTGGTTTGCACCCTGAAGTTAATGCAGAATCTTTCCTCCTTTCTGCCCAAAACCTGCCTACGTTCCTTGCTGAGTCAAGTCTTGTGTCATGTTCCCAGGCTATAGGAAGATTCAACAGGCAGCTTGAATGGTGGGGAGAGGGAAAGGAGCCGGGTACAGTGGGGTGTGGTGTCAGCAGCTCCTGAGGTGGCTCCCTGCAGTAAATTGCTGCCCCAGCTACGCCCTGACATGTTTCCAGTAGGGACTGTCTCTTGGAGGAGGCACAGATTATGGCTCTATTTTGGGTGATGACTGCAGAGCCCACAGAGCATTTGGCAGCAGGGAGGGGTGTTAAATCAGCTTGTCCTTCTCCAGGTACATCGTCTCCTCCCTCCACTCGCCTCCATTTTCCATAGCTGTTCCAGTGCAGCGATGCCCCTGGGCTGCAGGACTGCGGTGTGTGGCTGAAATCAGGGCACTGCAGTGAGGGAGGCTTGAGCCCTGCACACCTCATGGATGGAAGTCTCACATCTTCACTGCCTTGTCAAGGACTGTGCACACTCTCTGTTCCTAGGCTGCTCTCTAATGTGTCTTTATATTTGTCTGTTTAAATTTAGGCTGGGGTTGATCCCACAGAAACAACTGTGGAGGTCTGTGGGCCTTGCTAGAGATCCAGCACCTCGTCCCACCGGCTGGAGAGCTGTTTCCATCCCATCACCCACCTCTGCCTCCATCACACAGTCACTAGTGATGGTGGAGGTGGATCACTCATCCTTGTACAGGCAGGAGCTGCTACTGAGTCCCGAGAGTAACCTTTTCAGCACTACTGGGATGAATCCTGCAGTTTGGCAAGGTTTTGGCTGGAGATTTTCAAAGGTGCTGCTTATTCTGCATGTGGTGCTCAGACCTGTGTTATAGCCCATTCAGCAGAATCCCAGACCTGAGCCAATTTTAGCCTTTCTGTTTCAGACTCCTGCTGATGTGTCCTGTGTCCAGGCCAAGGTGCTATATCTTGCAGGAAAATTATCTTTGTTAATTTTAGATCTAGTTCTCCAAAGTGCCGAGTAGGCACAGCTATTCCAGGTAGTTGGGCACAGTGGGAGATGTTCCATCTTCATGGGATATGGCTCTTTCTTACACAAGGAAGGCCAAGCCTGATGAATTATGTTTCCTTTGTGCCATGCAGAGTGTGAGGCTGATGCTCAGCAGGAATCCAGCCCAGTGCTGTGTATCCATCCTCATTGCAGACTCCGAGCCAAATCACCAGCTGCAATACCTGGAAAGAGAAAAACTGCCTCTCTTCAAGGTCAGTGGATTAATGATATCCCTGGTCACAAGATGAGGGCAAAAAAGAGGTAGTGTAAGATTACAGAAATGGATTCAGAATGTAGAAGTCCTCAGTGAGAGCCGAAGAGCTACTTTATAATCGAGATCAAATCAGTAAAGTAACAGAATACATTAAAAAACTGTGGGGTTAGAGTCTAGAAATTCAGGGTGCTATTACTTCACAGCAATGAAAAATGGGCAAGTTTGGTTTTTATCTTTTTAATGACAAGTTATGGGTAGCAGCAGTGCACTCTAAGACCTGGCTGGGTTTGTCACTTCTGTCAGGAGCATCCCTGGAGGTCTCCAGCTTGGCTGCCAAGTGGTGGTGGGCTGAACAGGAGTCGAGTGCCAAGAGTTTCAAACCAACTCCTGTTGTTCACTTATGTCAGTCCCTTCTGTCTGTTCAAAACAGCATCCACTCCTCTCTTGCCTCTCCCCTGTTAGTTGGGTCTCAGATGCAGGGGCAGGTGGGGGAAGGCAAAGCAGCACGTCCAGCACTGCCCCTCTGACAGCCCGGCGAGAGCTGCTCGTGCTGCAGGGGGTGGGGAGGATTCAGTGGGTAGTGCAGGGGGGTTAACAGTCCCACGCTCTCTCTGATGCTTTAGTGATATGTTTCCAGTGATGGCTTTTTCAGCACTGACTTTCAGCTGCCCTTGTTGCACCAGCCAGGATGTACAAAGCAGGAGCCAGTTCCCTGTGGATACCCCAGATTTAGCTCTGATCCCAATTGTCTGGTGTGCCAGCAGCGGGTTAGACTAATAACTCGTGCGGGGAGGGTTCTGGTTACAAAATGCCCAGAATGAAGTCAGCAGGTGCTGAGGAGGTTATCTGAGGGGAGCACTGTGTTAATTCCTGTCCCTCACTCCCTGTGCTGCCTTGGGAGCCGTGTGGATGGCATCTTCCACAGGTGAGGCTGCACCTGGCACACGAGGGGCTGCCACAGCCATCACACCACTGAGCAGCAGCAGCAGTAGCTCAGCTTTGAACTGTGCCAGTCTGGAGTGGGAGGTCTGAGTCCCAGTGGTAGGTGCTGGGTTCCCAGGCTGCTCCTGGGGAGGGTGGGCAGCTGGAGCAGGGCATGGATAACCTGACCCATGGTGGGCACACACCAGTCTTCATTAACGAGTCACAATCACTGGTGCCACTTTGGCTCTAGGCAAGCTCTTGTGGCCTGGATTTCAGAGCAAGGCTCACTCTGGGACAGCTGTGATGGGTTTCTTTCCCTGTGCCTGCCTGTCCTGCTTGGACACATGGTCTTGCTGCAGGGGGGCTCAGCTGTTTGCACACTGACTGCCAGTTCACAGCTCAGGGTATGGAGGTTTCCTGAAATTGGAACTGCTTTACCTTACCCTGCTGAGCAGTGATTGGTGGTCCAACAGCTGCTACAGGAGCAGCTGACCTGCCTTCAAAAAAAAGGCAGAGGGGACAATGTAAGGGACAGAAACTGCTACAGCTGCTCAAGGTGAGCTGTCCCTGTTGAAGAGCTGTCAAATGTGCACAGTCTACATTATGAAAAATCATGTAAAAAATTACAAAGGAATTGTGTTCTGCTGTGGCTGCAGTTTATCTGAGGGTATTTAGGTGTGTTTCCTATTGGTGTAAGGTCCAACAGATATATCTCTTGGTATGTCCTAAAGAGCTGTTTGCTCTGGTTTAGAAATAAAATCTTTTAATTAAGTGACAAATGGATGAACCCAACTCATACCAGCTGGCTTGCACTGAAAAATTAAGGCTTATGCTGCCTGTTGTTGGATTGACCCAACAAAACTAGTTCTGATTTGCACTGGTGAGAGCTTGGATACAGGTAAGCCTGAAATAAACCCAGCTTGAGTTACTGCTTGTTTCTGATTACCTTTGACTTTTGTCTGAGTACACTTGGCTGCTGCTGGAGCTTTTGGTGGCTGCTGTGCTGGGCGCTTCTGCTACAAATCCCCCATCCAGCTGCCAGCCCCTGGAGGTCAACATTCAAGAGCAACAGTCCCCAGGCACCATCACTGCCTAATGAAAGCTCTTGGTGTCAGAGAAGCCTGGGTGCCACCAGAACCGAGCCCAACCCCAGCTCACCTGGTGCTGGGAGGGCTGTGCAGCCCCCACCCCATACAGGGATCCTCTGTTGTGATCCAGGGAGCAGCAACCAGACAGCTGGAGGAGCAGGGACACTTGGGCTTGCCACATAAAGCAAGACATGCCACGGGAAGCCGCCACCACAATGGACCAGCACTGTCAGCTTCTGCCAGGGAGCCAAAGGCACACAAAGTAGCTTGAAGCAGGATTATCAATCCCGCTCCATGTACCTGACATTTTCTTGCTTGTGTCTTTAAAATACAACTGGTTTTCTCAAAAATGTAACTATGTGACTATTTCATGATAAGACACTCTGCAGAGTTGACTATGAATGTTTATTAACATCACATGGAAATCTGTACTCCAGAGAAGATAAACACAAGGCTGTCACCATACCTACAGAGTCCAGGGAGCCAATGCAAGGTTTGTAGGCTTCTCCTTTGCAGCAGCTGAGTCTCTGATTTTCCTCTTAAGTTTTCCTCCTATACAGGATCATCTCAAGTATCAACACCTTGTTAATGATTTAACTGAAAACCCTTAAGTTTGGTTAGTGCTACTCTTGCTCTGGATTGACTAAAAAGGCAAAAGACAACCAGGATCCAGGATCTTCCAAAAGGAGATGTTTCTGGTGTCACACCGGCACCTCTCAGCAGGGGCCAGAATGGCAGTCACTCCTCTCTCCTGTACCTGCACAGGTTGCACCTTATTTACTCAATCAGTAATAAGCTAAATTCAAACCATATGCATAAACCAGTCATTCTGACAAGCACAGTCAAGGGTATCACAGTAAACAAAGGTCATGGTTTGCAGAGACCCTGAAAAGCCTTGGCCAAAGAGCAGCGTTAAACACAGAGGAGGAAGATCAGTGATGTGTCTGGCGTGAGGATGGAGGAGACAGTGATCATCTGGATAACTAGAGATGCATCTTTTTCAGGTGAATCTCCAGAGCCAGCAGAATAGTCAGAGAGGCACAAGGACGAGACAGGGGAGTATCATTCAGCCTGACAACAGCATTTTCTCCTGCTTAATTCTTCCTTTGATTCTGGAGAGCTTCAGTTGGTACTCTGTTCACCCACAAAACAGGGCATCATAATGACTCTGCTGTTATTGTCAAGGTTTTAAGACCAAAGACAACAAATAATACTGTAAGTTGAGGCGAGTTTTATTTAGACTGTACAAACAGGGCACTGGGGAAAAAACACAGTGGCTTGATGTTGGGACCAGTTCTATGAATTAAGTGGAGTAAGAAATTAAAAAGGCACTAATCTTAAGAAAAGACACTCCATATATTCTAAGAATATAATTCATTTAATACTGTTAATCTTATAGCACAAAAAATAAAACAAGCTATGATCCCCAAAATAAATTTTAAAAGCTTACACTTAATATTATTGCCTGAAGATCATGGTCTTTAAATTACATATTGTGTTTAAAAGTTTACACAGTGAAGACTGTCTCAAATACAAGGCCACCTTTCCCACTGCAATAATTGTATCCTTGTCCCAAAAAACACTTCAACACAAATAAACAGAAAATGACAACTATACAGGAACGCTTTCACTGGTCCCAAAAGGCAGTCTTTTAGGCAGGTCTCACTTTCAAATGCAGGTAATTGAGGAAAATGCTTGAAAACTGGACTAGAAAACAAAGGCAGCCCACTCATTCCCAGGATGTTAATATAAAAATTCATTTACAGGCACATGAAATGGCACAAAGAATGCTGTTTTTCCCTTTACAAAAATAATGCTCAGGCTCTTCAGAGCCCCAACTCAAAGAGGATATTCCCTTTTGCTTATTCTTTCTCAATTTGTAAACAATCATGAATTAAATTAGCGCTTCTCCAGTGATGGACACTGATTAAAACAGTCTTCATTTAAACTTTCAGACTGGTCAGAGGCTTCAACATTATATACACATGTACACAGCAGGAGGAAGCCAAGCACTAAGCCTACTGTGGCACCAGCTCATTACACCAGCTCCTAGTTCCAAAGCAAGAACAACTTTAATGGTGCATAGATTGAAGCTATCACTTGTAGGCTCTCATGCTTCATATGAAGGTTACCTTACACGCCCAAGAACATTTACACTGACAGATTATCACTCAAACGTAGGAGGTTTCATAAAGCAACAGCACACATGTAAGCAAGCGACAAGCACTGAGAACCCAGAGTCCTTCAAAGAGAAACACACACTGATCAAATGCAGTCTTTATAAGAAAATACTCGTCTCATAGTAAAATAGCCAAGACACATTTTGAAGCAAGGTTACAATCAGCTTAGGCTGGTCAGTATGCTACATTGAAACCACATTTACATACCTGAACCACACCACTGCTACTCGGAGAAACACTGTTCATTCGTGGCCTAAAACCAGGTTCACAAAAATTTAAGAATTCTTGTCTTTGCATCAGATGCCACTACACACAAATTTTGCATAGTTTTGAAGGCAAATGTTTTGCTTTTCTGCAGTATCAGAACATAATTAAACCTAAAGCAACATCTGTGTTCAAAGCGTACACCTTATTCAAAGAGGGGATGAGTCAAGACATTTATTTCAGTGAAACAAATCCAGGTTAAAAGCTGTGTTCAAGATCTCAAATCTCACAGTATTTATTTACCGCGCAAAGGAAGAATTCGACCATCAGTCTTCTGAAGAGCTGCCTGTAACTAGGTCAGGGCTGAAATCAGAGTTCTCTGCAGCAGACTGAATTTAGTGCAGTTTCTGTATTCAGAAGATGCCTTTCAGTAGTACAATCTGTGTAGTAAACATGTGGGTATCATTGGGGCATAGGAAAAGCATGACCTTCTTTAGTTAAGAGCTGCATAGCTTTTCTTTGCAAGACAAAAATGTCAATGCCTATTGTCAAGAATTACAGCACCAAACAATTCAGTCAATGCTACTCTACTTCACAGTTAATTTGGTAGTAAAATGCTCTACAAGCACTTCTAGACTGTCAGCCACTCAATCAATACTACAGAAAACAGCTAATAGATGAACTGAGACACTTCTTTAAAACCCAGCATTTTGAATGTCTTGTTGCAAATGCCATTTTTGCAATTCTTCAGTGCCTTCCAACTAAGGATCTCATGGCACGTCCATACGAACTAAGAACAACATGATTTTATTAGGGTCAAGTAACACAAACCAACAAGAAAACATACTGGAGCTTAAGACAATGTTTATCTCATCTGACATTAATAAGAACTGGTGAGATTCTGCAGGTGTTTGAAGTTTCTCATTTTGCTACAACTGACAGCCTTCCAAAGCTGAAAAATGGGGGCTGCTGTTTTCCTGTAGCTTCCACATGGGACATCTGCTTTAACCAGGCTGTCTGAAAAGGAAGGTTTTGTAGCTGTAGTCTTTGCGCACATATACTGTTAATTCAGTGTTCCACCATTTTTAAAAAGAGCATTCCAGTTCACCTAAAACACACATTTGAAGAAGGTGGTACAGTATTCCACTGTACCTATGCTTTGATATTCTGCACCCAGGCTCAGGATGACCACCTGCATGGCATGAACTGCACTTGCTGCAGTCATGTGTTCCCTGCTGTAAGTATAGTTACAGAAGGATAGCTTAGGTACAGAAACAGGGAAGAAATTGTACTGGTAACAGACACCTTTGTGGCCTCTTCCAGCCTGAGCATTAACTTATCACACGGGGGAACCCAGGCAACTGACTCCAATTAACCATTTTCTAGAGGATGCTGGGAAGAGGAGGGACCTGGGGCACATATAAACCACAGCCAACTCAGTTAGAAGGGTAAAAAAAGATGACAGCATGCAGAAGACTTGGGATACAAGCAAGAGAGAAGAAGGAGGGGAAAAACAAAGATGAAAGCAGCCCTCAAAGAGAAGCACAGAAACACAGAAATTTCTTGGGGGGGAAAAAAAAAAAAAAAAAAAAAGTACTGCATTTGAGAAGGAGCTTTCAATGAGCTGGGGCTGGCATAGCTAGGAAACTTTGGAGAGAGCAGGGACCCTACAAGAAAACGGATATAAAAGGCATTTAATTGATTAAGTAAGAGGATTTTATCAGTATCTATTCTTCTGTCCTGCTCCTCTCCACATCCTGGCCATCTGATCTCTCTGCCAAGTAAGAGATGAGCACTTCTATACTAAACTACACTTTCAACACTGCAGGAGAGCTGTATGTAGACCAGGCCAAAGTGTTTCCCCTTAAAGCTCACTTTCTACAGTTAGTGCTTGCAAAAGTCAACAGAAATTCATTAAATATGTCAAACCCAGGTTACAAGTAGCAACCCCTCCTAAGTTTCCTTATAAATAAATGCCTCAGCATCAATGCAGCTCAATCAATGGTTATTTGCATTTAACACACACTGTTTCAGGAAGGTCAACAACAAGCTTAAGAGTTAACAGAAAAGAGCAGCGTCTAATACAACTGCTTAGAATACATCAGCTCCAATTATTGTCCTTTGAAGAGACCATCATTTTAAATGTACTACCTTAGGACAGGTAATTTTAAAACTAAATCTTCTTCAGTCCTAAAATTGCATTTTTGTTGTTGCTTTTTGTTGGACAGTAATGCACAAATTGCATGTTTGATCTAAGATTAGGGCTCTTCCTACTGAGCAAACTAGAAAAAGTCCATGGAAGTCTCAAGAGGAAAGGTTTTCTTCCCATACCTCTCTGCTAATATTCTGGTTCAGTCTTCTCCAGCTTAAGGCCCAATAGTTTTAAAAGTGAAACTAAATTCTGGATGATACAGCTATGGTATGAAGGTCAGGCAGTGACTTCAGTTGTATGTATTCCCAATGTATATTAAAAGAACTGTCAAACTTCAGCAAGCTGGAAAATGGGCAATGCTAGCAATGTGCCATTAAGTCATCATCCCACCTCAAACAATGCTAATGATAGCCAGGAAAATGAAGCAGCAGTGTAAATCAGCAGAGAAGTCATTCACTCTCATCTGGGTTTTGAGGGTCAAATATTTTGACATGTGTGAAGGGGAACAGCCCTTTTCGACCGTTGACTTCTCCTTCCCACTGACCATTTATATTCATCCTTGTGACCTTCACAATGTCTCCAACCTGTGTGATGAGAAAAAAAGAGGTTATCACACATGGGAATCTCATCTCTAATATTAATCAAATGAAGAGAAACAACAAATACAAGCCCATCATAGGGAAAGGAACCTCACCCTGTTCTTGGCATGAGGTTCAATTGAAAAGTTACTTTCGCCCAACTACAATACCAGTATTTTGCTGCTAAAGGTGGTAATGTCTGTGCTATTTCTCAGAGTATTTGTATGTTTGCATATACTTTAAATTTACAAATAGACAAATCACTGAACTGTACCCTTTCCTACAGGAAAGCTTACAGCTTTTACAGTATCTTTGGCTTAGATATAAATTAACATAACTAAAGATACCATCAGTGATGAGCTGCAACATCCTCAAAAGAGCACAGTACTTGTACTGGTTTTAGCATCATCTGACTTACAGGGAATTTAGTTTTTCAGAGAGATTCCTAAGGCAAAGAAACCATTATTTGAAGTTCTAGTTCTGAGTATCACAGCTGAAGAACCTGCTGTAGGTTCTAAAATAATGGTGTACTTTCCAAAGCAGGCAAAAGCAATCTCAAACCTTTTTTTTTTAGTATTAGATGTACAGATTCTAGCTTTATTTGCTGTTTCCACCTCTACTTTCTGCCAACGGACTCGAAACGCGAATGATGACATGTCAAGCCTTTCCTACCATAACTATTTAATGAGGACAATTTAGAAAGCAATGCTCATTCTCCCTTAAATTCTTCTAGCCAGCTGAACGTGTGGTCTCTTGCAGCAGCTCTAACTTTCCACCTCCCTTCCTGTTTACTTCATTGACTCTATGTGGTAACAATAGTAAATATTAGAAAGGTGACAGTAGCAGCTAAGAAACAATTTCACAGAAAGTTACTTCTGAGCAAAATGTGTTGCTCTGCCTTCCCTATTTTTTCTCCACTATTTGGGTTGTGTCCTGTCTACCTCTCCCCCAAATCTGAGACTGCCACACTCGGAGAACAATTGTAATCTTGTGCTTTTGAGAGAGGAGAAAACCCTCTGAACTCCCATGATTTCTCAGGATTTAACTATACAAAAGTGTATGACTTTCTTAAACAGACATTTTTTATTTATGCTTTTCCTAAACTCAAACATGAGTCCAGCACACAGGATGAAGCAGTTAAACACTGCCCATGATAGTCAGCAGGTAACACAGCATTAGCCTGACTGCTCTTCCTCTCTCCATGGCCTGCTGCAGCAAGCTTTAATCCTGTATTTGCTAAAAAGCACAATTTGTCAGACTTTTCACCAAACAGGCTAAAGCTTTAAATAGTAACAAGATGACCTAAAGAGGAACCTAGCAAATGTCTCTTTAGGAAAAGACTGATAATAGCTATAAATACTCAGTGTTACATTGCTATATTTAAATAACCCTTGAAGACAGATCTAAGTTCCAAGTTTTAGACCCAAACTGAAGAAGACAAAGCTAACATCACAACAGTTAAAAGCTAATATGAAAATGCATTTACACCACACCATAAATCCAATCCACTCTCAAACTCTTTAATATTAAAAATAATCTGTAGTACACTGGATCAAAAACCATAGACCTGCATTTTCTGAGAGTCTGACAATGTAATTATGCTCATGGGTAGAAAATATCAATCCAATATTAATTCTAAAGCTCTAGAAAAATTTAGCTCTGAGTGATTTCACAGTATGAACAGGTTTGGGAGTCTTACTTTAGCTGAGTGAAAAAAAAAAAATTTACAGTATGTCTCTTATTGCATTGCAACAAACTGCCATGTAGATTAAGGGTGTAAAATGTCCTTTACACTGCTGGGTGGGCAAAGCTGCCACATCAGCATCTGCCACTAAAGAGCTAGCCAACAAAAGCTATTCCCATATGCCAAGAACCACTGGAATAGTAAAATAACCTGCAATAACTTTATATTATTTTTGAGAGGGTTTTTTTTAAACCAAAGCTTTGGAATATCCTTGTGTGATATTACTTTTAAAAAAAAAAAAAAAAAAGCTTCCCTAAAAAGACTACATGAAACAGCATGTTGAAGTAAGATTTCTGGAGCAGGAACCTTGATTTCATGATAGAGTAACTCATGAATCTTATGTTGAAGATCTTCATTTTGACAATGTCTAGAAAAATCTGATCAAGAAGTCCCTCTGTGAGTCTCTCCCCAGGTACAAAGTAAAAGCAGTATTTGGTAAGTGCTTTATAAAGCATCTAAAATAAGGTCAGCTGAGGTGCAATCTCCCACTAAAATTATTTAACACAATTTTTTTCAGAGACTGTTTTATGCCAGTCAGAAGGATTGTCTTATGATTAGGCACAGGACAGAGTCAGGAGACCTGGTTCTATTCTCATCTCTGCCACAAACTTCCTGTATGACTCTGGACAGCTCATAGCCCTTATCTATAAATTAGGATAACACTTCCTTAGACTCAGCATTTCTCAGATAGGTTAATTCAGTTGTAAAGCACACCAGCATCACTGGATGGAAGTACCACTGCTGAAATGAGTCATGCTTCTGCAATGAAAACATTTGGTTACACCCAAATGATAAAAATCAAAACGTATTTTAGATAACATCTTTCATTATGTCCTTGTTAGAGCATGAATTCAAAGCCCTGGGGAAACAGGAGCTGTGGAACATGCCAGTCAGAAAGCTTGTTTCATTCACTCCAGACTCTGCCATACCTGTCTTCCATTTGAAGCTGAATCATACTCTACAAAATGCCATTTTAGTCAGTCAACCCCTTCAGTGAGTTTTACAGATATTCCAACAGTTGCACATTAATAGTTCTATGGCTGATAAAGTTCTGTAATATAAGCTTAAGGAGATAAAAATGCATTAAAACTCTTAAATCATTATTTTAGTCCACTGGGTCAATACTATAGAAAACATTGCTCTCTGAAATCTATAGGGTTATTATCCTAATTAATGTCACAGCTCATCTTCTTTGTTAAAACTAATGTTAGTAGCAAAACTAACAGAGAAAAATAAGAGACACTGAGAAACTACCTGATATCCCACTGTCCTAAAAAGACAGGAAGCTGCACAAAAGAGACACAATCCAGCCACAATGAAAGCAGGACAAAGGGACACTGAAGGAGCTGGTGCTTTATGTATTGGCAGATCCAAGAAACCAAAAGACTGAAAGCACAGTTTAATTTTCCTTCACTTTTGGTGTTCTAATCCAGAAGAATAATAGTTGATGCCCAAATCAGAGAATCAAACAGTTCCGAGGAAAGACTTTCCATTCGTGAGACATGAAAAAAGGTCAAAGGGCAGCACAGAAATATGAAAGTCCTATATACAATTCATCTGGTCTCACCGAGGAACAGAGTAAAACAAAGGAACTTAAATTTCACCCAGAGAAAATTATCAGAGTAGAGGTTGCAGCACTGAAAAAGTACTGCTTTTCTGTAAATAACAGTAGCCTGTCTCCCTTGGGTTAAGCCAACTGTCATGACTGTACAGAATTTGGAGAGCTCGTTTTCAATTCAATAGTTAAAACAGCTGAAGTTCCCCAATCGACCCTTCACAAGAATAGGCTCAATATTTTGCTTAAAATCCAGACCTTGTGGGTTAGATGCATTTTAATGTTTAACACAGCACTGCTGAGTTTCCTTGGCTTAAGAAAAACACAATGATTGTTGTCTACTGAAAGAAGTAGCCTAATTTCCTAATTAAGAAAGTTCTACTACTAGCACATTTTGGCCTACTTCTCTCAACTTTGCTTTGAAGAGGGAAAAAGTTAACTGTAACCTAATTGTAACAAGCTCAAGAGAAATACTGTAAGTCAGTTATGTAATTATGGTGAATGGGTAATTATTTCACCAAAACATTTTGGTGACAGGTTATACAAATATACATGTATATGAATGACACATTATCAAAAGATAAACTACTGAACACTATAATGCTGGCACAGGTCTATAAAAAGCCAACATTACTTTAAAAACTTGGCCATAAAAATATAGTGCAACTCTTGCTGAAAAAAATTCTGTTACTAACAGGCTGGCTATAGAACTACTACTAGTTATTCAATGCTGAGGAATTTTCAGGTAGACTTTGCTGCTCTGTATCATCACAGCACCAGTGGCAGAGTCTCTGCTCTTACCAAATTCATCACCTTCTACAAGTGCCATCCCAGATGACCTTTGAAGACAGGACTGCCCTCCCAGTTTTCCCCTGGTAAAGCAGGGTTGCAGAGCAGCAGTACATAACCCTGCAAGGTACAGCTCTAGTCCCAGTAAACACAGGACACTATTCCTGTCCTTCACAGTCCTTCCTCTGCAGCACCAGAAAGGAAGGAAATAGCTTCTTGGCTAAAAGCACACAAGTAAAGAAACAGATCTGGGTCTTTGGCTGTTGTGCTTTTCAGTTGTGTGGCTGGAGGGTTTTTTTTTATTTCCTTGTTTGGTGGTCTGGGGTTTTTTGATGCAATATCCATGAAAATTCTGCACAAATTAGTAATAAAATTAGCTGCAGTGAGAAACTACACACTTCAGTCATCTAAATAAAAACATTAAAATCTGAACTGCTAAGGTAACTAACTCAACTGACATGAGCATATGTAAATCTTAGAAATACATGTAATTTATCACAGGCTTTAATTGTTCCCTGATGCAAAGAGATGCCAAAAGTTATATGAACCACAACTGTAAGCTTTGAGATAATAACTATACTTAAAACTACCATTTTAGCCTATAAAGAGATTTATTTTAGAGAATGAAAGTAGATTGTATAACATGGTAGGATCAAATCAACACTTAAGATATTAGTCACTTCAATAATTCCAATAATGAGAGAGGTTGTTTACTCCCCTCCCTGGAAGTGTTCAAGGCCAGGTTGCACAGGGCTCTGAGAAACCTGGTCCAGTAGAAGGTGTCCCTGCCCATGGCAGGGGGTTGGAACAATATGATCTTTAAGGTCCCTACCAACCCAAACCATTCTGTGATTCTGTATGAATGCTAAATAAATTTAGCCCAGCAATAATAAATGCAGTGTTAACCAGTATCCTACAGAAACAACGCTGTAGTTGCTCTTAAACTGTCACACTTTAAATAGTATTTAAAAGTTGAACACTCCATTATTACCCAACCAAACAGATCTTGTTTCTGATTTTCTGTACAACAGTCATTTGTTTTACATTTTTCATGTGAAAAACTTAAAAAAAAAATTATAGCTTGTTTAAAAAACAAACTTCTCTATAACAGAATGGCTATGAATTTTTACCTTTTCTTGAAGAGAAATTCTGCCAGGTTGTGTAAACAATAGTGTACAGTAGAAAAACTGGACCTGCAAGCAGGGAGCTTCTCCCCATTTTCAGGCTGAACCCAAGAAAACGCCATCTCTTCAGTTAAAAGGAAGTCAAGCATTACTATGCAATAGCTTTATTTACTCCAGATGGTATTCTCTTCCTTTTAAGTACTGTCTGTGTACTGACCACACAAGGCTAGAGCCAGTGAACAGATATTTTGCCCTGATATTGTTTTGTCAGTTTAAATGAGATGCACAATCAAGAACTATATCATCCTAACAAGGTGTGCTACCTGTACAAGCTGAGCTGCCATTTAGGGTACACTTCTACTAAGTGTAATACTTTTGATGAAAGAACACCATGAACTTTCTCCTCCAAGACATTCCCACATTCTTTGTCTAACACTAGCTACTTTCAATGGTCTTACAAAACAACAGCTTCAAATGGCTTAGATTATTTAGTGATGTGTAAGAGCCCTGAAAAGACTGGGAGTAAATATATCATCAGGGTCCTGAAGGTGCTTGGCAACCTGAAGGGAGATCATGAAAAGCTGAATGTTTTTTTCTTTAAGAATAGTCCATGTTACAAAAAACAAGTTACCTATGCATGGACAGATCTGGAGAAGCTGTAATCAGTGATTTCAATGAAAATATAGATCAGTTCCCAGAATTCTGCTTCTGAAGCTCTTCAGAGTGTGCATAAGGAGCACATGCAAAAAGAACAGACTGCCTGGGATGCAATATGCCAGTGCTGGGAGACACAAAGACATGAAGCAGTAAGTGATCAGTGGATAAGAATCTCTCAAACAAAACTTCAGCCATCTGAAGGTTCAAAACAAGTCAAACCTATGTGTTGGTCAGAGAATTCCAAGTGGTTCTGCTACCCTGAAAATGCCCTGAAGTAATTCCAAGACACATTGATAACATAATAAAATCAATTGCTTGCCTTGCCTTGCTTTCAGAAACATGAGTAGTTTTGGCAGGAATCTTCTGTACAGTGCAACTGGCAGTGAATTTACCCTTTGTTCTATGATAATTTTCACACACTGTGCACAAAAAAGCTTCCAGATTTCATAAGACAAACAAAATTCAGTGATAAATGTTTAACTTTTAAACCCATAAGAGTAATCACCTGTAGAAGTTTTACAAATATAGGAGGAAAAACAGTTAAGGTGAATAGTATGCATCACTGGAAGTTACAAATCCAACCTTCCAAACGTCAGTCAAAAGTATCAGCTATAGTTAACAGCTTTAACTTGCAAAGTAGTTGAGCAAAAGCAACATGAAAAGTTCAAAGTATCTTTAAAACCATTATTATTTTACTTGCTAAAATGTTGCTTCCTATGCTTGTTTCCTTGTGTTTGTTCCTTGCAGTATTGCAGCACACTCACATTTAACCTTGGACACTAGCACATACTCCAGGCAAGACACTTTTGAACTATGGGTTAACTTGCCTTAACTAGTTCAGTGAGTACATAATCTAAATGTAACAGTCTCAGTATTCAAGATGGAGCTTTAGAAAACTTCTTCCAATCCACCATTTATTTCAGTTAAACTAGTGCTCTAACATGAATTCTTTACTGAATAAGGCTCTGAAGTCTTAAAGATATCCCTAACAAAAATAAAAAATGCTTTGTTAAGCGCAGGACCTTCAAGCACAACTTCAGATGTTACACTACATTCCTTCAAATAACCCCCTCACCCCCTGTTTAGGTCTTAAGGTTTCTCAAATTCCACTTTTGAAAACCAAAGTAAAAGGGACTAAAGTATCTGCAATATATTCTGCCCAGATTTCAGCTCTCAGCATGAGATCAAGTGCAGTTGAGGATCAGAAAGACTATGTGTATCAGCAATCCTTACCTTTCTCTGAAGGATGCCAGTTCTGAACCTGGAACACTGCAGTGATTAATGAAACATTTTTCCTTCCCCAACATTAGGTGGAGAAGCAAAGTCATCCTCTGACTAGCACTTACTTCCACAGCAGCATGTGTACACACCACTGCCCTTGTAACATTTGCACTGTTCAACAAGCAAGGGAGCAAAAATACAGGTCCTGAAATTACTGACTTGGGTCGCTTTTCTCAAAGGAAGCGGTACAGATGAAGCAATTTCTGTAGATGTTTCTTCAGAATGTGACCTAACTTCTCCTCAGTCCCTCGGTAACTAAGCAGACTCCATATGAAGTCAGCCACACCAGCTTCACCCCTGACAATTTTGAGTTTCTGCTTTTCCAAGGCAACTGAAAGCCCTAAGACCTGAGAGGAAAAACTTACCTCCAATGCCAGCGCAGTCTTGTCATAAGCGCACGGTACTCTCTTTTGGATAGCTTTGGCATAGACTGGTCCGTTCTGTGTTGATGGCAGAGGGTTGATCACTGCTCCAGGTGTACTGGACACTGAGGGAAGGGGACTGGCGGTTTGAGGCTGAGCATAAGCGTGGGCAGGTTCTGGAATACCATAACTGTTGGAATTCCTGTTTCCATGCTTCCCAAGAGAAGATCTGACCAGCTTTTCTACATAAGGAACAGGAATCATCCCAATCCGGCCATCCTTGTTTCTGGCGCTCCACCACTGTTCTTCTGGCTTCTCCACAATGACCAGGATCTCGCCCTTTTTAAATGGCAGATCCTCAGCATCGTTGCCAGGGAAGTCATAGAGAGTCCGAACATACTCCACATTTTCTTCTGCAGAGGACATAGCAGGGGCAGATCCAGAGCCCACTGGTGGGCTTGGATACCTAAGTGTAAAGAAGACTTGGTAAAAGTGATGGCTATTGGTTTGTGTTTCCAGTAACAAAGCAAAGGACCAGTTTTAACCACAGGAGCATCAACACTTATTCAGCTTTATTATGAAATACTGGCTTGGTAGCACTGTGAGGCATTTCATGAGTAACTCATACTCTCAAATAATTACTTAAACATCCAACTCACCTACCCCAGAAACCAAATAAAAATCTATCATGGATGCAGTAAACTGGAAGAAATAATGCAAAATCATCCTCTAGTTCTGGATTGTTGTGAGGACTTTAGAATAAAACTCTATAGTCTAAGTTATGAGAGCCACGATAGAGAAAACCAAGTGATAATTATTTGGATGACTGGGGTAGAAGGACAATACTTAAAAATGTAGCTGTGACTCTCTCCAAGAGCACCCCCACCCTAAGTCATCCAAATAATTTTAGTTTCATTTCGACTTCAGTATCCACTTCTAGAGAATTCAGTAAATCTAACTGCTAGATTTGAGTCACTGCAGTGGAAAATTGGCACAGAAGTATGACATCTTCATAGAAGACAGTATGAACTACTTGTAACCACTGGTAAGAAGGGAGTAAGGACAAAAAAAAAAAAAGCCTTCTAGAAATATTCTGCTGCCTCGTTAACCATAGTGTTATCTTTATTCACATAATTGTTTATTACCATGTCCATCATATGTCAAATATAGGCCCTTTGTTGTCTGTGATAACATATGATTGGCCATCAAATGAGACTATTTTCACTGCAATGTATTTTCATCCTAAATGTTACACATTTTATTCAAAGCAGCTGTCAGTAATCTTTACGGATATAGGCCACAGCAGATACTTATTATCTAGCAAGAATGCATGTCATTAGCCTACTTCAATTCTCTTTGCTACCTGCAAAATACGATGCAAGTCAAATCTCTACAATTTTTGCAAGTTATGCCAGAGGCCCTGAACAGAAAGATATTCCATCTGTAAGACACCCTGCTGTAGCCAGAGAGGGGGAGCAGCCAATCTGCACAAGCAAGAACTCAGGAACACCTGCAATGGTGGTCAGAGCTCATTATCAGAGACACAAAAAAAATATTTTGAAACAGTCTATATTCAACTGCTTAAAATGTCATCTCTGAGATCTAAAAGCATTGCATGGCTCTGTACAACAAACAGTTTAATCCTACTGCAAAAGCCTTTCAGGCTGTCCTTTATGACATTAAAAGAATGAACAGCTTTCACAAGCATCTGAGTGCAATGAAAATGCCAGAGAAATAAGAATTAGCATAAAACAGTTTTGAAGCAAGTACCTGTCCACCCCTATTCTAAATCGAGTCCATCAACTAAAAATAATTTAAAAAGAAATCCGGAAATGCTACCTCTCATCCTCCCTCTTGCAGCAGGAAGTTTGCTTTGAACAGTCTCAAACCATCAACAACGTCACTGAATTTTCTAAAAAGAGTTTTAACAAAAGTCATGCTAAGGAAAACCACCTTAGTCAATCCCGTTTATAGTGTTATCAAAAAACCTGTCAATTCACAGCAGGTTGGGTCCCAGATGTCTGTGCTGGCAGAACAATAAGCAATTGAAACCTTGAAAATAGTGTGGTACTAAAATGTTCATAGAACATTTCACACAGGACTCCTAACAAATACCAAATGGAATCAGCAACAAATTTTCAAAATTTTGAGAAAGTCAAGTCAGCCATGGCCACAAATGAAAAGTATCCAGATTAAGGATAACAGAGATAAGCATAAAGATTGCTTCAGTGTAAGACTTTTTTCCTCCTAACTGCCCACAAGTTTAAACACACACATAACACTGAGAAGATCATTTAAGCATTCCTGCAATGATAAAAGTGATTTTTTTTCCACCTACACATCTTTCTAGACACAGTCATCATACAGAAGGCTTGTGAGCATACTGAAGAATCCTTAAAGCTTTCAGTCACATCCTGCCCATCATCTGACAGCTTCTCAGAAAGCCTTCTGAACACTTGAGGTTTTTCAACTCGAGAAGCTACGGTCAACCTTTGACAAGTTGCTGGTTGTCATTAAATCCTGGTCTATGCCAAGGTTAAACTGTGATTATAAACTTCAGAGTTATTCTTCCACCTAAGAACTTGCCAATCCCCAAAACATAGTAAGATGTTAAAATGCAGAATTTAGAAATGAACCAATGTGAATTTCTTTTTTTAGTGTATCACTACTTTTCTAGTTTTTATGTAACATCATTCTATCTGGGAAGCCCAAAAGCTTTGAAATAAGACACTGAAAAACACTTCTAATTAAAAATAAGAAATATGTTCTAGGGTTCTTGATAAGCAGTTTATTGATGCAGGTTGCAGGTATGTCCCATGCTGGGAATAGGACAAAGAAGGAGCTCATAGCCAAGTCACATTTTCCCATCCTCCAAGAACAGCATTTCTCAGCACAGTGCATGGAGTATGCAGATATAGATGAAGAGTGACATAACAAAACTGTGAGAAATAAATGCTTCACATTTTTCTTGTGTGGGGATGCCACCCTAGAAGTTTGGGAAATGCTGTCCTAGAATGTATTAACGCTGACTTAACAGGGTGAAGCAGTCTAACCACATAAAGGCCTGTTCTATTGTAATCAGTGTGAATGCAGGGGCAGACAGCAAATTAACCTCTGAGGATGTACTTCAGTCTCTGAGAACACTAGTGAGCCAGCTTCTCAGCCATCCCTGGAACAGAAAGACAATACCAGAAGGGTAACACAAAAAGGGTGACGTGCTCTGGCACGACCACACCCTCTGGTAAGGCAATGATAGCCAGTGGTACAGAGTTACATGGTACCTTTACACATCTACACGCACAGTAAGGACATGGCCCGTGCCTTATGTGGATCATCTGACTGAAAGAACCCGTACTGGTCAGCGAGATCCAGAGCATTAGGAAGGCCGAATGTCAGAAAAAAAAGAAGTTTTCTTAGTATACAAGGCATACACTTCCACTGCCAGGCGATCCCGGAGCTTCCCGGCTGGACTATGACACCTTTACAGGTCTCTCCTCCCGGTGCCACCTTGAGCAAAGGTGGCGGTGGGTGGGGCGAGGCGAGGGTGGCACTCACCTGGGCGCGGGCTCGATGAGGGTGGTGGTGTCCAGGTAGTGGATCTTGTAGAACTCCAGCAGGGCTGGCAGGTGCTCGAACTCCTGGTCGCCGATCTTGAAGCGGCGGTTGGGCAGGGAGTTGATGATGTAGTGGGAAACGCGGGAGTTCTCGGACACCGAGAGGACATAATCGCCCGGACAGGTGGACGAGTCCCGCACCAGAAACATGCCGTGCCGCTGGCCCTGCAGCCGCGTCTGCGCCTCCGCCCTCGACACCGGGCCCACGTACCAGCTGGAGCGGTCCGACGAGTCGAATCGGGCGGCGGAGGACATGGCTCCGGCCGGGGAAGGGGAAGGGAGGGGAGGAAGGAAGGTGAGGAGCCCGAAGGCCCTGGCGGAGGAACAGCCCCGGGGAAGGGAAGGCCTGGGCAGAGAGGCCTGGGAGACGGGCGCGGGCTGGGGGCTAAGGGGAAGCGGCTCGTGTGCTGCCCAGGAGAGAGGAAGCCCAGGGAGAAGGGGATGAGGGAGAAGGGAGCTCGGCGCCGCTGGAGGCGGAGGGCCGAGGAGCGGCTGGGGTGGGGCTGACCAGCCGCGGCGCTCAGGGCCCCCGAGTCTCCCTCAGCGGCGGGGCGTGCAGGGCATCCTTCCCGCCTGCCTCAGGCCTGCGGCGGGCCCGGCCAGGCGGGTGGCACGGGCTGTGCGGGCCGGGCGGGCGGAGCCGGAGCGGGGCCGGGCCGGGCCGGAGCGGGGCAGGGCTGGGGCCGGAGCGGAGCGGGNGGCGCCGGGCGGCGCGCGCTCACAGACACCGCCCCGCGCACGCGCCATGGCCGCGCCCGCCTCGGGGCCGCTCTGGCCGTGTGTCCCTCTGTCGCTGTATCCTGGGGTCTCTGTGTCCCTTTATCCCTCTGTCCCTGTGCCACTGCATCCCTGAGTCGCTGTGCTCCTGTATCCCTGTGTCCCGGTGCCCCTGTGTTGCTGTGCCCCTATGCACCACTGTCCCTGTATCCCGGTGTCCCTCTGTCCCTGTGCGCCTGTATCCCTGTGCCCCTGTGTTCCTCTGTCCCTGTGCGCCTGTATCCCTATGTCCCTGTGCCCCCGTGTCCCTGTGCCCCCGTATCCCGGTGCCGTGCAGCGCGCTCCCCGCTCGGCTCGCCGGGCCGCAGCCGCCCCGGCCGCGCTGGGTGAGGCGGGGGTGTCCCCGCACAGGGCCGGGCCCTCTCGGCGCTGCCCCCCGCAGAAGCCGCACAGCCCTCGGCCTCCGCACACGGGAGGCCCCCCTCCCCGTGGTTCTCAGCCCCGCCGCTCGGAGCCGCCCAGCCCCGGCAGTCCCCGGTCCCCTTCTCTCGTCCCCGGAGCGCTGCCGGGGCACACAGCACCTCCCACGAGGGGTTGGCTTTTCACTAGTTAATTCTTTTTCTCTTTTAAGGAACAAAGCGGCCCGCTGCGATAACCATCTCCGACGCTAAGATAACTCCCCGCGTGCTCCGAGAAAGCGTTTCCTGCCCTTTCGCAGCCCGGTCCCCCCATAAGGGGGCGGGAGCGACACGGTGTGGATGAGGAGGATGGCAGGGCAGGGCAGGGCAGGGCATTGAACTGGGAGGGAGATCGGTCGGCGCGGGGACCCCGCACAAGGCACCGAGGTGGCTGGTTTGGCTGCAGTGGGACACAGGCGACACAACTGCACTGGTTCCCCACTCCTGCTGGAAACCTGTGCAAACGCAGGGGGATTTTTAGCTCGGTCTTGTGACTCGGTGTCATTTGTGCTTTTGAGTTTGGTTTTCATTTTGCTCCGGGGCTGGCGATGTGAGATGAAGGTGCGCTTGAAAGCAAAAATAATCTCCTGTTAAAACGGAGAAATAGGTTGAAGATGTCTGTCTTGAAGTGCCTAACTGGACCGCTGTGCAGTCTTATTCCAGCTTTGCCATCTCTCTTTCATGCTCTGCCTTTTCCAAAAGCTCATTCACAACAGTCATTTGTTGGGTCTTTGTTCTTCTTCCTACATTGGCAACCAGTGCCAGCTGAGGTGCCTGGGTTGGAACATATGGGCAGACATTCAGCAGAGTTCATGTCATCTGAAATGTAAGACTCTTCAGTGTCATTCTTATGTTTTAGACAAAATCCTCCAGGAAAGTCTCATAACGGCACTAACATGAAAGGATCTTAAAGCTGCTCCTGAATACATGGACAGGTATCATTTTACCAGCCTCTGAAATACAGCCATCTCCTGGGTGGAAAACAACAGCTGTTAGTCATGTACAGCAGCACTGGCAAAACAGTGACCCAGAGATGAATAATCTGAATATTCACATCTGAAGATCCACATCTATGCAAAAGTATTTCCTCCATTGCTAGGGAAGCTTACTTAGTAGCTATACCTTTGATCCATTTCTACTGCTTTTGGTGCTTGTATCTGCCAGTAAGTCAGTTTTAAACATATGTAGACAGGCTACAATAGATTATGAAGGTTATGATGTTTTCTTGTGTCATTTGAACAGGTTTGGATCACCATGACCAAAATGCAGATTAAAAGATAGCACTTGGACTTGCAATAACATGCTAAATATAGTTTAAAAATAATTACCAAAGCCACAAGTTTAAAACAGATTTAGTAACACACAGTATATAAAAAGGAAATAAACTGCTATTGCTGCATTGGATTGGATTACAACTTTTGTTAAAAATTAAATGTAGTATGTCAAATACATAGTGATTTTGCCTCCATTTTGCATGGGTAATACTAAAATCTCGAAAGTTGATACATGTCAGAATAAATAGTATTAATTATCAGCTGGTTTTTGTGCAGTACTGCATGGGACTGGACTGATGCTGAACCAGCACACCCACCTTCCCATCCAGAGAGGATTCTAAGGCATGGAGGGGTTTTCAGTTTGAAAGGAAGTGCCACATTTAGATGTTCTGAGCTTGTGTGTATGTGCGCTGTGTGCCTCCTTCAAGTCAACCCCCCCCTTAGTTTCAACTGCTGTGGTTCAAAAACAACAAACCTTCAGATGAAAGATCTGACGTTCTACTTCTGTATGAGAAAAGGGGACTTGTTGAAGATCATTAATGTTATCTGGTAAGACTGGGCTTCAACTTCCTAGACTAAAGACAGTCATCTCAGGTCTATTACATCCCTACAGCTGCATTTGCTCTAGGAAGAACAGAAGAATGTCTGGTACAACTTTACCTTTTATTACATAGAAATACATTTGTGGTCTTTAACTTTACCTGTTGGCAGCTTCCACCCTCAGAGCATGGCCAAATGGAGGAGGTGGGGAGCTCTCAAAGTGCATCAGCTGCTGGTGAAATAAAAACTCACTTGACAGAATATTCCCTTGAGAAGGTCTTGTACCTCTTTCCCTGTGCCCAGCTGCTCCTTCTTCCTTTCACCAGAAGCTTCTGACCCCATCAGTTGGGCTGAATGCCAAATATATTGTACATGTGTATGATCTCTAAGAAGTAAATTTCTGTCAGGAGTATAGAATAAGAATCCTTATTTTGTTTCAAACCAAGTACTGGGTATGCTTCTAATGCAAAATTAACAACCCTAATTTAAACTATGAGGAAATGGGAAAGAATATGTTGGATTTGGAGGTAGACAGCTGGAGAAGAAATACAGTAGTGAAAGCAGTTATGAAACAAAAACTGAAGCAATCACAATCACTTCTGCAAATGTGGAAGCCTGAAATACTTCAGGATACAAGTCCACTAATTAGAAATCTGGCAAATATGCCTGTACAGCTTTACCTCTGTGCTGTCAGGAAATAGGAAAATAGATCATCAAGAAACCTAATTATTATTCTTCTGGACTTCCTAATGCATCAGCAGTTTAAGTGTTGGTATTTTGATTACTCAGTTCTGGAAGAGCTGTTTGATTGTTCTCTTACAGACCAAAAATAACTTAAACCTTTCTCAGTTCATTGCCCATCTGACCACAGCGTCTTGTGTTATACTGTCTTGGAGGGCTTACTGTAAAAAAACTAATGCTTTTTACTGTCACATACAAGACTGACATATTTAGGACATCAGAGAATTTATAAATAAAAAAATACAGAATCACCTAAAAATCTGTATGAGTACAATTTTTTCTTAAGGTAAAGGAAAACTCAAGTAGACCCTTGAAGGCTCAGTTTCTGAAGCATCATTCTCGATAGGAAAACTGACCAATAATAAGTACAGCTCTGTATATCACTGTGATCTCTCCTGCAATTTGTTTATATAGGTAATTGTAGTAAACAAGAAGTGCTTTATGGCTGCCCAAGTTAAACTGCCCATTTTAAAGCAAAGCAATTTTATTATTGTTCAGGCTGCATGTTGGTTTGAAAAGGTACATATTGGAACAAAATAAGCTACAGCTAAATGATTACGATCAGTTGAGCTAAGCTAAACTCCATGACTTTTTACCAAAATGAAACGTATGCAAGTAAGATTGTGCATACTGTAACTTTCATCAGTCCCATTATGCTCAGATGTAAAGAAATTCTCAGGGTGAAAGCAACAGAAGCTTTGTTTTATCAAATAATACCTGCCCTGAGGTTTAGTTCATGTAACGTAAGGGTATTATTCCAATAAGTAAAGAAGTGTTAGAAAAAATAGTGCAGCACTAAGGTAGATGATCATCAGATTTAAGGAAAAGTAATTTCTTTGTATCTGCTTTCTGAGTCTTATATTGACTTGCTTTGCACAGCATCCAACTGCAACATTAATGAATAATGCAGTCACAAAATTGCACACACTGATAAATGGAGTAACAGATGAGCTCGCTATCTAAAATCGGTATTCAAACAGAAGGAGTGACTGACTAGAAGCTGGAAACACTCCCACCCCCCAAGTTTTCTCAAGATGTTTCTTTGCCTTATTTATTGCTCGTGAATGTCTTATCATCTCTGTAATCTAAGAATTAGCCTCTCAGCGTGGCTATTTTTAATAGTAAGTTATACCCTCTAGTGGTACACACAGGAAAAGAAGCCAGAGACTGATTATTTCTTTTTTCATTGTGAAAGAAGCTAAATAACATTTTATATACATAACATAAATAACCCTACAACTTTATATAACATAGGGCATCATTGTCTCCAATGAAGTGCTATTTAAAATGCGAAATGCACTGTACTGAGTTAGCTGTCTGGGATTAGTTACAACTGCTGGGTCTTGACTCACTTATTTGTAGACGAAACGAATTGCCACTGCAACACCTGCAGTCTGGAAGGAGTGGTTCTAGTGATATCTCCATATCTGAGGGCTACATTTAATCCCTACACATTAAGAGTAACTCTGTAGACAAAACAGAAATACTCACCAGTCTCTAATATTGCCATGTAATAACGTCTGTATTTCCAGACTTTGTGTGCAGTCCGGAGTTCATTATCAAAAAAGATTTTTCTGAAAAAGCCCATAAATGGGGTTTCCTGCAGTTACCAGGTCTTTTGTTTTATTTGCCAAGTGGCAGAGGTTCAGAGACTGAGGCAAAAATTGATGGTGCTGGAGAATAAAATCCAACACATGCCCCTCTTACCAAGAAAAAGCTGTTGAACTTATTTAAAGAAGTGTGCAAATACTCTTGAATTTTTTTCCACAAGCCCAGTCTACTAATGCAGAGTCATCTAGATCTGTTTTGAAAACATCTTTGTTTCCCTAACAAAATATACTCAAGCAATGGGGTATCCAGGAACTCACTCCATGTCTCTGAAGCAGCATGTCAATATGCAGTATTTGTTGTGATGTGATGACACTTGACTAGTACTGTACAATTCTGATTGTCACTTTGGTTTTGCCCTTCTGCAACCTCATTATTGCTACAAGATTTAAAGGCTTTTGGTAGTCTGTCAACATTTTCTGGTGGTACTGATCACTTTCCACCCCTCCAAGAGGAAGGATCTCACACTATTCAGGTATCACAATGGTTCAGACTTTAAATCAGCTTCTAAACTAATGTTAAGCAAGATGGTAGTCAGGAACCAATTATTTGAAGACCTCATGAAGGAAGGATTTACTATGCCTTATCTTTCTCAGCTGTAGCTCCTGGCATCAGTTCAGCTATTGCAGGGTCTTGGACCAATGTAATCTTCAATACTTCTTGTTATCTCATTATTACTTTTTTCTTTTGCTCTGGCAAACCAATCTCTGTTCTCTTTATCCTCTTCTAAAGTATATAATGAAAGAATGAAAAAACTGCCCATCTCCCAAGCTGGTGTAACTTCACTGATACTAAAGTAGTACTATAGGATCTAACTGAGTTCACTTTCAGCCTCCACATCACTGTTAATAAAACTGAGACAGCAATTAGAAAACTTCTGACAAGGATTTATTAATTTATGGTTGAAAACAAATGTGTCTGACAGTGGAACGATGAGATTGCCATACTCTGTACAGAGGGTTTTTTCTAGAAATCTTCTTTCCACTGCGTTGACAGAACTTGCAGTAGAGAAGTTCAGGAGTGGGTGTCAGTTCACACGCTCTCTCCCAGTTACAAGGATGGCTGCATGCCCAGATGAGATGAAGGTTCAGACTTTCTTGCTACTGTTCCTATTTCTGTATGTTCAACCTTGCTGAAAAACCAATCAAGGTGTCTGACACCTGGCACAGGAGGAGGACACCAGGTGTCCCCCTCCTGTGTTAAGCTGGCTAGGGAGTTTTATTACCAAAAATAAAAGGAAAATCACAAATCTCAAAAAGGAAGTTCAAGCTAAAAGCTGGAAGGAAAGAAGCTAGTCAAGCTGAGCCTTCTGTGCCTTTTTTTCTGTTCATGCTGAAGGTTGAGAAAAGCCTCCTTCAAAGCAAAAGAACCTCTATACAACTGGGGGGAATGGTAGTTCTGTGGTTACTTTAAAAACGCTGCTTTCTGGCAGGTGGGCAGGTACTGACTGTAAGTGCATTCTGTGCAGAACACTTGCAGATGGGTAGATATTGACTGTGAATGGCAGTGTTTTATGTATATAAGAAAGACATATAAAATCTCTTGTTTTCTCCAACCCTTAATTTCCTCTTCCTCTGGGAAAAAAAATAAATATTAAAGTTTTCTAATCTTCACTTGAATTGTCAAATTCCTCCCAGTCTGATACGCTCATCACTTCTGATGGAAAGTCAAGATGATGCTTCATTCGGTCTGCATGCCATTCTGAGAGCCATTTCTCTGTCTCCATTAAAATAGCCCTGGGCAAAGTGAGGACACAGGCAGCCATCCCAGAAATGTCATCCTCCAGCTGAGGTCCTTCCTCCCAACAGTCTCTCTGTGCATCATAAATGTGGACATAGTCCATGCGAATTCCTCTGTTGTGGGATCTGCCTCCCAAGACATAAATCCTGTTGTCTAAGACTGCAATGCCTGGCTCCCCATGTCCTGCAGGAAGTGGACACACATTTGTCCACTGATCAGTGCTTGGCTTATAGCAGGCAACCTGTAAATAAAAAGAAAGGGGTTAGCCAAAATTGAACTTGTATCCTAGTGACAGAGCCTGGCCATATGGCAAACTATTTAGGAAGGAGTATCATCAGTCTTTTGACAGTGTGTTGATAATGCATATCACTGTGTACTAGAAGTACAGCACTCAGCAGAAAATTGTGCATGGTTGCCACATAGCTTTGAATCACAACTTCTGACCCTGCTGCTGGAGTAACAGCTGTATGTCATTCCAAAAATGTATACAAAAGTGAAAGAGATGGGGACACATGATAAAATAAGCCTTGCTATAATGCACCTGTTTGCATAAGAAAGAAATATGCTGGAACACACAAATATGACAAATCTGCTAAGCTGTCTCTGCACCATATGTTGGAGAGTTTTAGATTTCATTTGGTATCTACTTGGATAACTGCTTTCACTTGTAAGCACCTTTTTGTCATTCAGATACACTCTTCAGCTAGATTTAATTCTGCCACTTCTATTAGCTGTGTAAGAGCAGTGACTTTTTTTTGTCTTGAAGTCTCTAGCCGTTCTAGAAGTTGGAATAAGATTCAAGAGAATTTTCTCCCAACATCACTTATCATCAGGTACTGTACCTTCAGTTGCATTATACAATGGCCATCCAACACATCCTTAACAGCTCTGTCCTGCAATTACACACTGGTAATTCCAAAGTCCTCAACTCAGAAAAAATGCATGTGAGAAGACAACATAAAGTCAATTTAGTTGATGTGCTACTTACTGGGTATGTGCATGCCACTGAATGTTATCAATCAAAGATCTTTTAAAATTGCTAAGAATTCCAAGTGCCAGAGCTGTAATGCTTGTGGGTGAGACAGTGTTCAGGACAACCAGTAAATAAATCATTGCAAGTTGAGCAGTTGAGTGGGGGAGAGCTGGAGCAGCAGCCACTGCTGGGCAGACAGTTTTATCTGCATACTTTGGAGGAGAAAGACATTCCATCAGAGTGGCAGCCCCATAAGAAAGACTCCACCAAAGAAGACACAGGTGTGACATGCTCTCACCTGGTGAACATCCCTTCTGTAGCCAGAGTCGTTGTTGCTCCCGCCAATCACGTAGAGCTTTCCCAGCAGTGCAGCCATCCCATGCCAAGCTCGTCTCACAGGGCCATCTGCTAAAACCTCCCAGCAGTCAGTCCTTGGGTCATAACACTGCAGCTCCTTCAGATAGTCTTCCCCTCTCCTGCCACAGGTGATGTACATCTTGCCATCCAGCGCTGCGCCCGCGTGGGCGTACACCTGTCTCAACACATGGGGAAGCAAGAGGTGGAGGAGGTTTGGGTTTGTGCATTTCTCTCAGTTTCAAAGGGTGGGATAGACATTAAGGGAGTGACATTCTTTGTGAGTTATTCAGAGATCAAAATACGAAAAGGTTTTCTTATAAACAATTCTAAGTGATTATAAGTGTGAATTTCTGAATGAAATACACCAGAATTTCTAAAACTCCCAGAACTGCTGTGGTCTCCTTCGCTGTTGTACCTTGATTTGATCACTGATGCTATAACTTTTCTCCCTAGTTTACTTGGAGGCCTTTCTGTTGGTGATTTTCCTTAGACAGTGTTATCAGGAGTGCAAGTTGTTCTACTTAGTAGCACTCAGTTGAATCCTCAGGCTTTTTGTATTTTCAGCACTGAAACACATTTACTATCTGTGACCTCATGAAAGCTGTTTATCCTCTTCTGCCTCTGCATCCCTTCTGTAAAATGCAGTAATACTTATATTTGAAGGTGTCCTGAGAATCTCAATTGAGAGGCATTATTTGTGCTGGTCACTTGGCCCAAAAGTTTTAAAGGATGTACTAGAAATCAGCACAGTTTCTTCAAGGATTGCTCAAGATTTTAGTTTACATCTCTAAGCAAGATTCATCAAGCAGTTGTCTGTATTTATCTTTCTCCTTTGCAGCACTTTTAACCTAAAAATGGAAATTCTTGTAATTTTTTAGCAGCATTAGAATTTAGAACAGACTTTTTGACTCAAAATCACAATTCTGGAACTCATTACCCAATCTCTCTGCTGTGTCCAGAAACTGAAAAGCCTATAAAAACTGATGTTCCTTCTTACTGGGGCATTACCTCTTCTGATCAGGAGTAAAGCATGTTGTCAGGACTGTAAGTGAGAAGCTTGTACTACTGTGGCTCCTAGCTTACCTGACTGGGAGGAATGGGAATTTCCTTCATGTTACATGTTCAATTTTAAATAGTTTTAAGGATTAACACAGTAAACGTGCAGGCAAAAACAACCAGAAAACATGAAAAATAAGCATTTAACATGAAAATGTAATTTACATATATTGTTATTCTCGTTATATAGAGGCTACTGTTTTCCATCTGAATATCAGCAAATTTAAAGTTTACACATGAGAAAAACATCTAAAAAGAGTCAATCAGTAATTGGGGAACTGTAGTAGTGTGTGTGGCTAATACATTCCTTACCTCCTTCTCCAGAGGTGTCACATATTCCCAAGTGTTGCTTTTAGGGTCATACCTCTCCACTTCCCTCAGGTCTTCATGGTAATCTCGGCCTGCCACTGCATATATATAGTTGTCCACAACACAAACACTGAGGTCAGCGTGCTCTTGCTGCAGGGACTGGATCTGGAACCATCTGTTGTGTCGTGGGTCATACCTTGTCAAAGAATGGGATCAAAGCAAGTTATTCGCACAGCCACAGAATCCTTGCTGGAATCCCAGACAGCACCACAGAGGTGGGTGACTGCACTGTCTCTGGCTGAAATTAAGCTCAGCTGTAAGCGAAGTGCAATCTGGCACTGTCAGCATTTTATTATTAGCAAAGTTGTTTTATTCTATTTTTAGAAGATGTATTTTAGCTGACATAATCATGCTATAAAAGCCAATGTTTTCCATTATCTTATACACTGTTGTCAGGTTGCGTATTAAAATCTCTGTTTGCACAAAGCCAGTATACAAGGTAAAAGAGTCTAAAAATAGCACAAAGACTAAATCTGGATCCTCAGGAGTGCAAGAAGGTCATAAATATGTAGTGGGTTCTTTTCTTTGATCCTTTTCCCCAAATACCTGCTGCTCAAAGTGAATCTCATGATTCACTTTCAGATCAAACTATCTCATCTGGAAATTTTATTTACAAAGAAAACTCGTTGTGAAGTGAAACTATGCATGCCATAAAATAAGAGAAATCCAGCTAAAACCAGTAAAAATGTCTACAAATAAAGACAACAGGGTTTATATCTGGTTTTGCAATGTAATAGGCATGAAGGTCTGAATCTGATCCTTCCTCCTGCTTTTTTCCCTGTTACAGGATAATTATTATAAAAGGACCCTGGAATGCTGCTACTGTGCACACAGACTCTTGAAATCTATTTGTAATAGCATTTTACTTAAACCCCCTATTTGGTTGCTATATCCCTTTGCATTGGGACAAAAACGACACATAGAGGACTTCCAGAAAACCCAAGTTCAAGAGCATCTAGACAACCTAGATTTCTAGGTTTCCACACCTTTAATACTCCCCCCTCCAAAAGGCAGAAAGTAGCACATACAGTTCTCTTGAATGAGTAGTTGTTTCTGCCCTGTCAGGCTTGGCTTTGTCCCATAAGCACTGCTGGAAGCTTCCTGTTACTATGAGGCTCATTCTTTCAGTGAGGCTCCTTCTCACTTCCTAATCTTTTGGCTATCAAGGGTACTTGCTTACTTGCTATTGGCTTACTGACTCAGAAACAGGCAACAGGGTGGCAATAAAAGTAACAGCAGGATTATCCTTATCTTACCTCCAACACCTCGACTCTGCTCGAAAACCACTTACATTGTTGTCTCCACCAATTAAATATACAAAATTATTGAGAACAGCAATCCCTTGGTTGGACATTCTGGGGGCTAGTGCAGCTGTAAAGTGCCTCCACTCTCCCAACAAGGGGTTCAGATACTTGGCTTGATCACTGAGGACAATGGATGGAGTAGAATGCATCCCTCCAAATCCCACTACACACTGGAACTCTGATCGCAGCTGTGTCTGGGAGCTCTGAAGCATTGGCTGCAGACATTCATTTTTGTGGTACATTAGTGCATCTGCAACTGCATCTTTTAAAGGACATGGACTTAATTTGTCATGAAGCCTTTGCAGGATCTGAGGTTCCATCAGAGGAAAACGAACTGTCTCAAGCAGCTTAAGGGGTTCCATCAGGGAGACCTGATCTGCCTCCAGTTGCTCTGGAGAATAATGATAAAAGAGTGCTCCATCATAAACTTCAAACTCATAGTTAACCTCCAAACGGTTGCTGCTGAGAAGGGAGTAGACCTTCTGCAAGGGTAGCTGTCGGTACACTTGTGTCCTTGAGAAAGCTGTGAAGTTCTTCAAAATGTAGGAGTCCAGCTGATCACTCAAATGCCTCAAGTCATAGTGGTCAGCAAGTCTGTACACGTCGAGGATGTTCTCTTCGTCTACCCAGGACATGAGGAAATCACAACAGAATTTAATGACTTCTGGAATCTGCAAGAGAGAGGATTTTTAATTTCAGACACCACTTCCCTCCTGCTTGGGAGACAGGACAGAAGCCTGAGATGGCTGGAAGAAAATTGTCCACAAGATGACTGCTCTCCTCCCAGTCTGGTCACCGTGTTCCCTGGTGCCCTATTCACCTTTCTCCAGAGAAAAGGAACTCCACATGGGTAAAGAGATTAATGTGGATTCTTCCAGCCACACTGGAAGCCCCTGAGTTTGTTTCAGCATCAGCAGTGTGTCTTCCAAGACATATGGGACACTGGACAGCCAGGCTGCGTATTTGTTAGGCTACCTGGGAGCAGTCAGGAACATGGAAGGCACAGAGGACATGGTAATTACAGTCACACTGTATTTGTTCTTTCGGACCACTACAGACATACCGTATCAAAGACTGTAACAAATATAGAGCTCAAGAGCACAGGAAGTCATTGGAAAGGAAAATGAATATTTGGTATTGTATTCTGAATACAATTTGAAGTTGTATCTGGCAGGAGGAACAACTGGCAAGCAATGAACTGCTGTCCAAGAGCCCCTCTGCTAACAAGAGATGCTAAGTGTGTAAAAATCAACCAAAGCTTCAAAGTCTCAGACTTAGTACCAAAGGCTTGTGCAGCAGTTAGCTGCAAGGGAAATTAGAGAAAAACACTTGACTTAGAGGCATGTGAACCTTGCCCTTGGTTAGAAACCATAGTGGTAGGATTTCCTGTAGGGAGGGGTCAGGAGAGGTTATGTGCCTGTGGACTCAGTTGGGGAAAGACCTTGAGAAGCACAACAGTTTCTGAACTGCAAACTCTGTCCTTTACCATAGGCCAGAGGTATTCTGTTCCAGGGAAGCTTTCATAAGCAGATCAGTGGAAGGGAATGCTGTATAAAATAGTCCTCTAGATGAAATGGTAAATGTATGTAAGTAATAAAGCCACTAACACAAATGAGATGTGCAAGTACTCATTCACTGTTCCTATCCTCCCACAGTTAGTTCTAGTGGACAGATATCCAGATCCATGCTCCTATTCACCCCCTCACCCTCCATCTATGGAAATATCCATGTTTTCAGTTTCTTTCATTGTTGCCTTTATTTCTTGCTTCTTTTTTGTCACATCTCCCAATAACTCACCTGAAGCTGACAGGCTGCAGCTAAGGTTTCCTGAACACTGTTCACACTGAGTTCCAGCTCAGAAGTGTAAATGAAGTTCAAGATTTTACACATTGCATTGTAGGAGATACCATGAATATGAACTTCTTCTTGTTCCATCTCTCTCAGTCCTCCTGCAAACATTCCTCTGCAAAACAGACAATGGCACATGCTATGGCAGATTTGCATTGAAGCTATTTTCAGTTTGCTTAATTTATGTTGTCCTCAGAAAGATAAAAACCTAGCAAGACACTTCTATGGGATTACCTCTTCTCTAAGCTAATGATACAAAAGAGTACAGGCCTTCATGACCTATGAAGGCCACTCTTCATTCTGCAGGAAAACAGGAGGGGCCACGTAAAAGTTACAGCTCACAGCTGAAGGACTTAAATACAGACCCTGTACATGTGGATCAATGGTCAAAGGCAGATACTCTGGCTATGGGGGAGGAGTTAAAAGAGAGGAACTTGTTGGAACTGTAGGATTTTTTTCTAAGCTGGAGAAGTTCTTCCTCCAGTTAGAAGTTTATCTGGATTGCCTTGGGATTTGTTTGCTCTATGGAAGTACAGTCAGTTCAAGAAACTGTTCGTCAAATTGGCTGGGGAATGCCTGGTTTAGTGCACTGTGAGTCACATTACGGCCATGTAACAGAGTGACCCACTTGCAGTGACTTTTTGTGTATTATGAAATGATCACCACAGTGGGCAAAGTCTTACAGTGCTAAGGATATGTTAAAAGCCACTTAGAGTGCACTTATGCAGAAGACATCTGTTCACATAGTCTCTCCTCTTTATAAACCTCCAAGTACCACAGGCAATGAATTTAGTGGAGGTAAGCTCAGTGTGCAGGAACGAAAGCTTTACTTCTGTAGAGAAATAACAGAGAGATGAATAAAGCCATAGTTAGCATATTGAAACCCATTCAGCTCCATCTTATGGGTCTGATTTTAGATCCAGAAGCAGTGAGCCAAGACAGGAGACCTGGATGCCGCAGGTTGGTGTAACAGCCAGACCTGTGGACTGAGGTGTACCTGAAATAGTCACAGGACGCAGCCAGAAGGATGCGATGAGCCTCGATGGGTTTCTCCTCCACGATGAGAACCACGTCGAAGAGGATGCTGCTGTCTCGGAGAGACACCAGCCCGCTGAGCAAGGCCTGTGAGTGCTCGGCGCTGCGGTACGTGTTGCTGGTGCGCTGCTGCACGGAGGGCTCCAGCTGAGCTTTGTGTGGCTGAGTCAGCTCCTGGTCCTCCGCCATCCCACGCACCAGTGCTCAGCCACCAGCTGTAGCAGAATGAAATCTGTGAGACAACAGAATCAGCAAAGGTTTGTGCCTTTTGTTTTACAAATGTTCTTCTGACCCCTGCCCGTCACCAAAAAGAAATCAAAGCAAGTCTTCAGTCAATGGAGAGACAGTGAGTTCTACACTGAAGAAATTATTCTGAGTTATGATATCGGAAATGGGCAGATGGGTATCAGCACACCAAAGTAGCAGAAAGTGGGTTTTCAAACAAGTATTCTGATGCTTGGGTTTTCATGCCAATAATCAGAGTATGTATCACATGGAGATAAGTGTTTTTCTTAGTAGGAGTGTCATTTCCCAACCCATTACCAAAACCCCTTGTTTCTTTTGCAACTTCTGCATCACTTATAATAAAAACCAGACCAAATTTTTGCCAAATTCCAAAATATCCTCAGGTAACTCTGCTGCAATATAAACTGCATCTTCCATCCATCTCTTGACACCTTGCCACAGCATCAGAGCTCTCCTCTCTCCCTGTCTTCGCTTTTTTCATTTTCTGTAGCTGAGCACAATTCTAACTGTAATTCTGTAAAATACCATATGAAACTCAGGCTTCAAAGTGAGGTTCTCGATTGTGATCACTTCAAGCTATCACACACAATTCCCTGCAGAGAGAAGGGATTTCCTCCAGCATAGACACTGTAGAGGGCTATCCTGTACCTTTTTCTAGGGTTGCAACTGACACAGTGGGAAGGTCCCCTATGGCACATGGGGAAACACCTGTAAAAAGCTGGCGGGAAGTGATTGTGTTTCATGCCTATGGTTAAGCACTCAAAATCTCATGAGTCCTCTTCTACCATCCTGTAATTTACCCTTTCCATTGTCTCTGAAGAATGTCAGAAGTTGTGGCAGTTACAGCTTATAGACTCTATCCAGTTAACAGAGCGCATTAAAAAACACCCCAAATTAGCCAAAGGAAATAACTGAGCTGATATGATTGCTTAGCACATTTATAACAGCCTCTCCTTGGCAGCCTGGGAAATAGCTTAGTGGCACAAGGGACAGTCACAAGGGGTTATCAGCAGTCAGGGAAGCAAGAGCAGAATAAACCCAGCAAATCCAAGCAAACAGTGAAGAGACAGAACCATTGTTTAATTGTGCCAGCCACAGACAGTGAGTGCAGCACAGGAAATCTCTCAAAGCATGGCAGGTATTCGGTGTAGGAGCAGTGAGGAAGGAGCTACATGGATGACACCAAGAACTGGGAAAATGTTTAATGTGCTACCAGAGGGAAGTTAGCCTACACTGTCCAAAACAAATGGAAGCTAGCCAAGTGGTACTGCATGGTGAATGGGATGGAAGAACTCCTCAAGAAGTGTGTTAATGTTTTTCTGCTCTTTGCCAACAAAGCCAAGACAGCAGCTCAGAAGAGGAGCTCTGATGAGACATCCTTCTGGGGAGCACTCAGGTCGATTACACAGGGGAAACTATCCATCATCAGCTGAAAAGATGAGTAATAGATTATTTTTCATGACAGGTTGATGCTTTTCCTAGAAATAAAATGAAAGCAGACAAAACATTACTGTATCATTTGATTTGCTCCTGGGGAGTACTAAGAGTGATGGATTGAGGCAAGCGAGATAATATACTAAGAAAGGCAACTGAAACAGTGAGTGTCATAAGATGTTGATCAGTAATTTCCCATTTCACCAGAAGGGAATAAATACAGCAAACCCAAAGTAAGGTGAGATACGGTCTGAAGGAGGAACTGATTCAGATTAACTGTTAATGTGTTTTAATGTGGTTAATGCTCCACAACAGGTTACATCCTTTCCTCTTCTTAGACAGCTGTATCAATAGAAGTCTCTGTGAGAGTCAAATAATTGTACTGAAAAGCAGAAGTGAAAGTACCAAATGACCTATTTTCTGAATTCAAAGACTCTTCATGAGTAGGGGAAACGGGAAATGTCATGACCTTTGATACGATCGCACAGTGTGTGATGCAGTGTAGTCATTGGTGGAAGAGAGGTGAGGGAAGATAAATGAGAGAGAATGAAACTACAGAGGCCACCAAACCCCTTTAGCAAGTGTTAGCAAAGAAATGTATTGCAGGAGAAGCAGTTTCCGGAGAGAGAAATACATGGAGTCTAGGGTGAGAAACCTGTATAATCATGCCAGGGCTTTATTTATCTGCTTTTAATTAATATGACCATAGACAGTTACTATTCAGGATATATTCTGTCTCCAAATAATCTTAAATAGTAACAGAAATGGGATGAAGCTTTCAGCAAGTAAAGCCCCAGAAGGGAAGCAATCTTTCAGATATGGTAACTGGAACCAGAAATGTCAAATGGAATTATGAAAGAGATTAAATAAATTAAAAAAAAATAATTCAGGGATTCTGTACCCTGTCTTAGCATTAATATCTGCACAGCTTTCAGTGGAAAGTGGAGCTGTCTGAGATCTGCAGGGAGTTTATCTCACTGCTAGTTCTGTAGATACAGACTTGAATTATCCCACAACTATTATCAGTAGCTGAACAAACCAGCCCTTGTAGCAGAGCTGTGGAAAGCCCAGTGTGGTCAAATACAGAAGGTGGGAGTGCAGCTGAACCATCCTCCACAGGTGATTTTTGGCTAGTCAGCTGAGCCTACAGGTGGTTTGCTATACTCTGCTTTCTGAATTTTGTCAGTTCCTAATTCTTGTTCTCAAGTTCTGCTCCTGGGTTGTACCTTGGGTGTGTCTGGAGCACAGAGACACCACAATATAGAAGCACACCACTTTCTATAGCAACCCACGAGTATTTTGCAACCCACAGTTATTTGCCACTGACCAATTTTGGGTATGTAGGTCAAATGTTAATGGTGCTGTGGAAAAGGTGTTGAATATTACTGAGTGATACAGTGTATGTGGTCTAAAATTTGCCAGCTCATAGCCTCTTTTTGCATACGGATACAAGAAGTTTCTTAATCACACTGTGGCTACTCAGTGAATCTATGTCCTGTTTTGTGTACTCTCTTGCTGTCCTAAGCTGGGTTTCAAGGCTCATAAATAAGTATACATATCTATTATCATAGTTTTAACCAGTGGTAACAGACCTCTCTAGAAAAATTCTCACTCCAATCATTTTAATAAACTGTTCCAAACCTACCAAATTAAAGGTGAGCATTTGTGGTATTTGTCTATGGTGTCTGACTGACATAGGTGGTTAAGTCATGCTTGAGCCAAAACCCAAGGAAAGCCTCTTTATGCCACCCAGTGTAGTTTTAGGAGCTGCTAGAAAAGAGCTGTAAGACAAAGAAGGGTAGAGGACCATCAAGTGGCTCTGGGGGATGGCCAGCAAGGTTCACTCAGAGTGCTCAGCTCTGTAAAAGCTGCACAAGGAGCACTTGGGGCTGGGTGGGAAGTTACAAAGAGAGGTTGCTGAAGCAGGGTTAGAGGGTTGTGTTGTGGGCTTCTTGAGAAGAAAAGTGGGATGCACTTGACATCTTCTGGATTAAATCCAATGTGCTTGGGGAGTTGATGGATTTGTGTACTCCTTTGGGTATTGTTCTAAATGCTGACTACAAAAATGCTGGGGAAGGATACTGCTGTTAGCACAGCACCTTGCTTCTCAAACTGTGTGGTCTAACTGTGACCTGTGTGCCTTTGTTATGTCAAAAATCTGGTTGTCCAAAGAGTGGAAATGTGCTATTTTGTGTGATGTACAAGCTGGGTAGGGGGAGTGACCCCTATGCATTGCTAGTGTCCATCAGTCTTAAAAATTACAAGGAAATGCATTGAACACTCCATGTATTTTTAGCCCCAAATATTTTAACCCTATTTCCTCAAATTTGTTGGTTTGGTTTTTTTTTGCTTAATCTTTATTAAAACAAACAAGCAAAACACCTATATGTAGTGGAAAAAGGACAGTTTAGAATGGAGAAAGAGAACAGGTTTGTTCCCTCTACCCTGAGCCTCTCTACTGTCACCTTCTGGCCTGTAGGATGTTTCTGAAGCCTCTTTGCTCTCTTACTTCTGTTATTGAGAAACTATAGCTCTGTGACTGAGCCAAGTTCCTAGAAATCTGAGTAATATGTTTACTTACCCCTTTCCTCTTGTGCAAGTTTCTCAGTACTAGTCAGTGTTAACAGTGGGATTCAGTGGCTGAGTACTGCAGGACTAACCCTAGGATGGAAAAGATGAGGAATTCTTTGGGTTCACTGTCCTTCCTTAACAGCAGCAAAGAAAAAATATTGTCTCGTGCTGTGAGGTGCTGCCTCCAGAAACAGGGGAGGGCAACTCCTTGTTCCAACCACTTTGAAACTGCAGAGAAAATCAGACCAGACACTCTCTTCACTGGCTGCATAAGATATTTGAGCCTGAAGTTATGTTGGTCTGCATTTGTCTGTTAGAGGACGTGGGTTAATAACAGATTAACTTTAAGGTATTACAACTGAATGTCCAGTGCATAAAGAAGAAAGAGGCAAATGAGGTCAGTAATTGTATATGCACTTTTATAGACAAGTGTAGGAAGACTTTCACTGCTGGGCACTGAATCAAGGAGGTAAAAAACCAAAACAGACAAAAGAATCCTCCATAAATGGCAAACCCCTCAGGGGTACCTAGAAAGATGGTTGCTCCTTTTGTAGACTGAAATTTTCTATATTCCATGTCAGGATTCCATTTAGGGATGAAGAGAAGGCAACCATGCCTTGCAACAGAGGGAGTATGAAGGAAACTTGGTACTGCCTTCTATTTCCTGTATTATATACTGTCTCACCAGTGCTCTCTGGTAGTAAGCTGTGGACACAGTGGAAGCCACAGTGTTTCAGTGTCTTGTTGGTAACTGTGTGATTATCTCATATTCAAACTCCATTTCCACAACATGCTTCTGCAGATTACTGGCATTAAAAAAGTAGCAGTCAGGCTTCTGATCATTCAACTGAAATAACTCCTTAATTGCCCATGAAAAGTGTTGTTAATTTTTTTAAAACAAAAACCCCTCTCTGATCAACAACAAAACACCTGCTTTCACAACAAAGGTATGTGGCCTATGAGTGAGGAAGCTGGCCCTAGGAGAGGAGGAATTTAGGGAATGGATTGTAGCTTGATCATTCAAATGGCAAAATGGTGAGAAACTGGTATGCTGGCTTGCTCTTGTGCTCACTGAAAACCCTCCTCCTTTCAAGAACACAAGGTATAGGAATCCAATACTTCAACCAGAGGGGAGGAAGCGAAAAGTTAATGGCATGGCAAAACAGATGTAGAGAAGGCCAAAGCAGTCCCCACTCTAACTGAATTTTTAGGCACAGAGCAGTTGTTACACCACAGGGTTTCTGTGCTGCCATACAACTAACACAGCCTTTATTTTCTCGTGAGATACTCTGTGCACTGATCCTGTGCTTTAAACTTGGTGCAGATAATTCAGAGTGCTGAAGTCTGTGATTGGTGTATGACAATCACAGTATGACACACACCCAGCCAACTATTCACCCCTTCCATGACCAGCATCCAGGTCAGAGTGACACTCCTACTGCGTGGTGCATGGGTGGCTTTGGGGGTGCTTTTTGGTAAAGTTGTGCTGACAGCCTCGAGTCTCTACTGTAGAGAAATGGCTCGATGGAGGAGGGATTATCCAAGTTAGTTTCTATGGAAACTCAGACATTCAAGAGCTCGTGGCTGTCAGTTACATCTCTACAAAGAGGTGTTTTACGCAGATCGTGATATTTTCTTGTGCATCAGCTGTGCCCAAAATAAACCAGAGCTTGCTGGTGTCGGGTATCCAAATCTGTTTAGCTCCCTGCCATATGGACAGGTGGCTCTAAGCTTGGTGGGGGTTCCAGGCTTTCTTCGAATTGTGGAATAATTTAGACTAGAAAGAAACTTGGGAGGTGTCTAGTCCAATCTGTGCTCAAAGTAGGGAAACCTTCAAAATCAGGTCAAGATGTTGAGAGCAACATCTAGTGAAGTACAAAATCTCCATCTTTGTCAATAATTAGAAAACTGATTGTTTAACCACCAGATTTGTTTTCTTCTTTATCCATCTGATTTTTTTCCCCTGCAGTTTGTGACACTTGCCTCTCACTCCTGGCACTTTGCACTACAAAGGAGAGTTTGGCTCTACATTTTTCTGTACCCATTAGGTAGCTTTAAAAAAGGCAACTGGCCCTGCCCTTATTCTTTTTTTCCCTGCACTGAACAAATCCAGTGTTCTTGCCTTGCACATGCTTGTATCTTCTGCCCCATGTGATTCCTCCACTGAACTCTCAGGTTTTTCCTTCAGTAGAGAGATCAAAGCTGGGCATGGTGTATTCAAATTTTCCAGTCTTATAAGTGCTGATTGAAAGTGGGAAATAATAATTTCATGTGACCTCTTGCTAATACAGCCCAGTAAGGAAGCTGGACCCTACTAGAAGAATCATATTCAACTTGGACCGCTCAGGACTCCCAGTCTCTCTTCTTCCAAGGCTGACTTTTAGCCAGGCTTGCATATGGAGTTACTCTGACCCAGGTGCATGACTTTGTTTTTGATATTGAAATCTATGTAGTTCCTCTTGGTCCACTCTCAAAGTCTGCTGATGCCCCCAGCTGCAGCTCTGCCCTCTTTCTTCCAGGACATATTCGTCATAGCTTTTTCCTAATACAGAACAACCAGTGTGCTGTGCTAGTTGTGATTCAAACACATTAGGCTCTTAAAAGTCTTAGTGCCCTGAAGGAAATTTAATATCTGTGCCCTAAGGCTTCCCACATCTTCATTTCTCCCTAGGGAGTAGCAAGGGTTATGATCTAAACCAGACTTCAGCTGAAAGCCTGACAAGACAAGATGCAAGATTAGAGCAAAATGCTGGTTCTGCTGAGTCTGAGGCATTGCAGATGCAAAGAGGCAGAACCTGGCTATGTACCACGATTTTTAAGGCAGGGGTCACACAAACTAACAGATCAACTAGTCAGGGAGTGTGCAGAAAGGGGAAGCTGCCTGGGTGCCTGCCAAAACAGTTCAGAAAACAAATGCGATGCCACAAACAATGTAAAATGAAAAGCAAAACTACTGTTTGTTCTAACTGGAGTGCAAATACTGGAATAATTCACCAACTACATGATAATTTGTAATGGGCACTTGTGAGACTGTTTGCTACATAGAAGACAATTGAGTTCACCATTATGTATAGACAAGACTCAGTGTCCTGCCTTTTGAGGGAGGAGAAAGGGGCTGAAGGAAAGGCAGAAGCTTTGCTCAGGAGTGCTTCTTTCAGAATTGTCCCTCCATACATTCACAACTGCATGAAAATCAATCTTTCTGAAATCCTACAATTTAGGAACCTTCTACAGACACAAGCAACCCAAACAACTCCTTTGGACAGAGATCCCCTCCAAAGGGAAACACGAGGGCATCTCTGGTGCCTCCAATGCCTCAGCATGATTTCTGGATGCTCAAAGGATGACGACATGCTTTCCCTGCTCTGCTCACACCATCTGCCTTTGTGTCACTGATGAAAATACACAGTTACACACTCTGGGCTCAGGTTCTGAGCCATTTTCAGTTTCCAGCATTAGTAGTATAGTTGGAGTGTGGGAGGAACCAAAAGGCGTGGCTTGGCAAACAGCTTTTGCGAACTACGCTGACTCACAAATTTTGGCATTCATTCCTTTCAGAAAACACCTGGGAGTTTGCTGTTTTGTTCTCCCCCACCCCCCCAAGCCTATTACAAATTATTTCTAAGATACATCAAGAATAAAACATCTCAGATTTAATATGTATATGGCAAAACAATCATGAAATGCATCTATATTTAAATATAGATGGATATTTAGTTATACAGATAGTTACAGTTATTTTTCTCTAGCATAACTTAAAGACTGTGAGTTTTCTAACCTGAATGTTTGGCCTTGACCATAACAAGTTTGCAACTTACCCAAAATCACAGAATAGTAACATTTTCTGTTCTGCATTTTGGGAGGTGGTCCGTGGCCCAAGAAATTGTAATAGGAAAAACAAAAATTAAGTATAGTACTAAAATGGTTTCTCTTACGGCCTCATGATCATTTGAAAAGTTTAATTATCTCTTACTACTTTTTTCCCCCCCTTGTTCCTAATTTTGAAACAAGGTTTATTTCTTCATCCAAGTCTTTCAATAGCCATGTTCTGATTTGGATGAAGCAGCTGCTTGTCCTTGAAGGAAGGATTGTTAACCAACAATTTTTAGGCAGGGTGTACCTGCTTACCCTAAAAACAGCTGGCCTACCATTAAAGTTCCATGTTTTCCAGACTCAGGAGACAGTGTTCAGTGCTATGCCCAGACAGACCTAGTAAACCTCTGAGGAACATGTTCTTTTGACCAAATTGTTTTAATTAACCCCAGAAATCTTAGAAAGCCCCCCAGAAGTCCTGAAGTCTTTTCCATGATAAGAGCAACACTTTTTTTTTTTTTTTAGATGAGACTTCTATGGGATTAAACTCCTTAAGTAACAACTATGCCAAAACTGACAGTTTATAAATCAGTCAATGGTATATGTTCACCGAAATTTGAGAGACTCAGCTAGGCAGCAAGACTTGAACCCGGTTTGTTGGACTGCTTAAACCAATCATGACTCTTTTGTACTCTAAAAAACAAGGAGGAAAAGAGTTAGAAAGTTGTTGTTTCTTTGCCACATACAATTAAGTGACCTGGAAGAGAGCAAAGGCCTCTTCCAAAAGGCCTCTTCCAGGAAGTTCCAGCTCCCATTTTCTTTAACAAACATGAATTTGTTCCTATTCTTCACCACCTTACTTTTGTCCCTGGAGGGATCTGAGGGGTTCTGTGCCACGACCTGGACCTTTTCCCCAGCAGGGACACCGCAGGAGTTCTCCCTCCCAGGGGCTCCAGACCCACCCGAGGCCAAAGGCACCCCAAGCACAGCCACCGTTTCACTTTCCATCCCCGGACTGCCTCTGCAGGTCCCGAGAGCCGCTCCGGCCCCACCTGCCCGCGCCAAACCCCGCACAGATAGGGCAGATCGGGCAAAGCCCCGCTCAGGTGGGGCAGAGGGGGGCAAAGCCCCGCACAAGTGAGGCGGGGCCCGCCCTGCACCTGCCGGGGCTCCCTGCGGGCTGCGGGGCCCGGGGGTGCCACCCCCGCCGCTGTCGCGAC